>OY987242.1:31906062-32334104 GCA_963920765.1 Ulota crispa
GCTCTTGAACTTAAAGTCAAGATATGTAAAATTTTCTCGTACTTTGATTTCCATACTTTCATTGAAGTGCATATTGTTGGAATGTTAGTTTTGGTTGTTGCTCAATACAATAACGCCGTTCAACTAGTTTCCAAAATGAATCATCACATACACACAAAAATTACTCTTGATTGTGAGCAACAAAATCGTATAAATCACTCTCCAATTAAACTTTTACTGGTTTAACTAATACTTCAATAGAAAACGTTATGATTAAATTTTGCCATACCCTTATCTCAATTTGAAATTAGCTACCTAAAGACTAGAAACTCTTTTGATGAAAAATGGATGAAGTCAATCAATTCATCTCAAATGGTGCATTTCGGAAAATCAACAAAACCCTTTATTTTCTTGAACTTATCTTAATTTTGCACACTTGGTTTAAAATCATCATCCATTTATTTATGATTAAAAGCCATTACACTTAGAGAACCTTTAACCTGTAAAAAGCCCATTGTCCCTACTAGAAACAAATTGGATTTTGAGCAGCCCACTACAAAGGGATTTTTCATCTTCTTTTTTGAAGTTTTCACACATGATGTGCCCAGGGAGTAGCTTTAAGGTTCAACAATTTTCATAACTTTTGACTACATAGTTCAAAAGTTATTGCATGATATGAAGTTTTTTTTGAACTCCGAGCAGCCTAGGCAGCTCAAAAAACTTCTTTAAATATTTCATTATTTTTATTTTTATTTTTTGAAATTGGGTCTTTAGACTTATATATACGTCTAAGCTTTGAAAAATTCAATTTTGATTAATGAAATGAAAGTTATGAGAAGTTTTAGTTTGTGGGTAGTTATGGAGTCTCTTAACCCCTAAAGGCCCAAGTAGTTTTCTCCAATAAAAGTCACTGTTAACTGCCACTTTGGGGGGAATGAGTAGAAAAGTAGGAAATAAAGTTTGTTTTGCAAATCCAACCATAGGATCTTGCCTTAGACTAGAAAGAGGTACTTCTGGGGAAAAATCAGGTCATTCTAGATGGAGAGGAGGGAGATATTTACATCTAAAGTGAAAAAAGGTTTCTTTTTGTGCTGTCCAAAAAATTTCAAAAGCCTTTGTCCACAGTTACATGAAAAAAATTACTCTACACAAAGTTGAGGTTTCTTTTCCATGTAGAAGATCAAGTTAGGTATGTGTGGGAGAATTTTCAAATCAATTGGAACTATACAACACATGGGAGAAAATAGTAAGTAAAAAGAAGTAGAGAATGAGTCAAATCACTAAGTTGTTAAGAATTTAATTATTAAAATGAAAAATGAAAATCCCAACAGTTATAATGTTGTGATAAACAATCTACTTCTTTAGGTTTAGTTTTTTTTTCAAAATATTAAAAATTGTGGAAAATAAAAGATGTCAAAGTTAATTTTAGAGTAGAGGATCCATAATTGCCCACAAACTAAAACATCTCATAATTTCATCTCATCAATTGAAGTTGAATGATTCAAAGCTTCCCACATGTAAAGAAATCTAAAGAACTAATTTCAGATTTTTATTTTTAGAAAATACAAGTTTTTAAGAAGTTTTTGGGCTGCCTGGATTGCCCTCCCTCCCTCGGGCAACAGAAATTCTTGCATAACTTCTTTGTCAAATGTCAGAATAACAAAAAAATTAGATTCCCAAATAGGTCTTGGAATTCCCCACCTTCAATAAAAGTTAAAAAAAAATCACAAAAACTAGATTAGCTATAAGTACATGCCCAAAATCTCAACTGTCTCTCGAGGGGACAGCTAGGCCTTTAGAGGTTAAAACCATACCTACTCCAAGACCTACCCGCAACTAAAACTCCTCATAAATTTTATCTCATTAATTGAAATCAAATGATTCAAAGCTTCTCACATATATAAAGGTCTAAATAACCAATTTTAAAAAAATAACATAAAAAAATAATGTAATTTTTAAAGAACTTTTCTAAGCTACCCAAATTGCCCGGAGTTTCAAAAATACTACATATCATGTAATAACTTTTGAACCATGTAGTCAAAAGTTATGAAAATTATTGAACCTCAAAACTACTCCTTGGATATATCATGTGTGAAAAATTCAAAGAAAAAAGATGAAAAATCCATTTGTAGTGAGCTGCCCAAAATCGTTATGTTGCCAAAAAAACATTGCTTGAGCCTTGAGGGGTTAAACAATGCACCCTAAGATTGTGTAATCAATTTTGACATTTATTGCTTTGTATCCTCTAATTTTCTAGTAAATTTGAGTAGAAGTTGTTAGTTTTCATTTACTTTAGAGATAATATTCCATGATCTATATGTTAAATTCTCAAGAAAAAATTGTGAGAATTTGAATTTTGTTGAAGAACAAATGAAGATTATTCACATCAAGTACAAATTAACCTAAAAAATAAATGAGAATTTCACCACGGGTGTATTACTATAGCCGGAGAGCAAATTCGGCAGCCAACTGCCAAATAAAATATTTTTCTAGAAAATCTCCATTTGGCATTACTATTTATAATTTCTTAAAGATTAGGCATTTCCAAAAAAAACTATTATTACTTGACAATTAGCCCTTGGCACATAGTTTAGAATAGATTGAGCCCTTCTGAAATAAGCTTATACTTTCCAAAATTAGCTAAGCTTAATTTAATGATTTCTATAATGTTCAACATTTTAAATTTTTTGTTTTTTCTAACATTTGGGTATTATTGGAGAATAATACAGTATATGAAATAATTTGGCTAAATTTAGAAAAAAATTAATTTATGCCAAATTTGCTCTCAACCTACAGTATGGTGAAGAATATCATGGTGGAAACTAAAAATTGAGTTCTCCTTCAATTAGAAAGCCACAAGTCCTTGGCTATGGGCCTGAACTTTAAAGTTTAAATTAAAACTCTAATAGATAAACCAATTTTAGAAGTTTTCATATTTTTCAAATTGGAGTATTGAACCAGATTTGGAAAACTTCATTTTGTGAGTTTGGCTCAAATCCAAAAAATGATTATTTTTAAGGCAAAAATCCAAAGTTGGAGCAAGAAGTACAAGTTTTCAAAATGCACCAAAAGAAATTTGTTTGGGATCCTATTTATTAGCATCTTTGTTTATAACAAAGTCATTAAAACAATAATAAGGGAGTTTTTTATACTCTTAACGGTTGCAAACACATTCAAATAACTTGCACAGAAGAATGGGACAAGCAATTGCAATTCTGCATCCAAAATTTTGCTCATGAAATTATCCAAAGAGCCCCAAAACTTTGAGCTCTAAACTCTAATTTTTTTGCATGTGGCTAATTATAGTTAGGGCCACTTCACACTATGGACAAAGGTTAACATGCAACCAATTTTCACTAATCAAATTACAAGTAACCAATATTTTGTCCTCTTGATTCTTCACACTAGAGGTTGAAGTCCAAAATTAATTGCCTTTCAATTGCCTACATAACACCAAATTTTCAATCAAAGTTTTGGCTTCTCAAAAGAAGTTTGGGTCAAACAAAAATGGAGACCTAAACTATGATCAAGAGGTTGTCTACTTTTTTTTTTTAAAGTTTAAAATTGATAAGATCTTGACCAATAGATTGGAAAGTTTACTTAATAGAAGGTGAATGTTGTGGATTTGGACTTTGGACTTGGCCTTTAGAAACTTCACACTATGACTATTCAAGTCAAGAAGATGCAAAAACTCCTTGCCAAGAATTTGGATTTTGAAATTGGCCTTTGTAAGCTTCACACTATGACCAACCAAAATCTTTGAAAACGAAATTTTATTGCCTATTTTCAACCCATTTTTGACATCCCAGCAAAGTTCAGCCACTCAATCACACGGTCTCTGAACTTGGTCGGCCATAGTGTGAAGCGGCCCTTAGAGTAAGAGTTAAATCTTAATTAACAAGGGTACACAAACTACACACCATGAGAAAAAAAGAATCCATTGCAACCTTAAATCTAACAATACTCATCCGCTTTGCTATGACATTTAACATCATCTTTAGTATTGTTCACACTTATGTCCCAATTCTTAAAAGTCGCTACCTTTCTCAAACATGATGGATTAACCCTTGAGCGCACAAGGGGCCAAAACATGGCCTCTCGGTTTTGAAAAATGTCCACTTTTTACTCTTATCCTCTTCTTAATGGTAAAGTTAAAGGATTTGTACTTTTTCATGTACCTCCAAGCATGTGTCTACTACCACTCAAAAAAATTTCAAAATATTTAACTCTACTTAGGTAATACTATTATTGAACTAAGTACACAAGGGCATGGATTTGAGTGAATATGGCCTGGGCGCTCAGGGGTTAATTAAGAGGTTGGAAATTGGGAGTTAAATAGCTTTAAACTTTGTGACATTTTTTTGGTTGCCTTACCAAATTCCTGTACGACAACAACTTTTTGAAAAGTTGGCAATAAAACCATTGAGCTTTGATCCAAGAACTAAGTGCAACTAAAACAAATAGGGATCGGATCCAAATTGGCAGTCAAGTTTCAATAACATCTTATCATAAAATATATAAACTCTTCTTTAAAGCAACTATTTGCTCTTATAAAACCAAGGTATGACCAAACATTGAACTAGAATTTGTAGAGTGTTGACATGGGACAAATCTTGAGCCAAGATTAAACAACACTGTTTGCACCAAACATACTGTTCAAAGGGATAAATGACGTATTCTGGAATATGTGAAGTCTTGAAATAACAATCCAAAAAGAGAGAGTTTGAAGATGTATGCAAAACAGTGGGAAATCTTTTGATGTTTTGAACAATCCATAGTTACATGAATAATATAGAATTGGATAAACATGTAAAATAGCCTTTTCTTCCTTTTCAAAATTTGAGAGGAAAATGAACAATTGGCACATATGCCGTTGTCAACTAAACGTAGACTCTCCAAGGTCTAAAATAATAGTCTTGACACATAAAATTTGGGGAGGATTGCAAAATATTGGAAGATCCCTATGTTCAAGCAAAACATTGAAGAGAATGTTTGATGTTTGCCTAAACATTAGGAGATTTTTTGATGTATTGCACAGTTCAAAACTACATAAGAAATTAAAAAACTCTAAAACTGCATGAATATTCTAGACAAATATGTCATACATATTTAACTAAGCATTTAGAAGCATACAAGTAGATTAAAGAGAGCATGAGGAAGTTGCTAAATGTAAAATATTCAATAAATTGGAGACAACACACAAAGTATCATGTAGTTAAGAAGCGTGCCACATAAGCATTTGGTGGTTTAAAATGACCTTCTTTGATTGTTTTCTCCATTTCAATGAATAAATTACCTCGTTCTACAAGCATCCAAGAGATACCTTGCTACCATTGTTGAATGTTGTTATTCTTCATCAATATTACTAGAAGGGATTATAAACTACATTAACCCCTAAAGGACCATGGCCTTTATTTTGTCAAAAGATACTCAAAACTGTCATTTCTATGGCAGAGAGTAAAAAAGTTTGAAAATTTGTCTTTTTGCATATCTAACCATGAGATCTTGTACTAAACTAGTATATAAGAATATGTCATACAAAACTCAAGAACTTTGACCGATCAAATTGGAAGATGATTGCATTTTAAGTGCAAAAAACAAGTTTTTTTGCACCTTGCATGACTAGGTTATTTAACTTTGAACTTTATAACTTAAATTTTTTGCACCACATAGTTTGGAACTTTATTTTTTTGTGTTGGGAAGTTGAGTCAGGAATCTTGGGAAAAAAATTAGAACAAAAAATACTTAATTTTCATTCTTTAAAAAAACATTAGGTAGAAGAAGGTATAAGATGGAACAAGAACTTAAATTGGTAATAACCTTGCAATGGAATTGAAATGCAATAATCTCAATGGTGAGATTGTTCTAGAAAGAAAACTTCACCCTCTCCAAAATAAAATTTTGAAAAAATGTTAAAATTGCATTCAAAAATGAAGTTTATAAGTTATTTTTTCAAAAAGATGCTTGAATTGCCCAAAAAACAAGATTGTCCATAACTTTCTCATAACTAGTCCAAATGGAATGAATCAAAGCTTCAGATGTAGAAAAAAATGTAATCTATGAGAAAAAATATTAAAAATTTATATTTCAAGTTTTTGAAAAAAAATTGCTGCTTGGAGTCCCCAAATTTGTGCTTATTTGGGCATAACTTTTGCTCCTTGGCTTTGATTGGAATAAAAATTAGATTCCTCAAAAGTTAATATGTTTTCTTATCTTTAAAAAAGGTTTTAAAAAAAAAGACAAAAATTGAAGTCATAGGTACTTGCCCGAAATCCCATTTGTCCCTTGTAGGGACAATGATCCATTAGGAGTTAATTGTCAAGATTTTAACAAGTCATTGTTAGCTGTATTATAATTATAAATAAGAAAACACATCCTTACAAATGTCCAACTAATTCTATTCAAAATATCCAAATCAAGTGGTCAAACACAACATGAATCTACTAACATAGAATGTGTATTCTTTTAATGTTTGTTGATATTCCAATGCACATACCAGTTATGATTCTAAGGTTTTTCAAAAGAACACATGTACAAAATCACTAGAGAAGGGACAGTTCCTTATGAGTTGTGTATCTCAAAAAGACGATGTTGTCCAAGTTTGCTCTCCAAACTTATTAACCAAAATTTCACCAATAGCTTATATGGCTTGCTTTCAATTGATCTATTAATAAATAAATAAATAACAAGTCAAAGTTGAAGTGGTAAGAAAGGGGTAGCACACAAAATCATAACATAAGGCAGTTACAATTAATTAGGTGTGCATCTAAATCTGAAGTAAATTTGTATGTTCAAATATATATACAAGTATAAGTTGCATGCACTTTGAGCCATCTATTTTAGTATCCAATGACTTTTTTAGGTGATTTTTAACCCTTCTTTTTCCTACCTTTTCCTCTCCCTCTCCCTCTCCCTCCCACAGTCTAGGCAGTTTTTTCTAGCTAAACCGGCCAATATCTGACATTCTCTTGGGTGAACCAGTTGTCTAGAGTATACTCCCGACTAAGCCTATAGAAAATAAAGATTTTTTTTTTTTTCCCTCTTAAATGGTCAGTTTTTTTCCTAAACTTTTGAATTCAATTCGGCAATTCTCAAAATCCTCCAGCTACCTTGTAACTAAATGCCGGTACATCCCGTATATTGCTCCCTCCTCCCTTTGTGAATTTCAAATGTTGGGCAATGGACAAATACTCACTGCTTGACACCCAATGTTTTACAATAAATTATTGGGGATGTATGCTTGTCACTCAATACTTCAAATTATTTATTGTAAAACATTGAGTATCAAGTAGTGAGTGTTTGTCCATTGCCCAACATTTGAAATTCACAGAGGGAGGAGGGAGAGGAAAAGGCAAGGAAAGGAAGGGTGAAAAGTTATCTAAAAAAGTCAATGGAAATTGGGAGATGGCTCAAAGTGCATGCAACCCATACTATAACATACTATATATATATATATATATATATTTATTTATTTAATGACTAAAAATTACATTGATTGAGTAAAAATAGGGAATTGCTAAATCCACCATATTGCACCATGTTTAGGAGTTCTACAATATAAAGAAAAACAGGACAAATCTCATATTTATTGGATGATTGTTTAATGAATATGCCAAATACACTTATTCTAAGATTGTGTATACTATAAGTTATGGAAGTTATGCCAAGTAAAAAAAAGAAGAAAGAGAAGAGTGGACAAAGAAAAGAAAGAGAAGACAGGAAAGAGTGGAGTACAATTGGTTACAGGGTTCTTACCAATTGCCAATTTTAGCTTCTAAGTGTTTTTGGTGAAACACGGTATACATTTGGTATGATTTTGTCAAAAAAATTATCATTGCATCCTCATGCAATATCAAGCAAGTATACCAAATTTCAATTCCTAAAAACCAAATTTTCATTTTTGGTAAATGGTTTTGTAAAAACTCATGGTTTTACATGATAATTAATTGAACAATATTGGTGATGAACTTTTGAGATTTGGTTCCATGGATATGTAGGAAACATCCATATGCACATCTTCCATTCTAAAAAACCCCCCCTTAAGTAACAAAAACTTTACCTACAAAAGATTCAATGAAACTTGTGATAGGCCCAAATTTTGTAATTTTTTTAAAATGAAATCTAAATTTTCCTGTTTGACTCAAATATTGTATCTAAGTTTGTATCTTTAAGCATGGTATTTTGTTTACTTGATAAAAAGCTAGTTAAAAAATATATATATATGTATATTACAAAATTTGGGCCTACCACAAGTTTCATTGAATCTTTTGTAGGTAAAGTTTTTGTTACTTAAGGGGGGGTTTTTTAGAATGGAAGATGTGCATATGGATGTTTCCTACATATCCATGGAATCAAATCTCAAACATTCATCACCAATATTTTTCAGTAAATTATCATGTAAAACCATGAATTTCTTACAAAACCATTTACCAAAAATGGAGTTTTGGTTTTTAGGAACTAAAATTTAGTGTACTTGCTTGATATTGCATAAGGATGCAATGATAATTTTTTCAAGAAAAATAGTACCAAATGTACACCATGTTTCACCAAAAAAACTCAATAACTGAAAACAACAATGGGTAAGAACCCTGTACCTGATTGTACATATGTCATCATCAACATTAACTTCAAAATGTTGTTGACACCAATATGTGGTGCCTTGGGCATTCAGGGATTAACCCTTGCAAGCATCATCATCTAAAATATGAAAAATGAATGACTTCAAGCACTTATGCTGTAAGAAATGAAAGGAGTGCATCTAAGTTTGCTTAGTACACTATTTGTGTCTATTTTTTAACCATGTGGCTAGATATATCATTGGGAGTTTTGCAATATATAAGCAAGGCTTTGAATTAAGGTAGACAAACTCATTTCCAAGAGGCTCTAAATTATGCACCCTACATTTGAGGTGTTCACCATACACTTTTGAACTCAAAGTGGAGCAGTGAACACTACTTGCACAAGAGATTCTTGTCATATGTTGGTTACTAAGCTAGTTTGAGAGGATTGGGATTGGGACCATGAAGTGCAGTTATAGGAACACATCCAAGTAGCTTCAAGCTTAGTTTAGAGTTGCTTTCAAGGACCCTATGAGCTATAACTTTGCCCTTTAATATAAAATATTCTACAATATTTCTTTCCACAAAAATAACATTCCATGATAGCTTGTTGATAGGATAAGCCTACGGATATTTTCCCATAAATTTCCAAGACCTTGCAATACCCCCCAAACCCTTAAATGCTCAGGTATGGGTTTGTCTACCTTAGAGCATCTCTTGCCACCCGCCAAATGAAGCTCATGGAAACAAGATTTGGGGGGGACATGAGCATCAAGTAGTGCAACATGGCATGAAGTATCTGCAATAGCGCAACAACAGCGCCACGGAGCCCTCCTAACCTAATTTCCGTGCTTTTGCTTCTTTTATATGACAAGGGCCGTGAAGGTGGCATGTAGAAAGCTGAAATTTGGCATGAAAGTGGCTAAACATGAAAAGCCCGCTCCTGCACATCAATGGGTGCAATGCTATTGGAGTCTTGAAGCGCAAAAACCGTTACAGGTTGAACACAAAGGGCACATTTGGCGGGTGGCAGGAGAAACTCTTAGTTCATGTAAAAGAGAAAACACTTGCAAAAATGTAAATGTTCTTTCTACTAGAATGTTAGTGATTTCTGCCTTAAAAGGTCCAGATCTGCATGCTACCCACACCCCTTGCACTTTTAGGGGTAAACTACATACAAGTAACATTAGGCAGTGAATCAAGAGCTCCATTCCATGCCTTCAATTAGGGCAGTAATGCTTGGCATGTACCCTCCCAAAGTGCTTGGCATAAGGTAGGACCACCCAATTGCAACACCAGCCGTTCTCCGACATCTAAAATTAAACCTAATGTAAATAGATTTGCACCCAATCAAGACACAAATGCACCCAAACCAGATCCGCAAGTTGACATAAGGGGATAGAAATTGTGTAAGTGGCAATTTTTGATTGGATGTGACATGCGCATGACATGGTCTTGTTGTTGTTGCTTTTTCAGGGGTCTAATGTTTACAATAAGTAAGTCTAGGGAGTTGTCTGCAACAATTCATAATTAAAAAATTCCAAAAACAATTTCCTTGCATTTGCATCCATTTCCTAACAAGCTCACGCCATCAAATTCTCAGAAGACCCTCCCAATTATTAATTACCACATCTGAGGTAAGTGTCGCATTTGGGTGCTTCTACCTTAGGTGCAAACTTATACTTTCCATGCAGAGGTTTGCCCTTGCTATGTGGCACAAAAGCCACCAACAGTAATAAATTCATGAACAAAGTTAATTGCACTTCATATGTACTGCATTGTTTCTTAAATTTGCAAGAAAACAAGCTCCATATAAAAGATGGAGAGAGCATGGTTACTTTAGAAACAACTTTACTGTCCTAGAGAATTCCCAAAACTTGATTGATTGAGACTTGAGAGAGGTTAAGATTTAGGGTTTATAGTTTCTTGTCGTGTTGTCCAATATCCCAAGATCTAGTTCACTTAGACATACGCTTGCATGGCGATACTCTTTAGAGGTTCTGTTGTCAAAAAAGCGGGACTTTGCTCTAAAAATTGGGTGTAATAAAAATAAAAATATAGCTTGGGAACTAAGTCTCGACAATTTTTTGTGTGCATAGGCATAAAATGTCACTTTAGATTGCTAGGGTTCACGTCTTTGAACTCGCTAGAGGCAGTTTAGTAATGAAAGTACATGAGATGTGGAGGTAGGGCATGGTTTGTGTACATAGGACATCCCAATTTTTTCCTTAAGATTCCTTTTTGCTCTTTGCAACCCAACAAAGTTGAAATGTGACAATGAAATGCGGGATTTGTAGAGTTGAAATGTGAAACATAGAGTGAATTGCTTGTATTAATAATGCACATTTAACACTGTGCCTTTCTTTTTAGATCATTGCTAGTCATTTGTTGAGTTTATGTCTAGTAACATGAATGTACGGCCTTGTTCTGGAGATTGCATCCCGAACTACATAACTAATCTTGCATGCTTTTTCTCATAACAAGACTTTACTTTCACGTGAGTGGCTTTCAAATTTGGTACATCACTTTGCTTGGTTAATTTTTTTCCTTTGCCCTTTTTTCAAGAGAGTAAGCTTTTTGTCAATTTTCTTGTTTTCTTATACAAGAGCCCATGCTTGCACTTATGCTCACCTTGGTACGTGCTTTTTGGTGAAAAAAAGCTTGAGAAAACTGCCGCTCTCACCAGTGAAAACGCTTCTACAAAACTCTGTATACGGCTAAGGTTGGAATCTCCTTGTTACCTACATTGAATGTTGCATTTTCAAGTTGCCTTAACAATTGGGTTGTCTTATTCTAAAAAGTTACCTCATGACTCATTGCTTGGCCATTTGAAGACGCATGTAACTCTCTAGATACTATGATTTCACATGATTTACGACTTGAGCTCCACTAGTTTGTTTATCCATCGTGTTGTTGTTTTTGTCAAATCCTTATTGCAATAGTTATTAATGAAAATTATTGCAGTGTGAATAAATATTTATATAGAGTAAAATATCAAAACATTAGCATGGGGCAACCTAAATGCACTCTTTAGTGTAGAGCTGAGTGAGGGAGTGCAAGTGACTCACACAGCGTCTCTGGACGAGGTGATGCTCATTCAACTGCCAAGGGCAGCCAGCGGCTAACATTGTAAGGGGCTTCAAAGATAGCTTCCCGAAGAGCCAGAACCTATCAAGGTCTATAAAATGGCAGCGCAGGATTGTAGGTTGTTGCCATGGCAATCAAGCGTTGCAAGTTGCAACCAGCGTTATTTTTTGGGAAAATATCAAAAATACCCCTCAATTCTTTCAAAATATCAAATATACCCCTATATTATTTGAAATATCAAAAATACCCTTGGTTCTATGTAATAATATCAATTATACCCTTTAGTTATCTTTGAGAATATCATTAATACCCCTAGTTTTTTGTGTCTCTTTATGGCAATTTTTTTTAAAATATCAAAATGACAACAAAAATTACTATGTAATTACTACAATGGCTTTGACCACAATAAGCTTACATGCAAACACCCTATTAGAGCTTAACCCTTAAAGGTCCGTGCATCCAAAAAGTGGATACGCCTTGGTCAACCCTGATTGTAACTTTCAAAATATTAATTTTTGGTATATGGTTCAAACTAAGAAAATGAAGCTTGACAAGTTTCCTTTCTATTCCATATGATTTTTTTGAAAAATGTCAAAAACCAAAAGAGTTATGGCCATTGAAAGCTCCAAGTGTTAGAATCCAAATAACACAATATGGTGTGTTTTTCATTCATATTTTCTACTCTTCAAATGCATTTCAAATTTAAACTACAAAACTATGTTTATCATTCTACTATTCATTTATAATAGAAATTATAGATTTTTTTAATATATATTCTAATTAATATGAATTTATTTCTAAATTTAGCTTTAAAAAAACACAATAATTCAAATTTTCCTTCAGGTTTATTGAAAAATATCATAAATAGAAAATGAATGTGTCTTCCAACAACAAATATCAAAATTATATAAATAAATTAAATATAAGGATAAACTTGGTTTGATAGTCAAATTTGACTTTTGATACTTTGTTGTGGCTATTTTGGGTGTAAAAAATGAATAACTAGTTGAGATTTTTTTGCACTAATCTTTAATGCTACTTGTACCTCTTGAAAAAAATTCAAATAATTAGGATTTTTTTTGCTATTTTAACCTATCTATGTTCATTTTTTGAAAAAAAAGTGATGACAATTACAAATTTACATGAAACAAATTGAAATTTCTTGCAATGGTGTATCATTCATAGTTTCAAGCAATAAAAATACAAAATTATTGTTTAACACACTTTAAAAGGCAAAATTGAGCTTTGACATGAAGTTTGACCATTTCAAAATGGATCAAGTCCTTTAGGGGTTAAAGAGCTTGCTACCAAGATTTGGCTTGCTTTCAATTTACTTCTAGTTTATGTACTTTCTATTATCATCCAAGTATTTACAAAAAAATTCAAAAAGGCGCACAAGAGTTAGGAATATTTTTATAATTCAAATAACACAAGGATATATTTGATGTTTCATAATAATTGAGGGTCCCAAGAAATAGGGGTATAATTGATATTATTACACAAAGCTAGGGGGCATTTTTGATATTTCAAATAATATAGGGGTATATTTGATATTTTGAAAGAATTGAGGGGTATTTTTGATATTTTGCCTTATTTATTTCTATATTGTAGTATTGCTACGTGCCTTCTCAGGTGAGGAACATTTTGCGAGGGACAGCAGTGTATTTGTTAACCCTTTAACCCTTAAAGGATGGATGGATCACCGTGGCTTGCCGTGCCCTGTAGTAGTCTACAGTATTTTACACATGGGCACCAATACTATTGCTTCAAAAAGTTGGAAAAGTCAACAGTGCATGGTGCCCTCATGAATATTGCAAGAAGGGCAGCTTGGGAGCTAACCCCATGTTTTGAATCTTATCACAATTTAGGTTACAAAAAAAATGAAAGCATCTTAAGAGGTAATTTTTTGTTTTCCATAATGGACCATGTGTTTATGGTCACTTCTAAAAAAATTAGATGAAAAACAACTTTTTTCTGAATTACAAAATCTTTTTTCAGAGCCAGAGGACATATTTTGTCCTCCTTGACATTTAGGGGTTAATGCCATCATTTATAAATTATTTGAGGTGTTACTTAAACCAATTCCATGCAATAACTAAGTAATGGCAATGGGTATTCGGATGTTTTCAAAAAAAGGTTAATGAATCCTTTTTGTCTACAAATAATATCCCATGATATTGCAAAAATCCATGCATAGGGGCCACTTCCAACTTCAACCAAAAATAAGGGCAGAGCCCACAAGCTACAAACCATTTTCAAAAAATGCCACACAGTCATTGGTCATAAAACCAAAATAAAAACCCTGCAATGGCCAGTTACTCGGAGGTTGCTGTTGGATATGCTTGCAAAGTTCTCACAACTGCAACTGCACATGGATTTGTGTGTACCCTATTGTCGAGGCAACACATGCCAAAATAGTCGATTTGAAATGGACAATGAAGTAACTTGTATATTTGGAAAATTGAGGGACGATTATTTTTTCAAGGCTTCATCAATTGTTTTATTAAAGATAATCTCTTCACCATTCTAGAGCAAGAGGTTTTACTACAAGGAAGCAGTGTCAATTTGGACATTTTATATCAATTAGGTCATGCTAATTTGGACATTTTTCTGTCAATTTGGACATGTTCTTGTCAAGTTTTTGTCAATTTGAACATTTTTGTCAATTTGGATGTGTCACCACGGACAGTTTTTCTTGTAGTGTTTGAGATGCCATCTCAAAAATGTTGCTTTTAAATAAACAAGAAAAGTGGGTGTAGGAAATCAAAGAATCTCCTTTTGCATACAAAAGTAAACATTGCCACCTATTTTTTACAAAATATTGTTTTGAAACATTGGTTTAGTTTGTTGTGACCAAGCCTTGTGCTAGGGCATTTTTTTTCAAATTTTTCAAACTGCCATATCTTTGTTGTCTGCATTCCATAAGGTCATAAATGGAGGGACCAGCCCACATTGGTTTAAATCTATTGTCACCAATTAGCAACATTTTGCCAAAAAAATCACACAAACTCTTTGCAAAAATCAAGGGGAGGAGGAGGGTTTTGAGAATCTTCTTGGGTTTTAGGGGTGGTTCACCCTACTTTCAAGTCCCATCTTTGCAAGTCCCATTTCAATATGAGACCCCAACTTATTTGGGACATTAAGAGCAAAAAAAGTACTAAAGAAAGTTATGAATATTGAATACCAAAGAATTGGTGGGACTTGGGTTGAGAGTTGAGTCTAGTAAAACAGTTGATCCAAACCTTGAGTGAATTTCCACCTTTATTGGCGCCAAAACTTCCAAGAAGTTTTGCCATGTACACAATAGGGACATGGGACTAGGGACTAGGAATGTAGTGTTAAGTGCCAAGTTCTAACTTTCGACTTTACACCAATCATTTTCTCAAAGGTCCTAAGGATCTATAAGACATAGGACATAGTGTGAACTGTGAAGTGTCCTTAATTTGCATTATATTGTCTTAAATTATTGATATTTAATTCTTATGCAGTTGCAATCAAACATATCAAATTTCAAATCCTATCAACCAAAACCTTATGTATGATGGATTAGCTTGTATAATATTCACGATTTTACATGATATTCTATTGAAAAACATTGGTGATGGATTTTTTAGATTTGATTTGCATGGATATGTAGGAAAACATTCATACACACATCTTTCTTTCCAAAAAACATCTCCCAAAAAACTTCAAAATTCCTTCTATAAAAATTTCAAAGTTGAGGTGAGCATGTCCTAATTTTGTAAAGTAAACACCTCTTAATGATAATTAGATTTTTCTTATTTGACTTATAAAGAACAAAAAAGCTTGTACCTTTGAGCATGATGATATGTCTTACTTTGCCTCAGGCTAGTTAAAAAAAATAAAGATACCTCACTTACAAAGTTTGGCCATATCACACCTCAAATTAAGTTCTTCATACTGACCAATCTTTTGTTACAATGTGTGGTTTTGTTTCGAAGTAGAAAATGTGCATATGAACTTTTTCTACATATATTCATGCAATCAAATCTAAAAAATTCATCACCAATAGTTTTCAATCAATTATCATGTAAAATAAAGAATGTTATGTAAAATAGTATTCTATTATAGGATTTTGGTTTTTAAAAACCAAAATTTGGTATGCGTGATTGGGATTGCATAAGAGTTAGATATCAATAGTGGAAGACAATAAAATGCCAATTATATTCTCTATGGTATGTAAAGTTTTTTGAAAGACATAATAAAATTTACTTGTATTTTCTTTCCAATATTGTATAGTGCCAAAGGCCAAGTGTGAAGTACTAGGTGCCAAGGTATTGTATTGAGATGAGATTAGATGGTATGTTGTTTTGTGAGATTAACCCTTTACGGACCACACCCATTTTCACAAAATCCACTAAAAACAGGGGATGTAAGCTTAGATGTGCAATTGAATCAAATATTGACTCAATTTGAATAATCCAACCGTATGAATGTAAAAGACACCTTGTTTCTAGTATTACATGAAATTTTCAGTTAGCTCTATCGTTGGAGGTGAAATGTTATAATGATTGAGTGAGCCGTATCTGGGAAATCTCTAGTATTTCATGCCCGTGTGGTTTTTAATGTTAACCTTTCATGCAAGCTTTGATTGAGAAGAGCCTTGCATTTCTAGAAAGCAAGGTTTCCCACCTTTCCAACAATACTATTTTCACACAAAAGAGACAAAAATAGCAATCACAAGGTGTAGCTAAGTGGACAAAATGGGTCAAAAATCCCATTTTCTTTGCCACCCCAAAACAATTCTACAAGAAATTTGATAATTGTTATGGAAAATCTAATGGGTGAAAACAATCAAGAATTGGCCTTAAATGTTGGATGACAAATTTTAAAGATGAAACGACCACACCATTTCAATAGATCTTCAACTACTACAATTATATTATTACCGTATAGGAAAACAATACAAGTGTATTTCTTCAGCAATTTGAATTTTTTTAGGATTGTGCAGTTGAAATTTGACATTCTTCTTGCATCTTTGATGTATTGTGTTATTGCTTTGACCCATCTTTGACAAAAAATGGATATGTATTTTGAAGCCATGTTGTATAAACACCCTTATTTGTCAACTCACATACCCAATTCCATTGTTGTTTTTTCAAATGGATACAAAAATCTTGTGATCACATGGATTCTTCAAGAAAAAATTTCAAATTATTGAGTGATTTCAATCTATATGCCAAAGAGTATTCCTTGCGACCAAAATATGGTTGTGTGGTCCTTAAAGGATTAAGGTGAAAAAATGAGCTTTTTCACTTGCCAAAAAATGTAAGAATTTAGATATTTACCACATAAAGATTGAATTTGGGAATTTTGAATTAACATTTAGATTTAGAAATTTGGATTTAATCTAAAGGCCACTTTACACTACAAACTGAGGCTAGTTTCCCTCTAACACTCCCAATACTAGAAATTGATTGGTTTATATTTTGAAAATGGCCTTAAGATCTTTACACTAGGAGTCAAGGCTAGTTTTTTAGAACATATTCTAACATTCAAAAAACAAAATATGACACAACCCCAATTTCAAAAATTGGGTCCTCCAATAACTTGAAGCCAATTCTTGATTCCAAGGCCGTTGTCGTATTTTACTAAAATATAAAATTTTGAATTAAAAAAATTCTCTTGAGATACTTAGCATGGTTAGATGGAGTAAAAATATCAAAAATTATCCTTGGTTTCTTTTTTAATCCCTTTTCTTGATCTTGAATTTTCAAAATTTACTCTAATATCTCCAATTTTTTGGCCTGAAAGCCTTTACAAACAAGAGAATTAGCCTCCATTATATTCAAATTATAATGGGCACTTGGGGCCGCTCCTAAAACCATATGGGTTGAAAATTTGATCAAAATGGCCCCAAGTTTTCATTCCCTTGACTCCTAATGTTAAAGCTGCCCTAAAAACCTTAGCGGAGGAGATCAAAACTGACCAAATCCAACATAAGGGACAGATTATTACTTTTATTTTTTATTTCTAAGAAGAGTTGAGATTATCCTTCCCGGCCCTCATAAAACCGCATGTCATCCCGGTTGTCGTTGACATCCAAAATTCAGAGAACGCTTGCTCCGAAACTATCGCTCCGAAAATCTCTGCTATTTTGCTGCAAGAACAAAGTCAATGCCACATGAAAAGCCCCCGAGGGGCTACGAAAGTCAACAATAAGGTAACTGTGCCCATTCCTGACCCTTTAGGAGTCCATCTCCAATTATGACCATTTGTTCCCAGTGGGTACATTTCAAATTTGATATGTACACATGAGTACAATAATGGCTGGCATTGGGGACAGGTCGGGATTGGGTACATCTACTTCACATGATAATCAATACTCAAAAGCAACAAGCGGGGATATCTAAAAATAAATAAAAATTTAGTTGAACAAAGTGGTAAAGACAACCTGTTGAAATTTAAATTGATTGACAAATAATTGAACAAAAATTTCAAAATTATCTAATCATAGTCTAAACATGTAAGTAATGTTTGGTACAAACACTCAAAAAAGCAATTGAAAATGGGAAATGTTGGGTTTTACCAATATAGCTCGATCAAAACCTTCTTGGACATTGCTCATAGGGCTTCTTCCACCCAACCTTAACCCCTTAACCCTTAAAGGACCAAGTCATTTTTTCTTTGAAAATCATTGAAAACTGCCACTTTTGAGGGAATGAGTAGAATGATAGGAAATTTTTTTTTTGGAAATTCAACCATAAGATCTTGCCCTAAACTATGGGAGGTACTTGTGGGAAAAAAATCAGCTTATTCTAGAAGTAGAGGAGTGAGATATTGACATCTAAAGTGAAACAAAAAGTTTTTTTCCGTGCTGCCCAAAAATCTTAGAAGCCTTTAACGGCTCCTATATCAAAAAATTGTTCTACTCAAAGTTGAGGTTTATTTTTTCTATGTAGAAGACCAAGTTAGGTAAATGTGGGAGAAGTTTCAAATGAATTAGAGGTGTGGATCCCACTTTGTAAAATCTTGCAATGCCGTAAGGCTATGAAATTTGCATATACACTAGGCAAAATTGGAGAATTTATGTAAAATTGAGAAATCTAAATTACTTTGATCCAAATGGTAAAAACCAAGGAGTCTTAGTCTATTACAACTTGGGAAAAAAAAAGTAAAAAAAAAAATCACAAAGAGCTCAAAAAAGGAAAGCAACAAATTTTACAAGGGGCAAAAAGAATGGAGGTTTGGGAGTCCCATACCTACTTGCAAACTAAAACTTCTCATAACTTTCATCTCATCAATATAAATTGAATGATTTAAAAACTCTCCCATTTGTATAAATCTAAAGAACCAATTTCAGATTTTTATTTTAAAAAAATGCAATTTTGATTGTTTTTTTGGGTTGCCTGTCCTCACCCTTTTTTAGAAATTATTGCATAACTTCTTCAATAAATGTCAGATTGAAGAAAAAACTAAATGCCCACATAGATCTTTGAATTCCTCACCTTCAATAAAAGTTTCAAAAAATCACAAAAAGTAGATTATTTGTAGGTACATGCCCAAAATCCATTTGTCCCTTGAGGAGACAGTTGGTCCACTAGGGGTTAATGCACATGACTTTGTTTCTCCAAAAAAATACTTAGAATAGGTCCTTTTGATAGCAAAGGCAAAAAAACCTAATGGAAATCAAATCTTGGTGCAATTAATCTTAGGATTTGGTGTTAGACTACCTCATTATGATATAATAACAAAATTGAAAAATGTTTATTGCAAAAATTGTGAGATCATAAGGTTTGAAGTGAGAATTTTTTTAAGGCATTCAAATATTGGGCAACTCTAATTTGGGGAAGTTTTTGCACCAATTGATTTTATTTTTTTGATTGTGGTGTTTTAGATTGACTTTTATCATAGATCTAGTCATATTTCTAAAAATCTCATATCATTTTGAATTGACAAATAAAAACTAGAAAATTAGAATAATAAACTAGCTTCAAGCAATGTTCTATGACAAAGCTGTTTTTCCAACAATTTTTAGCTTCCACATAAAAAAATATTTTCAAAATACAAAACATGGAGCTTTTGAAATTAACTAAATTCAAAGGAGAGGGAAGAGAACGGCCAAAAATTGTTGTTTTGGCAAGCCTGATAAATATAGATTCACCAATATTTTTGCTTAAAATATTCATGATTTTTTAGTACTCTTTTTATACCTTCAACAACCCAATGAAGTTGGAATCACACAATGAGGTGGCACTTGCAAAGCTGGAACGTAGTGTGAATGGAGCGTAAACCACCTCTAAATTGAAATATCCTAGTTTTTATTTTATAAACATAAGTGTCTGTAGAATTACAAGCCTGAAGGGATAAGAACCTACTTTTTTACAAATATAGTTTTTAAGAGTAAGAGATGCTACATACCTTAAGTTAATCTTCAGACAGTCGGAGATGTTGTATTCCTCAGTGCAACTTCGGTGCACCAGAAGCCATGAAAAGCAGCTTCAGTCAGTTTTTACCAAACTATCAGAAAACAAGCAAAGAATCCTTGCAACACGTGCAGAGAATCTGGTTTGACTCGAAGTCCACGGCAGATTGTAATTCTGATTACTGTCCGGAAAATATTTGAGTTCAACTGGTTGATTTCCTTCTCTTCCTGTATTGAATTGGTTTATCATAGAAATATTCCAGTTATTTTCTCTATTTTATATTGTAGACATTATTTGTTTAGATTTTTAATCAAAATTTGAGCCGATATTTATACACTACAAATAACTTTTTCTAAGTTCAACTAGCTACATTGAATGTTGCATTTAGGTTGCCTTGACAATTAGGTTGCTTACCGTGATAAGTTACCTCATGACTCATCACTTGACCACTTGGAGGCGCATGTAATTCTTTAGATACTTGGATTTCTCATGATTTACAAACTTGAACGTTGCTAGATTATTTTTTTGCAACTTTGTTGTTGTTACTAGGCCTGTCAAACCCTTTTTAACCCCTAAAGCACTAAGCTCAAATTTTCACCAAAACCGCTCCAAAATTGCTATTTCTAGTACAAGTATCAAATTTTAGAATTTTTTTTTGGACAAATGTAGCCCTAAGATCTTGTACTACACTAGTATCAAAAGATGTGAAAAAAAAATTTAGGAGTTTTCACCATATACATTGTTAAATATTTGAGTTTGAATTGAAAAAGGCCATTTTTTGTCTTTGCAAAAATCCGGGCAACTGCACTTCACAAGGTCATATTTGTATGAAAAAAACTCCAAAATGGTTGTGATTTTTTGGATTTGTTCTCCAAAGCAAGTTGGGTACACACTTGAAAGTTTTCAAATCATTTGGAATTGTAAAACACATGGGAAAAAAATAGTAAGTAAAAAGAAGTAGAAAATGATTCAAACCACTAAATTATTAAGAACTTAATTATGGAAATGAAAAATGACAATCCCAATAGTGATAATGTTGCAATAAACAATCTACATCTTTTAGTTTAGTTTTTTTTTCTAAAATATTGAAAATTGAGTAAATTAATGAATTCCAAAGTTTATTTTAGAGTAGAGAATCTATAACTGCCCGCAAACAAAATCTCCTCCTCATAACTTTCATCTCATAGATAAAAATGGAATGATTCAAAGCTCCCCAAGTATATATAAATCTAAAGAACCAATTTCAAAAAACAAAATTATAAAAATATAATTTTTAAAGAAGTTTTTTGGTTGTCGGTTGAGCAAAGAAAACTACATATCATGCAATAACTTTTGAACCATGAAGACAAAAGTTATGAAATTTGTTGGGCCTTTAAGCTACTCTTTGGACACATCATGTGTGAAAGTTTCAAAGAAAAAAAAATTGAAAACCCCATTGGTAGTGAGCTGCCCAAAATTGCTATGTTACCAAAAAAGGTGTTCAATGCTTTAGGGGTTAAATTGTATGTTGCAATAAATTTTTATGAAAATTACTGTAACAACACTAAATATTTATGTAGTGTAAAATGTCAAGAAATTAGTGTGGGGCAACCTAAACGCAATATTCAATGTAGCTTTGAACTAGCCGCCGGTTCTTCCCTGACTAGCGCATTTTTTTTGGGCGAAAGAAACCAATTGGTGATAGAGACAACTAATCGAAACTGCCCCCTCCATTTATTCTCCAATTGCCTGCGCTCTTTTGGAATCTGGCGAAAACAGATTCCTCCAAAAAAAAAATGCCCTGTCCCTGACCTTGGTTCTCATATGTTGAAGAAAAGGCAAAGGAAAGGAATCTCGTGCAAGGGAACCTCCGGAAGGGGCGAGCATCTTCTGCAAACTGCGCTTTTTCTATAGAGTTCTGTACGACTTTGATGAAGAGCGTGGTCTGCACAAAACCACGACCAGATATTTTGTCGGGATTTCGTCCCGGAGTTGGGGACTTGCAGAGTTGCAGACACCGAAGTAAAGGTAATCACATGTCGCTTCTCCGGTATCATATATTTCTATACAATTCTTCCAAACACAACCACAACTCAACTACTGTACTCCCCACCCTCTATTTTTGCAAATTTCCGTTACTAAAAACGCCATATGAGGTAAATTGGGAAAAAAGGAGGTACCATTTTGTACTCCATCTTAAACCCAAAAAGTTATCTTAAACCAGATTTAAAGGTATTATATTCAATATAAACCATTATAATTTTTTCCCTCTCAAATTTATCCTTTCAGGTGAGGACACGTGTGCCAAAAAAAACACTAGAGCTCGGTTTGAGGTGATCACCTCAAACCTTCAGGAAACCCTTCAAAAGTCCCAAAATGTGCTCTTTTGCGCACTTTACTTAATATGGTGTTTTAACCGTCAATGGCAAGTTTGGGGATGTAACATTGTAACCCCTTCATACCTACACCCACAATCACAACTCAAGACAAGGGCGGTATGCTCAAGGCCCGGCCACACTAAGCTAAACTGAAGTTTCAAAATGATATTTTGTAAAAATAGGTGGTAGCATTTACATCTTTATGTTAAAGTAGATTTTTTGATTTTCTAGGGCCCATTTTTTTGTTGTGTTCAAAACTAATAGTTTTGAGAGTCCACAAACCTGCATCTCAAACCTCTTGTTTTAGAATGGTGAAGAGGTTATCTTTAGTAGAATAGTAAATGAAAACTTGGAAAAGTGATTGTCTCCCAATTTCTCAAAAATACAAGTTATTTCTTCATCCGTTTCAAACTTGTTTTTTGGCATGTGTGGCCTTGGCATCAAAAGTGAGTTAGCCTTTAAATGCAAAGGGACGTTTCTAGTCCCCCGTATAACAAAAAAATCCTTTGTAGGATGGAAAATATTTGTTTGTTATTTGATTTTTTTTCTAAAATCATCATAAATACATGGTCCATCATGGAAGGCAAAAAACAACCTCACCAAATGCACTCATTATTTTAGGTAACCCAAATTGTGAGAAGATTCACAAACACGGTATTAAATTCCGTGCTACCCTTCTTACAATTTTCACAAGGTCAGATTGCATTATTGTTTTTTGCAACTTTTAGAGACAACATTATAATGGGTGAGCACTTCCCACACCACTATAAAGCATTGTAGAAGGGTAATCATGGTGACCAACCGGACGTTCAAGGTTTAAACAAAGCAAATGTTGTTAACAATGGAATTGGAAAACCCAAAACCAACAAACAATGCTACAGTGCAAACTTTTTTGTCATCTTTGAGTTTTATGATTTTAGGCTAGCATGGAAATCACCTCTTTAGGGCTGACTTCCATACATGCTCGACTTTGGCAAACGGCGAAGAAATGGCTTCTGTTTATTTGCAAGGATCAATCCATGGAAATGTACAAACTTTGTGGAACCAAAATCAGAACATTTGATCAACTGAGATTTACGTCTTTCGACGTGCCACGTGGAAACAAACTAAGCACATGCTACTTGACCAATGTTGGGAACGTGTTCCTCATCTTGGAACTTGCCAAGTGTTTTTCATTCCTTACGTCACATAGGAGTAATCATCAATTAATTGAGTTGCCAAATTGGCACGATATTAATTAGTTTGGGAAAGCGTCTTTCCCAAAACCAATTTTGAGATACTACATTTTGCATTTGTGAGAATATTTTGGTGATTTAACCCGTACTGGACCAAGGGTGTTTTTTGAGAAAAGATCTCAAAATCTGTCAATTGTGAGTGCCTTGCCCAAGATTTAAATTAAAACCTTTTTTTCTCCAGTTCAACCATACAAAAGTGTGAAAAACAGATGAAATAATATGTACAAAAAAATTCAACCCATTTGACCATGTGGATTGTAAAATTATAATGTTTGAAGTGAGAAATACTACATTTTTAAATTTCTGCAAAACAAGGTCAGTAGACTTTGATCCTTCCTAGACTAAAGTTTTTGCTCTACACAAATTTGAGTTTTTTAACCAGTCACAAACATATGATGTTAGGTTCACTCATGAAAATTTTCAGATGCAAAAATACAATCTAGCTTGTTCTAAATCATCCTCCAATGCAAAGAGGTTAAGTGAATTGGCAATACTATAGTCATTCTTTCATGATTTCTTGTGCAATGAGGAAGTCTTTTATTTGAAATCTGAAAGGTAAAAAATTGGAGATTAACATTTGAAACATACAAAAAAAAGTTTCAAGAACTTTGTATTTATAAATTGAAAGATAACATGGCTTGAAGTTAGAGGATTTTTTTTTTTCTCTTGAAGCTCCTCGAACATAGTTAACAAAGTTTGACTCCCTTCAAAATGTGATGTGAGAGCTCATTTTTTTTTTTTTTTTTTTGACAATTGTACACCATGTTTTTTTAGTAACATACTTTCCAAACTTCAAAAGTTGATGAGAGTTTTAGCATAAGATTTTCCAAAGATGCCCAAATTGCCCAAGCTGCCCAAGCTGCCCAATTTCTTTTGGGCAACACAACTTTTGAACTGGACATCCTAATTGGAAAAAAAAATTACAATTCCACTAAGGGAATACATATCTGCATCTTATGTAACAGTTTTGAGAAATCAAATGAAAATTAACTCCATATGACCCTACCCAAGTTCTCAAGTGGTTGTCAAACAACCATTTGGTCCTTTAGGGGTTAAAGTGAGTTTTTGAATATATTTTTTGAAATATTTCATCACTCATGTAAGGTCTTGAAGAAATCATCATAAAATTCACTTTAAATCACCAAAAAAACTCTTAAAACCTAAAATCCGAAAGTCCCAAAATTGCGTGTTTTTTTTCCAAATTAACAAATATTACATTCAATGTTGATAAATAGCATTATTGAGCATTATTGATCCTGCTAAAGTTGTTGAACTTGGCCGATGCACAATTGCCAGTTTTGTACTTTGGGCAAACTTCCATGTTGGGTAGAATTGAAAATTTCAAAAACACCAACGAACCAATCTTTTTGAGTTCTCCAATTTTGGGGCTAGCATAGAAGTTTGCCCCCTGGAATCTAGAGCTCGTGCATTTCCAAAATCTATAAACCAAACTACGGTAGGTAAGAGAATGTTTTGAGTTTTGTTTTCTACGGAGTTTACGAGGAAGCAATTCTAAGTGGGGGCATTTTGGCATGTGAGCTCTTGACTGACTCAGCCTGCGGTTCTGATTGCGTCACTTGCATGTTTCACAAGAAGAACCCGTTTATTTTTGGGGAGATGGAGCTCTATTTCTCCTTCCCAAACCTCTTCTTACAAAGTTGGGCGCAGAGCCCTTCAATAAGTCCCTGAATTTTTTCAAACTTAAGCTAGTCAACATTCAACTTTGTCAAACAATAATAAGTCCCATAGCTTCGCTAGTATTTTTTCCAGTAATACAATTTGTAAATATGTGGTTTGAGATAGTTAGCAACTTAGCATACAGCCTTGTGAGACTTTTTTGATTTTGAAGTGTTTCGTTGCTGTTTTTCATTAGTGGTTGTTTGTCTAGTTGAGTTTCAAAAAACTTTAGAGCTTGTTGAAGGGCACTATACATTGCATTGTAGAAGGGAGCATATGTTTTAGGGAACTGATATATGCACACCAAGGGTTGATATTTGCACACCCTTGGATAATTTTTAGATTTCTACCATCAAAAAGTTGAATTTGAGAATTATGAAATCAGATTTGATTGAGAGACCATGATTTAGTCTAGAAGCATAAAAAACTTGCAATTCAACAACACCCAATACAAAAGTTTAAATAGGGGGAAAAGTGTTACTTTTACTTTTGTTTGTAAAAAATGTTAAGCTTTTTTATTGAATGTTGTTGAGTTGAAATTTTTTTTATGGTTTTAGATTAAATCATGTCCAAATCTGAATTCAAAATTCTCAAATTTAGCTTTTTGATGGTAGAAATCTAAAACTTACCCCAGGGGGTGTGCAAATATCAACCCCCAATGTGCATATATCAACCCCCGGTGTGCATATATCAATTTCCATGTTTTATCCCTTCTCTTATACTTCATCAAATACAAAAATGCTTAACACAAGCTTTGCAGTGTGTATTTCTTATTTTTGGGTGGCGTCTCATCTTTCCTTTCTCTATCATTTTGTTTCCCTCCCTCCCTCAAATTTTGGTAACTTTCACCTTCCCTTTCCCTACCTTTTCCTTTCCCTCTCCTATATTTGAATTTCAACTATTTTTGAATTTCAAATTAAAAATGAATGATAGACATCCTATGCTTGACACCCAATGCTTTGTAATAGAGAATTTTGAATATCACTTGACACAGTCAACCCACGCTTGATTAATATTGAGCAAAATGGAGAGTCATGGCGAAGCATGAAATCAGAAATACCTCCAATGTCGTCTCCCAACGTCACCTTGAGCCTTTGTTGTACAATACGTTATGTATCACTGAAACAGTAGATCGGATTTTGTTTTGACCAAATTCTTGAGCTCCAAGTATTTGACCCCTCCAAGGTAGGGAAGATGAACACTCATGTGAAAAAGGCTCTAAAAAAGCAGCTAGCAAATTCGTACACAGTTTTTATACCAGTAGGCTGCTGCTTTCGAGGTGGAAGTTGCTTTTTCTGCTACGCAACTGAACAATTTGTTTCATTTTTTCTGAGAATTATATCCCAAATATGGCCATGCATGCAGTGTATGAACATTTAGTGTTAGTAATTACAATCAGCAAACTTTTTGATAGACACCTCTGTATTTAGTAACATTTGTTATGTACTCTTTTGATGAGTGTCCTTGATTTTTTGGAAATTGAATGGATACCAAGATAACCTAAGGACTGTCTTGCTTGTGGTTTTGGCAATCATATCCTTGGCCGAAGTGTTGACAACTTTTGTGATTATTGCGCTTGTAGGTGTTAAGCGCTACTTGTTTCGTGGCAAACAATCTAGCCCAATACAGACAACTCTTGTAATAGCTTGTTTTTGTGAGAAATATGAGTATTGGCAGTTGTCCCTTCTTCATAACCCTTATCCGACACTTTCCAAAAAATCAAGAGTATGTCTTTTACTATATTTTGATGAAAAGGTTTCTATCCAATTTCAATATTCCTTTGTAATTAATATTAAAAAAACAAGATGTTGTTATTAATTTAATCCAAGAGACTGGAACGAAGGAGGCCAACACAAGTCCAAGATTTCTGCAAAGCATTAGGCTTACCGTTTGCTTTGCAACTAGTTCCATTGGTGATACGGATCCAAGCAAGCTTGCATCTTGCTGTGCACTAGCTTGAATTGGTGATTATCTCGTACTTAACCACTGATTTCCGGGCCTGCAAAATCAAGTTCTCCTTAAGTTTTCTTAGCATTGACAAACAAATTCGCATACATTAGCTCGGTTGATGTTGATTTTGCAGCGTGAGCTCTTGCATGGCATGTCCTAATACAAGATTGATTACAATAGTTAGCAACTTAATGTACTATGATTTGGATAGAAGCAGCAGAGGGCGCCCACAAAGAACACCATATTCGTTAATTTGGGAAAAACAGGTGTCCCACTTTGTACTCCACCTTAAACCCAAAAAAATTAACTTAAACTATATTCAAAGGTATCAAATTTAGTCTGAGCCACTAAGATTTTTCCCTTGCAAATTCCTCCTCTCAGGTGGGGACACGTGTACAAAAAAAACAGTTGCGAGCTAGGTTTTAGGAGACCTCCAAAAACTTTCACCTCAAAATTTGAAAGTCCCAAAAAGTATAATTTTTCCCAAATTAACAAATATGACGTTAAAGGTTTTATTGCAATTGCAATAAAACCTTCTAATTTTAGGTAAAATTTGAAAGGTTTTATGTCAATTCAGCTCAAATCGAGTTGAATTGACATAAAACCTTTTGTCGACTTTCCTTTACATTACCTCTCATTTCAATGGAAAACTCCCATTTTACTCAATATGAGGTTAATTGAGTTAGTAATTAAGGGCCAAACGGCCAAACCTAGTTGGCAAAGTTGGTAGTAGTAAATATCATTGGTTTTAGTATGTAGAAGCTACAATAAACTATGACCACACAAATAACTCTTTGCTAAAAATTTAAAGTCCAAAATCAAGGAAAACATAGATTTGATTACTTTAACCATATATGATAAGGTAGGAGCACCCATCCTTGGGAGGGTCTCCATAAGCATGACCTCTAAAACCTTGGAAAATTTGTGGAAGTAGATAGATGTAATGACAAGGACGTACAACTTGTGAACATGAAATCTTAGTAGTGGTTATGGGTACAATGGCAATTTGCACTTCAAAAATTCACAACTTATCCTCACCATATCCAAATAATAAATTTGAAAGTGCAAACTCGTTATTTTTTTGTTGCTAATAGAATATTAGAATCCTATACTTTGCTAGACGATTACTAATAGTCATCATGTTCAAAACCCTTAAACTCACACTTATGGGTGCTCCTACCTTATTATGTAAAGTTGGTGAAGATGATGGATCAGCTAATATTAAGCTTGGTGACATGTGAATGACAAGTACCAAAAGTACTATTCATCCTTGCTAAATGGAGCTAACAATATCTACAAGCTATAAATACCTTGACTTTGTGCACCTACTTTCTTATTCTTAACAAAAATCAAAACTTTTACTACAAGCAAGTGGAAACGGGCCTTTAGCTGACGTAGAAAGAGATAAGAATTTAAATGCGATTTTCATTAATTTGGGAAAAATGGTACATTTTGGGACTTTCAAGAATTGAGTAAGGAAGTTTGAGGTGATCACCTCAAACCAACACCTACCCTCACCTAAGAGGAGGGATTTGCAAGGGAAAAAATCTTAATGGCTCAGATTGAATCTGATACCTTCGAATATGGTTTTAAAGTAACTTTTTGGGTTTGAGGGGAAAACAAAGTGGGACCCATGTTTTTCCCAAATTAATAAATATTGCATTCTTTCAAAACTAACTTGAAATTGAAAAGATTTATGTCTCCTTTAGTTATTTTGGGAGGTGCCCGATCTCCCATTTTACTTAATATGATGTTGAATGAGAATGTCAATTAAAATTAACCATCTAATACTTACCTAATGTACACCGCTCATAAGAGCAAGTGGAAACAAGGCTTGTTAAGTTAACCCCTAAAGGACCAAGTCATTTTTTATGAAAAACAAAAAAAACAACCACTTTTGGGGAAGCAAGTATAATGGTAAGAATGAAAGTTTTTTTATTAGAATCCAACCATGACATCTTATAGTAGAGTGCAAGAGGTACACATGGTAAAAAAATCAGCTTAATCTACACAAAAACGAGTGAGGTATTTACATCTAAATTACGGATTTTTTTTTTTTTGCTACTACCTAAAAATTTTAGAAGGCTTTTACCACTCTTAGAGCAAAAAAATTACTTTACACAAAGTTGAGGTTTATTTTTCCCATGTAGGAGACCAAGTTAGGTATGTGTGGGAGAATTTTCAAAGCAATTGGAACTATACAACACATGGGAAAAATTAGTAAGTACAAAGAAGCAGAGAATGAGTCAAAACACTAAATTGTTAAGAATTTAATTTTTAAATGAAAAATGCAAATCCCAATGGTTATAATGTTGTGATAAACAATTTACATCCTTTGGTTTTGTTTTGTTTTTCCAAAATAATGAAAATTAAGTAAAATAAAAGACTTCAAAGTTTATTTTGGAATAGAGAATCTAGAACTGCCCGTAAACAAAATCTCCTCATAACTTTCATCTCATCTATCATAATTGAATGATTCAAAGCTCCCCGCTTCTATACAAGTCTAAAGAACGTATTTCAGGTTTTTATTTGAAAAAAATGAAAATTAAAAAAAAAATTTTGGCTGCCCAATCTCGCCTATTTTCAAAAATTCATGCTTAACTTCTTCAATAATTATTGGAATGAAGGAAAATTTTGATGTCCATGCAAATCTTTGAATTTCTCATTCTCAATAAAAGTTTCAAAAAATCACGCAAAGTAGTTTAGCCATAGGTACATGCTTGAAATCCCATTTGTCCCCCATAGGGACAATGGTCCTTTAGAACCTCATATTCAGTAAAATGGGAGATTAGACACCTCCCAAAATAACCAAAGGAGATATAAAACTTTTCAATTTGAGGTTAGTTTTGAAAGGTTTTGTTGCAATTTAGGTCAAGTCGACCTAAATTGCAATAAAACCTTCTAATTTTAGGAAAAATTTGAAAGGTTTTATGTCAATTTAGCTCAAATTGAGTTGGATTGACATAAAACCTTTTGTTGACTTTCCTCTCAACTTTCCTTTACATTACCTCTCATTTCAATGGAAAACTCCCAGTTTACTAAATATGAGGTTTTAGGGTTAAAAGCTCAAGAAGAAAAGCCTAGAACACCATATTCATTAAACTGGGAAAATCAAATTCCCAAGTTGTACCCTAATGATCGATTTAAGTTGGTCACCTTAAACCCAGAGCAGGGTCCGGGAAATATTTGAGATTTTTCAATAGATTTCCTTCAATTCATGTATTGAACCGATTTATGAAGGAGATCTATTGGTTATTTTCTCTATTCCATATTGTAAGTGTTATTATATTTTAATTTTGACCGATTTTTAGCCAAAGTTTATAGATTGCAAACGGTTTTTTCTCATTTTAATCGGGTAACATTGAACTAGCGGTTGGTTCTTCCCGGACCTTGACCCAAAGTGTTACAAAATTCCCAATTTAATGAATATAGTGTTCCAGACCCTATCTGCACTCATTATATCTAGTAGGTGACTAGGTCGTAAGTCAAAATTGTTGAGTAACTATTGCATGGGTCTGCAGACTTCGGAGAGACTGATCACATTCCGGACACTCCTGTACTTTCGGATTCCATATTTTTTTTCCAAGAGCTGAGCTTAAGCACGGCACGTGCCAGGACTTCAATACACACTCCTGCGACGACGCTGCTGAATATCGCACTCACGTGACAAGCCTTTGACTAAGCATCTGTGGAGTTTATACCGAATCATCCGAGTCCATAAGAGCCGTGCATAGAAACCGACATGTCTCCAAACTCTCCCAGATTTACTCCTGAAGTTGCAGTAACTTTCGATCTAGAACGGCAGTGAGTGCTTCTGCAAGCAGGTCACAAGGGAGAGAGATCATGGCAGTACTCAGCTCCGGAGATGGTACTACGGTGGTCAGTTTGTGTCTGATGGCACTAGTAGCAGTACTGCTGGGAAGCATTGGAACCAAAGCTCAACTCACAACGGACTTCTACGACGACACATGCCCCCAGATCTACGACATTGTGAAGGCGGAGGTGCAGAAGGCTGTGGCTGCCGAGACCAGAATGGCTGCGTCTTTAATTCGCCTCCATTTCCACGACTGCTTCGTACATGTGAGCTCTTCCTACAAGAAAACGCTATCAATTCGGTCACGTTTTTGTAGATTTGAACGTGTCAATTCAGACGATTTTCTTTTTTCTTTTTTTTAATTTGTCAGTTTGGACAAGTTTAGTCAATTTGGAGATATCAATTTGGACACTATTTTCTTGACATGATCATGTCTAGCAAGGACTTGGTACTTGATCTTTGCTGATTTGAAAAAAACATCACAATTTTAGGACTTTTGAGTTTTTTTTCATTTTACTAGTTTTTTAGGTGATTTAGAGTGAACTCTAAGATGATTTTTCGTCAAGATTTTACATTAGTGATGAAATATCTTGAAGGAACTATCAAAACACTTATTTTAGATGATTTAGAGTGAACTTTATGATGATTTCTTCTAAGATTTTTTACATCAGTGATGAAATATCTTGAAGGAACTATCAAAAGACTCATTTTAAATCACCAAAATATTCTCACAAATGTAAAATCCAATATCTTCAAAACCTGTTTTGTTTTGGGAAAGTGATTTTTTACACAAATTAACAAATATCATGTTGACCATGCCTGCAAGAATGGATGCATTGCTTGAGAAGGGCTGAGTGAGTAATTGACGGAGCAACGTACGTGGTATGATGCAGGGATGTGATGGGTCACTTCTGCTGAACAAAACAGACGATTTTGCTTCAGAGAAGGACGCCTTGGCAAACTTCAGATCCGCCAGAGGCTTCCCCGTGATCGACAACATCAAAGCCGCGCTGGAGGCCGCGTGTCCGCAGACCGTGTCGTGCGCTGATATTCTGGCCATTGCGTCCCGTGACTCGGCTGTCGAGGTATGACAAACCAAATTATGCCAAGTTTTTCTCAAACCGAAGTAACTCGATATTCGTTAGTTAATTTGGAAAAAAAACGCAAATTTTGGGATTTTTTAAGTTTTTATGTTTTTAAGATATTTTTGCTTTTTGGGTGATTTAGAGTGAGTTTTATGATGATTTTGATAAGATCTTAAGGTAGGAGGCTCATAAACCGACTATCTAAGGGGCTGAAATTGAATTTTGGGGAGGTGAAACTACTTGAAATATTTTTCAGTAAATTTTTCTTGAAAGACAAGAGGAATTGGAATCTAACTCAAGTTGTTTCATATTTATTGGAGTTTTGTGGAATTAGTTATGAAATTTTGAAGTTGAACATAGCATAGGGCTCTAAAACCATCCACCGCCTCAAATGTTCACCACTTGTATATTGTTGAAACCTGTGAAAGATAGCATGTACAAACAAACTAAGTACATTTGAGAAGGTGGGCAATTTTAGAGCTTGAGCAGAATTTGAGCCTCCTACCTTACATCAATGATGAAATATCTTGAAGGAATTATAAAAAATAAAAAAACTCACTTTTAAATCATCAAAATATTCTCACTAAAGCAAAATTTAGTATGAATCCCATGATCAGACTTAGGAAAAAGGACTTTTTCCAAAATTAATGAATACCGTGTTGAAGGGTCTCACTCTCACGTACATGCCTTTGTTGAGATTACGTTTTACCGTGATAAGTGTAGATATCGAAGATTTCATGAGGCTTGATTACTAATGTAACCGTCATTTAAGGGTATAGGGTCTCTGAAAATTTAGGAAAAAAAATCAATAGGGTTAGCCTTTCAACAAGCTATCACGGACGTAATTTTTGTGGACAAAGTATTGTAGATTGTTTTATATTAAAGGGCAAAGTTACAGCTCATAGAGTCCCTATTAGCGACTTTAACCTACCCTTGAAATTGCTTGGATGTGTTCTAGCCTATACATGTACTTGATAGTCTCAATATCAACCCTCCCACACTAGTTCCTAAATTGACATGTGACAAGATTTGCTTGTGCAAGTGACATTCATTGCTCCACTTTGGGTTTAGAGTGAGTGGTGAACACCTCCTCAGAAGTAGGGTTTGACTTTGAGGACCATTAAGGTAAGGGGATGGTTACCTTATTCTGCTGATTGTGGTTGTGGTGTGGATGTTTTGTTGTTGAAGGCTGGGTTGCATCCCGGGTATCCTGTGTACTTTGGTCGCCGCGATAGCCTCACGGCTTATCAGGCGATTGCCAACGTTTCCTTGCCTGCGCCGAACTTAACCTATTCAGGGTTGGTAAAAAATTTCAAAGACGTGGGCCTGGATGAAGTGGATCTCGTTGCTCTCTCAGGTTTGGCAGCTGTAAACAAACTACAAAATTTAGAGTAATTATTCAATAACTTGGAAAATTTAAAATGCAGTCGCTTTGTTGAATCATTTAAAGAATCCAAATGATGAATGCTCAGACTCTAATTTTTTAACTCCAAACATGTTGAAGATGGAGCTAGTCTTAAAAACCTTATAAAGCCACATTTGTTAATTTGGGAGCTATGTTCAAATTTGGGACTTCTGAAGGTTTAAGGTGATCACCTTAAACGCAGCTCTAGGTTTAAGCAATGTTTTTTAGGGTACACTTGTCCTCACTTGAGAAGAGGAATTTATGAGGGAAAAAATCTTAGTGGCTCAAATTGAATCTAATACCTTCAAATATGATTTAAGGTAACTTTTTGGGTTTAAGGTGAAATTCAATTTGGGAACCGCATTTTCTCAATTTAACGAATAAGCCGTTTTATGATTTAAAGTCAACGTCTTTATATAAGGGTTGTAAACTTGTAATTTGCGGGAAGGATGTTGAAGAGACACACTATAGGTTTGCACATTTGGCAGATTCCATCCATCGGATCCACTAATTTGGCTGCAAAACCCGTGATTTGAAGTTAAACACTGTTGTGTTAAACTTAAGCGAGGAGTAGTTTTTTTTTTTTTAAATTCATAGAAAGAGAAATCTAACACTACTGATGCTCTGTTCCTTGGGATTTCATAGTTTGATGACTCCAAAAGTACACACTTGGGGCTTTCAACAACAATTTTGTTCAAGTAGTAGAAATTCACCATGGGCTCTTTTTAAGGCCACCAAGGCAGGAGGTTCTGACAAACCGACTACTTAGGCGTTGCAATTTTCAAATTATAAGATTAAACATTGTTTACACCCAGGATAACTGGACGTCAAGTGTACAACTTGGAAATTGCAAATAGTGAGGGTAGTGACCCGGAACCTGGGGTCACTGAATAAACTTGATTTTTGCGGATGAAAACTTCATAATTAGGCTCCTTCACGTTCCATTTAGCAACAGACTTGTGTTTTATAATCAATTGCCCGGTTGCCTGCAAACCTCAAATCTAATATTTTGAGATCGCAAATGTCACAATTATGGTCCAAAATTTTATGGTTTTTTTCAATATGGGATTTTCACGTGAGTGCAGGCGCGCACACAATTGGGAGAGTGTCGTGCAGAATAGTGCAAATTTTCTTGAATGACACCAACACCAATGCCTTGTTCCGCGAGCGCAACGCCAAGATATGTCCTCCTGATGTGAACCTTTCCAAAGTGACAAACTTAGACCACACAACACCGGACAATTTTGACACGTGGTACTACAAAAACCTGCTCGTGGGCGAGGGCATCCTGCGTAGCGACCAGACCCTGTGGAGCACTCCAGGATCCATCAACATGCCTCTGGTAGCAAATTTTGCTTTCAACAAGGTGGCTTTCTTCACTCAATTTGCTCTGAGCACCATCAAGATGGGCAACATCTGTCCCTTGACCGGTGATGATGGAGAGATCCGCTTGAACTGCGCCCTCGTCAATGCCCCACAGTCGTCCGCATCCTCGCTTGTTGCCTCCCAGTGAATCACCTCCCTCAGGACTTGGTCCTAAAACACATGTCTGTTCCAAAAAGATTTTGTCTACAAACTACTTCCATAATTTCTACTTCCATGGATTCTATTTCTATAGTTTTTATATCCAGAGTATACTCTTTTCCATAGTGTTTATTTGTGGCAATATTTTGCACACAATTTTTACTTCCACAAATTATATTTCTACCGAGTTTTTATTTCCAAAGTGCTTATTTTGTGGCAATATTTTGCACACAATTTCTACTTCCACAAATTCTATTTTTACGGTTTTTATGTCTAGAGAATTCTTTTCCTTAGTGTTTTATGTGTGGCAATAGCTTGTGCAACAGTTTATTTTGGTATACAACAGTGGGTTCATGCATTCTTTAAGTATCCTTAAGATTTTCTAAAAACACTTCCACAATTTCTACTTCCACAAATTCTATTTCTACGGTTTTTATGTGCTAGAGTGTTCTTTTCCATAGTGTTTATTTGTGGCAATATTTTGCGCATAGTTTATTTGGGTATTTAGCAGCAACGTCATGCCTTCTTTAACTATCCTTCAAATTAGCTATGGACTGTTTTACAATGTGTCTCAAGTTTCAACTATACATGTTCTAGTTCAACTCCATATCTTAACTTTGTTGGGTTGGAAAGTGGCAAAAATAAACATTAAAACTTACTTGAATTGGTATTGCAAAAACAGTTTGAACTTGGCTCACAAGTTGGTTTTCCATTTTTGCTAGGTCCTACAATGACGACATGGCTGCAATTCAAGTAGAGGGTAATAACACTTTTGGGGGCATTGTCTTACTACCTACACTGCACCCTAGTCTGCTATTAACACCACGTCATCTATTCAAGCACTTAGATAGGACATGTTAGCAAATATCGTAAGCATGACTAGTCATCAGATGTTTATGTTCATTGATCATTCATGACATGGAGGTTGTATACTATCATTACAGTGGTCTAAAACCTTCCACTTTTATAAAGCACAAGAAACTCATATAGAGTGATGTAACTTTGATCTGAACAGATCGGGTCTTGCACACATAATGCCATATTCGTTAAATTGGGAAAAAGAGTACATTTTGGAACTTTTGAAGGATTAAGGGGGTCACCTTAATTCAAGTTCTAGCATTTTTTTGGTACACGTGTCCTCACTTGAGAGGAGGAATTTGTGAGGGAAAAAATCTTAGTAGCTTAAATTGATACTAGTACCTTTGAATTTATTTTAAGATAAATTTTTGAGTTTAAGATGGAGTACAAAATGGTCCCTCATTTTTCCCAATTTAACAAATATGGTGTTACATACGGATCTCTTCACAGCTCTACTAACAAAGTCAACAAAATTACTTTCCAAAGTATTTTAAATAAATTAATGCAACGCAAACGGCATCCCCTACCCATGTCTCGCATTACAATCACAGGTCCTGAAGATGAATACATTGAGTAGTCAATGAATGGCAATCGAATTAACTTACTTGAACAAAGGTCGTTTATTTGGAGGCAAACAATGGTAGATCGGCCAATCTTTTCTACTTTAAACACCATATTAATTAAACTGGGAATAACAGTACATTTGGGGACTACTGGAGATTAAGGTGATCACCTTAATTCGAGCTCCAACATTTTTTTTGGGTACATGTACCCTCATCTGAGAGGAGGAATTTAGGAGGGAAAAAATCTTAGTGGCTTAAATTGAATCTGATACCTTCAAATTTAATTTAAGGTAGCTTTTTGGGTTTACGGTGGTGTACGAAATGGGACCCCTGTTATTCCCAATTTAATTAATATGATGTTTTTATCTCAGCCCTCTTTATCCAAGCCTTTGACAATTGAGAAGATTTGGAGGCAAGAACACCATATTAAGTAAATTGGGAAAAAGAGTACTTTTTGAGGCTTTTGAAGGTTTTAGGTGATCACCTAAAACTAAGCTCAGCTTTTTTTTGGGTACATGTGTTGTCACCTAAGAGAACATCATATTTGTTATAATGAGAGAATGGGGACCTCTCAAAATAAATTTGTTAGATTTTGACCAAAATCAGCACTTTCCATCCAAAATCACTGATTTCCATTAAAATGAGAGATTTTAGCTCAAATTAAGCTAAATTGACAAAAAACCTTTCAATTTTAGGTCAAAATTGAAAGGTTTTACCTAAAGCCTCTTATAGAATTGACATATATATTTTTGAATTTTAGGTATTTTACCTCTCATTTCACTGGAATACTCTCATTATAATGAATAAGGTGTTAGAGGAGGAATTTGCGAGGGAAAAATCTTAGTGGCTCAGACTGAATCTGATACCTTCAAATCTAGTTTAAGGTGAATTCTTTGGTTCCAAGTGACGTACAAATTGGGACCCCCCATTTTCCCAATTTACCTAACATGGTGTTCAAGACTGGTCATAGAAGCATTTCCTCCGAGGTAAGGTAAGAGGTTCTAAAATGGACCATCTAAGGGCTAAAACTGAATTTTGGGAGGTGAAACTTCTTGCAATATTTTTCAATAATTTTTTCTTGAAAGACAAGAGGAATTGACATGTAACCCAAGTTATTTCATATTTTTTGGAGCTTTGTGGAATTAGTTATGAAATTTTGAAATGGAAGACCATATGTCTATATAATGGTGCACCTCCTCAAATGTACATTGCCTGTACATTGTTGAAGGGTTATGAAAAATAACATGTATAAATTCAGTACATTAGAGGAGATACACCATTTTAGAGCGTGAACCATTTTAGAGCATGTGCCATTTTAGAACCTCCTACCTTAGGGCTTCAGTTCCAATGGTTAACATTACAACCATTGCCATTAATCCTTAAAGGACTGCTCTACATATTACATAAATACATTGCCGTATAACTGACATTTGCTACCGATAAAAAAGTTTAATTTGGGATCTTGACTAGCTCACTAGAATCGCATTGATTTATATTCTAACTTCTTTGTTGATCTCAAATATAGTAAAGGTGTGGATACACTCCAAATACAAAAAAATACTAAATACTGTACTGGCCGCAAAGGACTCCTTGGTCCTTTAAGGGTTAAAGACAAAAATCACCATTGATGTTCTTGCAGCCGTCCATTTGAAGAACCTACAGCAATTACCAACTATCGCTATTCCAACCTCAATTGAGCAGTTCGTCGTGCAATATTCAGTTGTCTAGTAATATTTTCAAGAGCTGCAGCTACAGGAAATATCACATGCTCCTTGCATAGGCGATCAAACGTGGAACAGGCATACTTTTGTCATTCTTGTAAAATTAATATCACGCATACGTGACCATGTGCACATGTTCAAGTTTCCAAATTACACAATACATTGGTCCCAGGGGCATGGGTAATGACTTCAACGTCAATCAATTCAAGTTACTTAAAATGTGGCGTAGGTTAATCTACAAGAAAAATTGTCCAAATTGACACGTATGAATTGACTAAATGTGTCTAAAATGACAAAAAAATATTTGCAATGACAAATAAATGTGCAACTCAACACATCGAAGGTGACGAAAAATGTTCAAATTGACACTATTCCCTTGTATACATACATACATAAGGGAAAATGGGTTGACTGGGCTTTGCATTGGTCTATTTTTTTCATGTGATGCTCTCTTCATCAAGCACTATCTTATACATCTCTACCATTTCATGTGACTCTCACTAAAACTATGTTGCATATAAAAACAATTTAAATCTCTAATAGTTGTTAGGAGAACATATATATTAGGAACTTTTGAGGCAAGACAAAATTTAGGCAAGATTTGGACAACTTTTTTTTTCAAATTTTCAAATTTGCATGTTTTCCAATTGCAACATGAGTGGGTTCACAACCTCGTACAGAAATCCTCATGCATCTAGTTTGCAAGTAAGGGCTACGGATGAAAAATGCAAAAATACAACTTTTACATGACATTTGGATGAATGAAAGTTGGTCAATATTGCATCATCAAGCTTGTAATTTCATTTGCAATCCAACTGTTTGATGATTGTATTCTTAAGAAAAAAATGTCAAACCATAGGAGACTATTTATGCTTATCAAATTCCTTTGTATCAAATTTTTATTTGATTTTTTACAATGTAACATTTTAGTACTATGATGGTGCAAGGGGGTAATGAGTGATAAATTGGATACCATTTCCCAGGTTTTAATGAATGAAGTTGTGCTATTAGAAATAATTTTCATTTATGAGTTTCACGGCTAGAAATAATTTTCATTTGTGAGTTTCACGGCTAGAACTTTTGCTGGAAGATAGATCTTTTGATTAACACATGTGTTGAGTTTATAAAGAAAACCAAAAAGATCTTTGACGCCCATTGCTACATGCAATTTTGTTTATTTCTAGTGACAAGGGGAGAGGCTTACCAAAATAGATCCCGAACATTTGAAAGACTCTAAATTCAAGCTTACCTCCTAAATTTTTTAAAAATCCAAATGAAGGACTATAGTATTCAATGGCATGGTTGGTTATCATAATTTTCAAGCTTGCTTGTTAAACTTGGTTTTGCAATCACGTTTGCAATCTTCCGACAAAATTTTAAGTGTTGACCACTCCCTATCAACCTCATGGTCAACCATTTGGTGCTTTTTTTCAAATTGATTGTGCAATTCCTTTTTTTAGCTAAGGGCCACACTTTATATGAGGGTCTAGTTATTGGCCCAATTTAAGAGTCTCAACATGAACCAATGGGATGTTTCAAATTCTCAAATATAGCTATCAATTGGGCCCAGAGGCTTTATATTGAGAACTATTGTTACAAACTTCTCACGGTCCGTAACTTAAATCATCCAAACACTCAAGTAAAACAACAATCTATACACAATAAACTAAAAAAATCACAGGGAGCTCAACCACCCGACCATAGAGAGATTAATTCCCAACAAGAATTAATCTCCTCACCCTCTGAGCCCCATCTTATACTATCCGCCTTCTTCATAAAAATAATTACTTTAACTATTTTTATTTTTCTATTTTTACTATTCATCTTCAACCCTTTGCTAAGGTAAGACTCTTAGTTATATGCTAAATATAACTCATATCATATCTCATCTTTTACTTGGAGTTGTCTAGCTCCAAGTTCTAATCCTTTGTCTTATCATCAAGTGTACATCCGATACACTTGTCATCCATGGTTCATCTTGATACTTGTCATCAAAGGTACATCCCATACCCTTGTCCACAAGTGTACATCCCGTATACTTGTCATCCCAATGGAGTTGTCTAACTCCAATGCATAAATCCATCATCCGCACAGGTCCGCCTCCCAGCCTTTGCATCTTATCTACTAATTTGCAATTTATAGTAAATTAGTTTCTCACCAATTGTTTAACTATTAATTCACAATTACTTGTGAATTAATTCCTTCATCAATATTTCATCCATCCTCGGTGGCTTTATTACTAATTCACAATTTGTTATGAACTAGTTCATCCATCAATCAATCACTCATCCATCAATCAATCATTTGTCAAGGATCATGACAACTATCTCAATTGGTCTCATTGGTGATGTGGTTGCTTACGTGGTTGCTTACGTGGCAATTTTTTTTTGATAACAAAAGCAAATTTAATTAAAAAGAAATTGGGTCACCACAATGCATCAACCCATTCCCAAAACCTTAAATCCAATATGTTGGTTTAATTGGGCCTGGGAGGTGTCTTATATAGTGATGCTTGCGGATAAAGTCAACATTTGTAAGAGAAGCGTTTGGATAGTTTAAGGTCCCATTTTTTATTTTATTTTATTCTAGCTAAGTTGAATGGAGTGTTTGTTTATGGTCAGTGCTTGCATATGGTCAACATTGTTTTCTTGCCCAAGGCACTAACCTTATCAAAGCCTCATTATATTTGGGCCGCTTCACATAATGGCCAAAGATCAAGAGGCTGTCAAATTCCACCAATGAGATTGCAAGAAACCAAGATTTTGGCCTTTTGATCTTTCACACTAAAGGTCAAAGTCCTGTCAATTTCCACCAATTAGATTTCAAGAAATTAAAACTTTGGCACCTTGACCTTTTCACAATAAAGGCTAAAATATGATGTCCCTCACCTTCCATGACATCACTTTTTTATCCAAACAACAACCTCTCAAAAGAAGTTTGAGTCAAGCAAAAATGGAGACCCAAATTATGATGGAGAAGTTGTTAATTTTTTCATAAAGTAAATAAAAAACCCACTAAGACCTTAGTTGTTAAATTTGGAAGGTTTAGTAAATGTTGTGAATTTGGTTTTTGAAATTGGCCTTTGGAAGCTTCACACTAAGAGCGGCCAAAGGTATCAAAAACAATAGTTTATTACCTATTTTTAGCCCATTTCTTAGGCCTCTCAACAAAGTTTGGCCACTCAATCCCACATCGTCTCGACTTGGTCGGCCATAAGGTAGTATGTTCTAAATGCAATCCTTTCATGTAAAGTGTACCACCGGAATGGATATGAAGTGGTCCTTGAATGGACCCCTTCAAGTCATAGAAAAAAGGTGTACTTTATTGCAAGAGCCAATCACACTCCTCAATTTTTCCTCATCTCCTTACAAGTTGTAAGGGAACCATTTATGAAAAGTCTAGAGTCACAAATAGGTGCCTACTATAAAAAACTTTGGAAATTGATCAACAATTCAATAACGCTTCAAAAAACATGAAAGAAATTGTGTTACATTTGGCATCCATTTCTGAAAATTAGGCAAAAAACCCTTCATGTCTTGAAAACCCATGAAAAGGCATATCAGCCCTTAAAGTGACGGTTTTCAAGCATACTCCCTTAATGTAGTATGCTCATAAACCGTTTGCACATTTTCACGTGCATTGGTGGTTCTTACATTGGCATCTTACAACTCATTGAATGCATTGAAGAAAAGGTGTTTTTAATTGCAAGAGCCAATCATTCTCCTTGCTTCCCCAAATCTCTTCACAACTTGCAAGTGAACGGTTCTTGGAAGGTCTAAGGTTATTAATAGGTACCTATGACACATGCACTTTGAGAAGTCATAAGTAACTCAAAAATGCTTCAAAAAATATGAAACAACTTGTGTTGCATTGAATGAACTAAAAATCCTCCCATCCACGGAAAACCATGAAAAAGAGGGATGAGCCCTTAGATGGGCAGTTTTGGAGCGTACTACCTTAGTGTAAAGCGGCAGCCTGATTCAAACTAGCAACCGGCCAAGATATGGAAATTGGCACCCCATCCAATGTTTTGCCTGATAGAAACTTTTCCGTATAATTGCGTATCATCCAAGAGTATGCTTATGCCAGACAAGTTTGGTACCACCCTTGGAGCAGGCCCCAAATCTTCACTATCTTGTCCACTGACGTGACTATATAGGGTGAACCCAACAGTGGAAAAAAACCAAATTTCAGCCAATCACGTTAGAGACATTTTGGCCGGACGCTAGTCCGAACTGGGCCTTAGAGCCCAATCTAATCTCCTGCCCAGCACCCACTGGAATCTCACTGGATTGTGAATTGGGCCAACTTGGACTTGGATTTTAGGGTTTAGGGTTTAACCCCCTGCAAAGAGGCTCCTTTTGATTACGTGCATTTCAGTTGTCATTGTTGGTCATACAAGAAGGTATCCGAGAGAGGCTCCTTTCTCTCGTTCGCATTCCGTTGCTGTTGTTGCTGTTGTTTCTCGAAGATATTCGCGATGGGGAAGAAGAAGTTTTTGGACAAAAAGAAATCCGCGACCTTTGTGCTGATGCACAGAGAAACAGAGGGCGCGGACGACGACGTTGCAGCTCGCGTTTTTACTCGAGTGGACGGCGGCTTTGCTCCCGTGCCGGGATTCTCCGAGGAAGATCCTCGCACCAACCCCGACTACGGATACGAGACCGACGAGGGAGCATCGGAGGGTGATGAGGACGAGTCGTCGGTGTTCGCGGATGCGGACGAGGACGACGAGGTGCGGTCGCGGAGGTCCGTGGTGTCGAGGGCGACGAGCCGTAGGTCCACAAATTCCAGAGCTTCCAGGGCTTTCAGGGCTGCCCATAACGGGCCGCTTCCGGAGCACGTGAGGCAGGAGTTAGTCGAATTAGGGTTTCCAGATGACGGGTACGATTACATGCAGCACATGCGGAAAATCGGCGTGTCGGGCGTCGGTGGATCATTCGTGCCCGCTGCTCGTCCGAAACCCGAACGACTTCGCGCAGACGTGAAGGTAAAGCTTTTGAATCCTTCCTTTACTGAAATCGGTTTAGGGTTTGCACAATAGCCCGTGAAGATTGGACTTGTGTTTTCTTAAGGGAATATCTTTCTGCGAGTAATGCGTTTCTTTCTGCAGCAGGAGTTTAAGTAAATGTGTGAAAAGATGAGTTGTTGTTGGCAACAGGGGTTATACTCCCTCTGTCCCTCTAAAAAGTTCCTAATCAGACACATTTATTTTTACCACTAATAAGTTTCCTTTTTTTTGATTTCAAACGCTGAGAAAGCGTTTGCCATGAGAAAGCGTTTGCCATGTTCAATGATCTCATTGGGGCAAGTTAACCAATTGTTTAGAGAGCATTCGTCTCCTAGCAAGCTTGGCCTTGCCCATGTGAGGTACCATTGTTGATACTAATCTTTAAATCATCAATAATGAGGAGCTGATAACATGCACAAATATGGTATTTTTTGCATGGAATTTGGGTGCCCAAACGGCAACATCAAAGCCGGAGAATGTGCGTACATTTGGTAGATGGTATATTGATTCTAGAATGCATGTGTCACAAAGACAAAAAAAAACGCAATTAATCCTTGGCAAGGAAGCTTTGTGGACGTTTTTAGAGGGACAGAGGGAGTAGAAGTGATCAGGCTTTTGAAGCTTATGCAGGTCGGACTGGTGAATAAGAGAATTCTTCTCAGTAATCTCGATGCTTGAGTTAGGGTTTCAGAAGGTGTGGACTGTGTTTTCTGCACCAGGTCTTGATGTTTGAGCTAGGGTTTCAGAAGGTGTTGACTGTGTTTCTGCCTTTGTTCTTGATGTTGGAGTTAGGGTTTCAGAAGGTGTTGACTGTGTTTCTGCCTTTGTTCTTGATGTTGGAGTTAGGGTTTCAGAAGGTGTTGACTGTGGTTTCTGCATTAGGTCTTGATGTTTGAGTTAGGGTTCCAGAAGGTGTTAACTTGTGTTCTTCTGCACTGGGTCTTGATGATGTTTGAATTAGGGTTTCGGAAGGTGTTAACTTGTGTTTTCTGCATTAGGTCTTTGATGCGTCAAAAGTAGCAGTGCAACTGGTGGAGGAACCGAACGACAAGAAGATCATCGAGACTGTGAGCTCGAGCACGCACAGGGTCAAGCGCCCTGCATTTGTGGAGCACGGCTTGGACCCCGAGGTGGCTGCTGCACTTGATGACAGTAGTGAGGGTTCGGAATTCGATTCCGCCGAAGAACTCGAGGACGACTTCATAGTGTTTGCCAACAGCAATCCAGAGGGGTCGTCGACCTCTCAGGAGCTTCAAGCTCCGGAGAATGTAGCCATGCGAAACAGGAATTTCAGACTTGAGAGCAGCGTGCTTGAAGAGGACGAAGACGAAGAAGAGTTCTCAGACGAGGATGCTGAGTTTCGGTCAGTCGCCGAGACTGATCGTCCGAGGCCCAGTCGATTGCTAGACGAGCAGTTTGAAAAGGTCGGCTAATCCTGATTTTACCTTTAAGCTAATCATTCTCTGATCATGTTGTGTGGATCTGTCATCAGTAGGCCTTACTGAGCGATTGTTTTGGAGGTGTCAGGATATTTTTAAGGAGTTGTATACCTTCGTCAATGGGCCGTGTATGCTTCCTTTCTTGTTTCTTAGGGCCGCTTCACACTATGGCCGACATTGAGTGGTCAAACTTTGTTGAGAGCCCAAGAAATGGACTGAAAATAGGCAATAAAATATTGTTTTTGACAAGCCACGTTTGAAGGCCAAACTATAGGCAATGAACTTCCATGTCCTCTCAACTTGAATGGCCATAGTTTGAAGCCTCCAAAGGCTAAGCCCAAAGTCCAAGTCTTAACATTTATTAGACCTTCCAAATCTAACTGCCAAGATCTTGTGGGCTTTTGATTATTACATAAAAAGAATTTGATGGCCTTTGGGTCTCCATTTTTGCTTGACCCAAACTTTTCTTGAGAATCTGTTGCTTTGGATGGTAAAGTGCTGCCATGTAGGCATTTGGAGGATGATGGCCTTTGGAGTTTGGCATCTAGTGTGAAGGGCTGAGAAGCCAAACTCTTGGTTTCTTGCAATTTGATTGGTGGAAACCGACGATCTCTTGACACTTTGACCCAATGTTTTTTTTTCACCTACCAGATGCCACGTGCCCTCTTAGGAATGGAGAATTCTGAGAGGGAGAGAGGAGCATTGGTCCAATTTCTGACAGGGTGGCCTCATGAGGCCCGAAAAAAAAACACTTCTTTGACCATAGTGTGAAGTGGCCCTTATATTGTTGTGGTTGGTATGTGTACAGCTTGCGCTACGAGAATATGATGACGATGATGATGACGAGTTTGAGGAAGAGGATCCAGAAGCCAGAGGCCACGCCGACATCTCCCAGTTTGATGACGTGCTGTCTGAGTTCTTGACCGACCCCAAAGTTTTTGGTGACAAGTATATGACTCCAGCTGAGATCGATAGGGCGACAGTTTCAAAACCCGTTGAAAGGAGACAAAGCTTTGAAACCCCTGGTATGTCAAAAAATGAAACCAGTGCTGTAGCTGAAGTCAAAAACCGTAGCTCCACAGATTTAGATGCAGTTAGTGCTGAGTCAGAGGATGACGAGTTGGTGATCATAGAAGTAGAGAGTGAAGACGAGCGTAGCAACTGGGATTGTGAGACGGTGGTGTCAACACTCTCGAATCTAGACAACCACCCGGGTAAGATTTCCACTCCAGGTAAGCCCCGGCGTAAGGCACCGTCGTTGGGAAAGGTTTTAGAGGAGAAAGAAGTAAGTGGTGGAATCATCAAGCTTCGGGGGAAGCAGAGCCTACCGACAGATTTCCTTCCTTTGCGACCTGGAGCGGAGAAGGCCAAGCAACTGAAGGATTCAGGGAAGAACTCCGAAGTCAAGCCGAAGCCTGTGTCCCGTGCTGGAGAAACTCCAGAGGAGCGGAAGGCTAGAAAGGTATGTCCCATTGCTTTTTTGTGGCTTTTTTTTCTTCTTTCTTGTGACAGGTAAGGGTATGTTCACACTTGGTGTTAAGAGTGATAGTAGTGAAGGAAAATTAGATGCATTTGAACACACCTTTAGACTGCATTCATATTGCTAATACCCCTCCTAACACCAAGTGTGAACATACCTTTAGTTATATTTTGGGCTGCAATGAATGGATTACTGATAAGATTTGTGTTTGTTGATACAGTCAGCAGTGAAGGAAGAGAGAAGAGACGCAAGGGCTGCAAAGAAAGCTCTCAAAGTTTTGTATAAAGATGAGTCTCAAAGAGCTCAACACGGTGCTGCAAACACTGGACCTTCTGGGATACATCTACCATAGAATAGAACTCTTGTAATAATATTATTAAAATTTCTAATTTTAACTACTCTACTTGCAGAACTGCCCGGATTTGTTGGTAGCAAATGTCTCGACTTGAAGCGTGCACGTTGTCCTAAGAATAGGTTGCATATTTTTTAACTGTATGTATGTAAACAATCTCAAGTTTGATTCCTAACCTGAATAAGGAGTATTTTCTGAATATGGGAGCCCTGTCTTTGAGGCCGTCTTACGCCTGAAGAGGTACGTTGTGTATTGAGTCGACTTTCCTGTTTGCTAGACATTGGACATTATTGTTGGAATTGTTTAAAGCAGGTAGAAATACCCTAAGATTTTAAACTACGGTAATAGGGGGGCATCCTTTCACCGCAGTGTACACCGCTTTCGCAGTGTTATATAGCAATAGATTTCAGTAGACAGTATGATATTGATATATTTACTAATAGTCGTTCTTTGAAGATTCAAAACCATAGAAAGATATTGGAATCAAGCATTCAAAACAAAACCCAAAAACGAAGAGGAATAGGTGCAGATGCGGCTTTCCAGTGCGTTGAATGAAGAGCACCACTGATTTAGGGTTAGGGTTTATGAGGAGCACATGCAGCTCAATTCATGCAAACCCTAAGATTTGAAAGATTTGCCTAATTTTCAGTGCAGTTCTCATAATTAGCACTTATTACAGTAAAATCCAGTCCAAATCTCGTCAGTACGGATATTAGCTCTCATTAAGTATTTTTTCTTTGTTCTATTTTCCTCTAAACGCTAAAACCCTTTCGAACCCCCTGGCTATAACTTATACCCAGCCTGTCGTTTTCCTGCGCCTCCTTTTTTCCTTCTCCTTCCCCCTCCAACTTTCATACCCGTTGCACTAACTCCGGCTCAGAAGCTTAATATTTGGTACAACGACCTCTTATTTTGCTCCTTCGCAATTGTCGAGCTATCTAAGCATTTGATAGCAAACTCTGAGAAAGTTTTGAGAGAGTTGCTTTCAAACTCGCTCCGCCACGAAACATTTGCACTGCTTTTTTGCATTAGGTGAGCCAGATTGGTCCCAAGTTGTGGTGATGCTTGCTTATGTCTTGACGTATTCAGGATCATGAACTCTTAGAGGCCGAGCACTTTGGCACACTTATAACTATAAAGTGTGCGTACTATAGCTCCCATTCCTCCTTCATTGTGTTCATCTCCTCTGATCTGATCTCGTTATCTCTGCATTGTTGTATTCAACGGTACTGTACCGATCTTTGTTAAAACAAGATGCCGAAGCACTCTGAAGATTTGACTAAGAATACTAGAGTCGTGTGTATAAGGGCGAAATTTTGTATGTTTAGAAACATACTTACACAGAAAGGAGCGTCCAGCTCAACTTGCACGTTTTACCAACGTTTTTTCAAATTGCTCCTGAGACATTACTGCAGGATTTTTGAAAAGAAACAGAGAAAACCCAAAACGAATTAGTTTACGATGTTTGCTACGTATTTTGTTTGTTACCATGAGTTAACCCTAATTCTCTTAATTTTGCACTTTGATTAGCCGTTGTGTTTTAGTTATCTAATCGCTTTTACTTTTCTCCGTTGTTTGTAGTTGATAAAGAATACTGAAGTTCTGCTTTGCATTGGAAATGGCTCCTGGGAGTGTAGCCCCGTATGTGCATGATGCTTGCAAGGACATGTTTCGTGTAATTCACGAAACGGAAGGACAGACAAAGGTTATGGGCACTTTTTTAAAGGAGGAGGCTTTTTTGGTGGCGCTGCAAAACCAGGTTGGTGTGTTTGCAGCGTTGAAAGAGACAATGCAGGTTCAAGTATTGCAATCCTGCCCAGATCGGTCTGTGGAGTGGAAGCTGACAATGTTGCAGGAAGCAATGGACGCCTATTTCCATGATGTGGGATTGCCGCCTTTGACAGACTACTTCCATGTTACTAATCAGCAAGTTTTTGATTCAGTGGTTAATAAGAGAAAGATGCCTGCAGATTTGAGAGGAGCTTCTAAGCTGGCGAAGGTAAACAGTGGATGTGGGGTAGAAAGCACCATTGTTGAGAGTTCCATGTCTGGACTCATATATGAGACCTTGCCTTTTGGCAGGTCCGGATGATGTCAAGGGCTTGTGGATGCGGGTCTACAATCACCCTTTTTGAAAATATGGAGGTTAGAATGGAAAGGCGAACATGCGGCATTGTGGTCATGGAGGATTAGGATTAGGGTTGGGGTTAGGGTTAGGAGTAGGGTTAGGGTTTAAGGTGTCCTCCTTTGCTTGGAGCGAGATTTGGAAGATTGTCTTACAAGCCAGACATGAAACGAACCCAGCAATTGGAATTCTCAAAAGGAAAACCATGGAGAAGATTGAACATGCCAACGCAAAGCCCTGGAGTTCAATTGATGGTTCAAATGATTTGAATTGACAAAGTGTGCCCATGTTTTGGAATTAGGTCGATGGATTGTGAACTTGTGGTGACCCTTCTTTTTTTGGCTTGGACTTGATTTTTGGTGTCAAACAATTTGTCACATAATTGGCCATGTCATTAAAGAGAGTAGTTGGACTAGCCCTCAATGTAAAGTTTTTGGACCCAATTGATGAGTGAATTTGAGGGTAAGAGCAATGTCATTTTTTCATTTCAGTGGTTCTTACATTGGATCAACAATTGGGTCCTAATATTAGGTGATCCTCATGGTAGCTTGTGTGCCCTTTTCAACTTAGATGCTTCTGTTGTAACTCACAAAATCCATCCCTTATGTTGTTGTAGCCAAAAGTGACCTTTTCATTTTCTTTGTTTTTTACATTTTATTCTTAAAATAGTGTTACATCTGTTTTTATCTTGAATTTGTGATACTTTTGCAAAATGGCTTAATACTGAAAAACTAAGGTAGGAGGCTCTAGTTCGGCTCAGGCTCTTAGTCTCTAAAATGGATCACCTTCTTAAATGTAAATGTACTATTGTTGTACATGTTTTTCATAGGCTTGAAAGGAGAAAATCTATTGAAATATTGAGTTCCACCTCCCAAAATTCAGTTTCAACCCTTACATGATCCATTTATGAGCCTCCTACCTAACTACTACAACAATATGCCACAAAACCCAAAAAAAGTGTTACATCAGAAATATATCTTCTATCACAAAAATCCCCCTTGTGAGAGGGAAAAACAAGGCTTGTCCCTAGATGGCGAGAAACATATCTTCTATCAACTGCTCAAGTATTATGTGAGGGGAACTTACAAATATGGGCATGAAAATGAAAAACATTATAGATAGGGGCATAGTTTCAAAATAATTACAAACACGGGCACAATTTCAAAATAATTTGTAAATTTTTGTAATTTTTTCTAGTTTGGACATTGGTTGATTTGGATACATCACATGAAATGCTTTATTTAGGTTTGATTTGGAGATGCCTTTAAGTTTTTTGAAAGTTAGCTAACTTCCAAAAAACTTAAAGGCCTCTCCAAATCAAGCCTGAATAAAGAAATTTTTGTACAGGGAATAGCAATTTTTGGAAACATCACTAATTTTTTTGGAAGTTAGATAATATTTAATGTGATATATCTAAATCAACTAATGTCCAAACCAAAAAAATTACTAATCATTTTGAAATTGTGCCTATGTTTACAATTATTTTGAAACTATACCCCTATTTATAATCATTAAGAAAAATATGGGGCCCCAATAAGGCCTTGAGTTTGGGGGGGTCCCTAGCCATGGGAACGCAATTCCCATTAAATCATGCGTAGGCTGATGTGGCATCATTGATGCCACATCAGCTTTTTTGATTTTTAAATTTTTTGAAAAAAATAAAAATAAAAATAAAAAAAAATAAAATAAAAATTCTTATTTTTTTCTAAGACTTTTTTTTTTTTTTTTTTTTTTTGAAATTTTAGATTTTTTTAATTAATTTTTTTTGGCCATTTGCAGGGTTGGTTCCGCACATCGAGAACCACAAAAAATGAGGGCTGCAATAGTTTTATAAGGGCCTTCTTGAGGCCCAATATTTTTCCTAATGATTTTTCATTTTCATGCCCCTATTTGTAATTTCCCTAGGAAAAAATCATTGGAAAATTTTCCCCGAGTATGGACTCCACACCTTGACCCTAGGGTTTAACTTCTTGGCCAAATTTTGCCAAAATCTTACCTCTAATTTGCACTGGCAACTTTTACACTAAAGAATTAGTGTGAAAAATTGGATGAAATCTCCAAATCCTTCCTAGAGCAGAATCCCCATTTGCCAGATTTTGGATAAAAGTAGCTTATAATAGCAATTATTTGGATGAACTTTTGTGTATCATTCCTTTGTTCCAACTTTAGCCAGAATTTCCTTAAGGTAGGAGCACCCATAAGCCTCAGTGTCCCCATAACTGTCACTTCTTAAATCTTGAAAAATCTGTGGAAGTGAATAAATGTAATGACAAGAATGTACAACATGTGAACATGAATTCTTAAAAGTGGTTATGAGTGCAATGGCAGTTTGCTCTTTAAAACTTCATAACTTATTCTCACAGTATCCAAATAATACATTTGGAGGTGCAAACTCATTTTTTTTCTGTTCCTTATAAGATCTTATAATCTGCTAGTTGTTTATTGATAGTCATCATGTTCAAAAACCCAAACCCTTAGTTTGACGTTTATGGGTGCTCCTAGCTTACCTGCCAGCAGTCTGGGGGTGCAGGTCGCTCTACCTGACAAAATAAAAAATTAAACCCTGCCTGACCCCCCATCCACCGAAGTCCACGTGTCGTGCGCTCAACACTCACTGATCTTCATTGCCAATTTGCCACAGCTTCTTCCCGCAGGAAAATTTTCGAAGCTTGTCGCATTGTTTTTCTTTCGCAAATCCAGATGGCGATGGCGTCCTCCGTTGCAATTCGGAGCTCATCGCTGCTTCTACCCCAGCGCTACACGACTCCAACCACACATGCCACCCGGAGCGACGCAATTCGACGGACGTTCTCACGACCACGATTGAATGCAGCACTTCGAACTACCCACGGACCATTGGGAAGCTCCAAATTAGGGTTATCGTCCATCACAAACACTTCGTCTCTCTCATCTGGAATTCTTCTTACTCGTGAGGAGGAGTGCACGCGTTTGGACGTGAGCGTGCAAGCCGGACAGGGAGACAGCGTGAATGCAGCGGAGCGTGTGATTGCCGCATTAGGGTATTTCTTGCCCCTGTTCGATGGCATTCAGTATGGTCGCTACTTGTTCTTGCAGTTCCCCGTGACGCAGAGGCTGCTGGCGCCGTTGTTCCCGTTGCTGTCGGCGTACAAGAGCTTCCCGTTCTCGAATTTCCTCGCGTTTTTCGGGCTCTACTTGGCGGTGGTCCGAAACCCTAATTTCAGTCGGTATGTGCGGTTCAACGCCATGCAGGCCGTGGTGTTGGATGTGCTTCTCATCTTCCCGACGCTCGTGGAGCGCACGTTCACGCCTCGTGGTGGAATTGGCTTCGAGCTGCTTGTTGTTTTCTACAACACCGTGTTTTTGTTCTTGGTTGCCTGCTTCGTTTTCGGCATCGTGTCGTGCATTCTCGGTAAGACTCCCAGGCTGCCCATCGTAGCGGAGGCTGCTGACCAACAAGTGTAAATCTCTACCTATTTCTTTCACAATTTCTTAGTAAAAGATTTCATTGATTTTCCTACTTTTATTCCACGTCTTGTTGTACATGGCTTTCTTTCACAGTTTCTTAGTAAAAGATTTCATTGATTCTCCAGCTTTTATTCCACGTCTTGTTGTACATGGCGTTCTTTCCTGGTCATTTTTTGGGTTTCAAGGTAGGATGAGCTTCTTTCTAGCCATGAGCTCTGTAGGGAATGCTCTTGTTTTTTGGTGTTTTATTTTGTTAGCGTATATGAAGTTTAGGTGTAATATTCAAGTACTGTATGCAAATTTTATAAGACATCATGAGACTTCATGGTTCAGGGGCAGTTCACATTATGTTTAAAGCCGAAAAGTTCCAGTTTAATGTGAAATTCAACTTTGTTGGATTGTAGAAGGCTAGTATTGTTTACGACATGTGTTACACTTAGTCGCTCCTTTCATTTATAAGTTTAACTCTTGACTATGTCACAAGTGAGACATATTTGTTGTATGTTTGTATTGCTTGTAGACGTAAATATGCGCTAAAATGTTGTTTTGATTTTATTTCATATTTCAATGTAATAATAATCTCAAATTTGATAGGTTGGGCTATATAGGGGTGTCTACGTAGCAATTGGGGGTGTCTCCTTAGTCATTCCCCTAAAAATTTGGTTTTTGAAGATCTACAACTTTGATGCATCATATCTCAGTCAATTGGATGATCCACCAAAAGTGACCATTGAAAATAGTGGAACGCCTACTTAGAAAACAACTTGCAAATTTTGGGGACAATTGATTGTAGGAGATACGAAATTATAAGAATTGATCAAACAACATGTGATGGTACAATCTCAATTTTTGGCAAGTAGTTGCTATTTAATGATCTTCACAAAATTTTATAAGCCCCTAATTCATCTCAGTTTTTTGAGTAGCAAGATTAGATGTGAATGCACACACTTGCAAATTATTGAAGATTTTCTTCTTTTTATGTTAAGTTTTAGGGCTTCAATTTGCTATTATGCAAAAATAATGATGAGCACAATTGGTGAGGCCAACCACAACAAAGGCCTATATCATGCTTGAAACCCTGCTGGCAAATTTCTCACTACCACAAAGCTCATGCAAGGTGCTTGTAAGGGTTATTGATTGATTGGAGCTTGTAAGATGTTGCTTGCCACTCCACCCCATATGGTGTTCCACCCAATCAAGGCTCTTGAGATACTTGTACAACATTTGCCTTGCCTTGCCATTACTCCATTTGCATAGACCACTTGAATACCTTGATATTTATAGTTTATAACCAGGCCAAAAAATTAGATCCAATGTTTTAAAGGCTCTTGTCAAATCATATGAGGCAACTTTTTTCTGAGGCACTTGGGAAATCATATGAAGCCACTTTTAGGCCTTTGGAGCATTGAGGGGTTAAGACGGGGGCATCAAGAAGGTATGTTAGTATGCCAAGAAATTTTGAAACGCTTGTAGTTCAAAGAAGATTCTAGTGTATTTATATAATGAAAATTGGAATAAAATCAAAACCAAGTCACAAGGATGTTCTATAAATTATAATCAGTTTTTCCCAAGCAAGCAAGCACCAGATGTTTTGTATAATAATTATACCATGATGTACCGTATTTGATTTTTGGTTTTTTTTCAGTAGTGTCAAATTTCAACCGGCTTTTCTGCTGTTTCAACCGGCTGACTTTATATTGATAGCCGATTCTTTCCTATCATTGGACAGAGTTCAGTCAGCATTGAATACTCCATAAGTACTGATTCACTACTTTGTTTTAAACATTGAACCCCAAGTTTTAAACATTGAACCCCAAGTCTGTATGGGACTTTAACCCTGAAAGGACCATAGGGCATAATATATACGCTGCCGTATAATTGGTATTTGCTATCAGTAAGAAGTTTTAATTTGGGATTTCAAGTAGCTCACTAGAACCACTTTGATCTATTTTCCAACTTCTTTGTTGATCTCAAATGCAGTAAAGGTGTGAATCTATTCCAAATACAAGAAAAATACCTCGTATTCTACTGGTCGCAGCTGCACGCTGTGTCCTTTAGGGGTTAACCTGATGATTGGGAAGATCAAGGTGGTTTTTCTTGCTACTTTTTCAAAATGTCTTCATAGAGGTCATAGCAAGAGTATAAATGAGGTATACTCAATGCTCTTCTGCCACGTGGTCTACCACGTGTGGGAGACTCAGACCGGGACGTTGACCTGGAAGGCTGGGACTCCTTGCTCTCCTTGGTTTCAGCTCTCTCCATTCTAAAGACAAAAGCTTCAACAAAGAATGCCACTACAACGTTGAGTGTGAACGCAACTGCAACAGCCCAGAATGTGACGAAGAAAGCGCGTGACCAGGGAGTTCCTGTCACAATTGCATACGCGTCCATGATCACATACCTGGCAAACAAACAAACACACCTTGCCACATTAGAAACCACGTGAACATGAACACAAACAAAAAAAAATGTTTTGCAAGTCTTCAATTTACTTGTTTGTTGAATCTTCAATGCAAAACTTTCAAAAAAAAAAAGCATTTGTAGTGAAAGAGTCTCAATCCTTACACAATATGCCCAATCCCAAGGGCTTGGTGTTTACAAAATCTCTCTCTCTCTTTTTGCAAGAGTATCACTTTGTTGTGGTAGCTTTTGCAAGGGTCCTTCTTCAATTCAGCTCATCTATTGTACTTATTTGCAACCGTCAAACTCGTTTACATTTCCTTGCAATGTGCACATAAGAAGTTTGAAGAATTGTTTGACTCTTGCTCAAATCTCCAATTGATTCCTTGAGTGGTTGTTTCTTTATTATGATTAGTCATGGATACATGCATGCAAGCTTGGCCTCTATATTTGCTACTTAAAAAACTGCTTAACCCTGCAACGTCCAAGGTATCTCCAAACACACTAAAAAGGAGCTCAAGCATTTACATAGAAGTATTGTTGACGTACCAGTTGTTCACAATGCACAGGTTGAAAGAGGTCACCATGGCCGAGGCATAGTCGTTGTAATTGAATGCGTAGAGCCGGCCACTGGCGTAGTCTGTGCCTTCCAGAAGGCGGTTGCCCACGTAGACTTGGCCTCCGAACAATTGCACTCCCAGGAGAGAGAAGAGTGTGCACACTGTGAACTGCAAGGCTAGAATTGGAGCTGTGGCTGGAATGAGGTGGATGACTGTCTGCGCCATGAGATGCCAGCGAGAGACAACTGCTATGAAACAGCAAACCCGGAGACCTCGTACAAGGAACAGGATGGACACCCTGCAAATACATCAAACATTGGTTAGAAAAAACTCTTTAGGGCCAACTTCCATGATGCGAGAACCTCAGAAACAACAACACAGGAATTATGAAATTATGTATGGAAGTGTGCTGGAAAACATTAGAATCAGACATTGGAAATGGTGTTCTAACAAGCTTTTTGCTACAAGCACAAGGAATACAAGTACAGAATAGAAGTTGTACCCTTGTTCTTTGATCTTTTAGACTCTCTTGGTTCTTTGTGTTTGCTATTGCACAATTGCTAGAAAAATTTGGCATTGCATGATACTAAAAGGTACTATTGTAAAGAACGATAAGATATCATTGCTACACTACACGAGAGATTATTTTTTTGGGTATAATGATAACAAAATTTTCCTAATTGTATATACTCTAAATCTACATGAGAATATGAATTTTTGACACTTGGATTGTCGAATCCTTCAAAATTAAACAAAACTCAGATTAAGATCACTGGAAGAAACACAAAAGGTCTACCATGTCCACCACATTGTACTTTGTCAGCTCATGGACAAAGCGAGTAACAGTTTTACAACTATAGCTTCGATTGAAAAACTGGCAATAGTAGTCAATAATTCTGTGATGCATGTGACTGATAGCAAGTAGATCTTAAGGTCATGCTCTCACCAACCAAGCACCAACTATAGGTAACTGGAGTTAGTTACTAAATGCATATAGTGCTCAAGTTACTTAAATTGGAAAAATTGTGCTAATTTCCACTAAATAACCTGTAACTAGTTTGCACAAAAGCAAGTAACAGCAATCTATCTACTTCCCCGTTTATTATCTTGCAAGTATGGGCATAGAATAGGTTAGTCAGTTACCTGCGAACTAATGGACCTTTACCTCCCAATAAGCTAGTTCTTAGTGTTACCAGGACCCTAATACAATTCAATCCATGCAGTGTTAAATCTTTGCTACTAAGAGAGGTAGAGCAAGGGAAACCAAATGATACACCAAAGGAGCCTTGCATTCCCCTAATAAATTGTCATTCTTTATCACAATGGTGCCAAATAACCGTTTATTTTTCTAAAAATTCAAGTTCAGCACTTGGTACTTTTGTGATATTCCTAATTCAAAATTAGCCAAAAAAAATTGAACACTTTGATCTTCTTAATGTTTATCATCTAAAAAATGATACATACTGCAATAGCATCTAGTCCAGTTATCCGGAGTTGAGAACGAACCAGTGCTGCTCTGCCAGGTGGAAGAACACTGCGATTTGAATGGTCGTTGTTAAACATGTCAAGAGTAAGTCAAATTGATTCAAAAGTACACGCCAATACTTCGTCCAGCCTTGGATGCTTAGTTTCATCAACACGTCCACCACAAAAACCCACACTGGAACAAACACCAGAGTTCAGTATTGTTTCTTCTATTTACCAGCTCCGATTTTTTTAGAAGAGTACGTGGCACATCCTCATTTGGTTCGCACTCAACAAATACTACAACTCATAGCGTGTTCAGTCACATTTGTTGCTATTCTTGTTAATGGCTATGCTAGTTTTTAATTGAGTTTTTCATGTAGTTGTGCTGCAACTTATGGTGGGCACAAGCCACTACCTTGTCATCACAACTCAGTGTGACAAGCATCCACTACAAACCATAGCATGACACACAAGCAATACTCAATCTACAACATAGCATCCAATTTGCGAAACAACGATAAATCACACCCAAACCCTCAACACAGGAATCATAGACTCAATCACGTTCAAAACTAGTAGGATAGTATCAGAGCACCTAATACAATCTCAAGAATTGCCAACTTGTTCTTGATATAGTTGGAGGTCACCTAAAACACATACACAAAGAACTTTTCAGCCCACAAGATCTTTTGAAAAACTCCAAAGAAAGTACGGTAATAGTTTTACCAAAATGCCAATAATGACAACTTCCACATCCATCCGTACAAGTTGAAATGAATCATTTAAAAAACTCCAAGGAAGATAGCAAAACTACAACAAAAGTTGCAAAATCCCTAGAATGATTCATTTAAGTTCTTACAGATATGGAAACAAATATGGAAGAGGTAAGTGCCAGTAGTGCTTGCTTCCATATCCATAGGGATTGTAATGAATCATTCAGGAGGCTTAAAGAAAGGTAGCAAAACATACCAATACAAAGAAGTAACCATGCCTTGGATTGCAAATTTCCTAAATGATTCATTGAATTGACTATGAGTATGGAAGAGGTTTACGGTTGTAGGGTTTAAAGCACTTGGTGTTCAGAGTTGCGTCAGGTCTTAAGAATGAAGTTAGATACCCCTTTGGACTGGATTCAATCTGCTAACATCACTTGTACCACAAAGTAGGAAAACATGCAAAAACAAACATACGGAAAGAAAAGTATCAAGTGGTAATGGCAGCAGACCTCACTCTCACACACACCGACTGCAACGGCAGCCAGAGTAAGAAACCACAGTGTCAAGTCATAGACAGATTCCGTGAAGATCCTGGTTTCCGTGATGACATGAAGAACCTCTTCAGCCCTGCTCGGCTGGCGACGCTGGCGTTCAATCTCCACGGCCACCACATCACACAGCCCCTCAAACTCATCTTGCCAAATCCTGAAGTCACCTCGCGTGTCCAGAGCGAAAAACACTTCGTGAGTGTTGTTGCTGAAATCGGGGATCTGGCTGCAACCACCGCACTCTCACCACTGAGCATCTCGTGCCAGAATTTGAACTACAACGTGGTTATATCTAAAACGCATAGTTCCTGCCTATAGAATAGCATACAGTAGAATCTACCAATTAGCTAGGATTGGAAGATATGCACTTAGACAGACCTTGATACAATAATACATTACTCACATATGAGGGACCGAGTTACACTATTCAATTACCAATTACAGGAGTTTATTCACCTTAACTTTAGGCCTGAGGGTGGGACCAAAAAGTTGCTATTCATTTATGGAGGTTATTCACTTAAGTAGTATGCCTTTAGACAGGTTCAACTGTATTCAAGAATAACGTTGAGCTAGCATCCTTTCTACTAAAGCACCAAAAACCAAAGTTACAAGCCCAATTTTGCCGAGTTTCTGGACCCTTGCAAATGCCTTTGTTGCAGCAAGTGGACGGAAGATAGAAAATGTTGCAGCATTAGAATTTGCAGCATTGGGACTTCCTGTAATAGCTTTCCCTATACACGATTTTAAGGATTACCATTAATCCATCTTGGTCTTTCCAACATGAGCAAACTCGAGACAAAAGCGGCCCTCCTTCATTCGACCTTTGTTTAATTACAATCTCTTACTCTTTGCAATGTGCTTCAAAAGCTTCTCTCAGTCTCCTCTTATTGAAAATCCCTCAATCTTCTTCTTCTTCTTCAAAAGTCTTTGTTAACTCAAGTTTGTCCACGTATCCTAAATTGGAATCAAGAAAGAGGACCCTTTAAAGGAATCATGCAGCTCCCCAAACTGGAAGCATGCTAAGATAAGCAGTTCACTAAAACAAAGTTAAATGTTTAAGAACTTTTATTAAAATTTACACAAGCAGAAAAGGAAAGAAGATGAAGAGCAAAGACAAAGACCATAGAGGCATTGAGTTCAAATGTGGAACAAACCTGTAACTACTCATAGTATGTAAAAGGGCAGTCATTGTGGCACCGTCGATCCAATTTTGTTGCCGCGTGTCCAACATGGTAAACGCTGCTCTCAGACATTGTTGGCGTGCTGTAGTCCGCTTCTCTACCTCAGTCGCCATCTTCATCATCCATCATTCACAACAGTATCACTCTTTAAACAAAATAACAAGAGAGAAAAAACGAATAAAGGCCAAAAAAAAAAACAAGAGTAATCCATAAGCATGACTTGGCTGAAATGTCTATGGCAATATGTGTCAAAATGTTGATACTGACGCAAATAGTACCCTCTACCTAATAAAAAATTGCAGCCCCGGGATCAAAATGCAATTCATTTGATACTGAAATATCCAAACCTGAGCCTTGTAGTTGCTGTAGATAACCGTAAAGACGAGATTCATGAGAAAAAATAAGCCAACCACCAGGTACGTGAAGAAGAAAAAGAACGCCCGGCGATCTGCAGTGTAGGCGTCAGCCCAGATGTTTGGATTGTTGGCAGTTGTAAGGAGTACAAACAAATTCAACAAGGAAGTCCGGTAATCTTTGTATTCAGAGATTGTGTCTCTAAACATTACGGTGGCGATATAAGCTGAAACTAGGATAAACAACCCCAACAGTACCTGAAACGTTCAAACATGTCTCAACTTTAATATTCCAATATAGGAACAAGGATTATGTTGCAGGAATGCCTAGAAAAGCTCGGAAGTCAAGGTGTTGTGGCAAAGAACGTACAGCAATGTCAGCGAAAGTGTGTACAATGCGTATTGTCATGCGGAAGCAAACTCGTAAAGCCCTGGCAGAAACCAAAAATCTTACGTGTTACACATAATGGTAAAGACCACAAAGAAGTTAAAATCATTGACTGGACTATGATACTAAAAAAAACCTTAGAACATGCCTTGACATGTGTATTCTGGAGAACCTAGCTGCATTACAATTCGCAAGGAATTAGATAAAAACCACCTTCCACAAAGGTACAGTTGGCAAGGTATAATGTAGCGAGGTTTTTTTAATTATTCTTGTCAGGGGTAGGTTTTCTTTAGAATGAAAAATAATGGAGAAATTTTTTCGCTACTTCAGCATGTTGAAGGGGGTGTAAAGAAGTGGCAACAATGGCTACATCATGCTATACAAAAGCGGGTTTGATCAAAATATTACCTGGTGAAGGCTAGTGGTACAAGGACACGTAAGTATATGGACAATTGAGAGGCTTCTACCACTCCTGCGGCGCCAGCGGCTGCACTGATGAGTAACGCAGTTAACAATACCACCTGATGGAGTACAAACGGTAACCAAATGTTCATATTCTTAGAAATTTATACCCAGAACACTAACAAGCAAAGAAAAACGGTTTCCTTCCAAAGGTGAGGCGGAAAAACTATGAAAAAGGAACACACCTTGATGACCCCTGAACCGTGTTTCCAAAGGCCTGAGTCCATGTAGTAGTAATATTGCAACGCGACTGAACAAGTGAGCATTACCAAACACAGACTCTGCAGAAAATAACCGGAATTTGTCAAACTCAATTAGAGGTAGAGTCAGAGACAGAAAGATCCATCAGACCGTTCCTACACAGTCAAGACCCCACCAAGTTTAAAAATAACTATGTATTTTGAAAGCTAAGAAAGAAAAACAAAACGTACTGAAATTTTGAAGGTATACCAAACAAGAGAAAGTGGTAAAAATAAAGATTAGAAAAACATGCTCAAAGGCTCCTGAAATCACTATGGAAAAACACACAGTCTAATTCTTACCTCAATTAGGAGTGATTGCCATCGTTCAATATAAGGGAGGCCGCTAAGCTGGTACTTAATCGGGTCTCCACAAGGATTTGGCAGCTGTCCTTGACACCACACTGGAATCTAAAAAGGCCAAGAATAAGTCCATATACATCTATGTATCAATTCATTGAAATCAACACAAGCATTCAGACTCGTAAGACCGTGAAATACCTCGAAAAAGGGCAAAACCACCAGTGCGAATATGCAGATTGCTCTTGGTGTGTAAAGCTTGTGGTAGAGCAGGAACGCTTGCTTGGCGCGTCCAAAATTCTTATGATGAGCCACTTCAAGAGGCATCCAACGCCCCTGCATTGCCTGCAAATACCGACAACCCAAACAAACCAAGGTCCAGCAATTCATACAGAAAACAATACCATAAGCTCGTTTTTTTGCACATAATGAAACTAAGTTTTCTTTTAGGGTTAATCTCACATGAATTCCAAGGGGTTTATAGCGATGTTTTCAGAATCTTCAAGGTCCAGCAAACTCATGTGGAATGCACTCATTTCCACCGTAACACAAAACATGACCATGAGCTCAAGACTTTGCACATGATGAATCTAGGCTCTTGTTTAGGGTTTAGCTCACATGAATTCCAAGGATTTAGGGTTTCAGGATCGTCAGTTTCAAAGCAAAAGATTGTTTCATAAGCTTGAGGATTTTGTTTACCTGCTCAACAAGGACAACAGCCAGCAATTCATACAGAAAACAATACCATGAGCTCAAGACTTTGCACATAATGAATCTAGGTTCTTGTTTAGGGTTTATCTCATTCATTCCAAGAGTTTAGGGTTTAGGGATCTTCAATTGCAAAGCAAGAGATTGTTTCATAAGCTTGAGGGAATTTGATTACCTGCTCAACAAGGACAGCAGCCACTTGCAATGGCGAGGTTTGCAAAACATCGTTCCGCTCGGCATTGACGCTTGCTTCTACGGTATCAGTGACGGTGTCAGAAGGATTAAGAAAAGGGAGTCGGAGGTCTTTCTCATCCAAGTGCACAACTTTTCCCTTCCCTCTCTCGTCCCTGTTCATCTTGCATACACTTTCCTAAACCCTATTGAAACACACATCGCATGTCCATGTCTTTCTGGTTCACAGTTTTGGGAAGTTGCAAGTTTCGCAAGCTTGGGGGAATTGCAGCTCAAAAACAGGGAAACAGAAGAATTCAACCAAAACAACTAGGATTTAGGGTTTCGGGTTTTGTCAATCTGAAGTGGCGAATTTAGTTCAGGGTTTGAAAACCACCACGAACTTCAGCAGTCGAGTCTCGTTTGAACACCAACAATGGCAGCTTTGGTCAATTGAGCGCAGAGATTGCGTGATCTCACTTGAAGCTTGGACTAGAGCTTTTGTTGTTCGGTATTTAGGGTTTAGGGTTTGGGGTGGGATTGATGGATACAGACAGAACCCAACTGAGCTCATGCTGAAGAGTAGGGGCAGAGCGAAAGGAGCTGCGAGTTGCATGGTGATGGCGAAATTCGGAAGACGAAAGCGCAGGAAAACATGCTAAACGTGCTGACAGAACAAAACAAATGGAGGAATGAAATCTACGTGGATTCTAAATTTACGGTCTTACGGCATCTCCACCGGTGCCTCGGGCATGCTCAAAATGGATGAAAAGTAGCCAAAAGTAGCCAGGCCCCTCTCAAACTCTCTTATGTGGCTAGTCTCTCAAGCCACTCTCCAAGCCACTATTCATGCACTATTCATGTTAATTTTAGTGATCTTTATCCTCTACTTCCCTAGATAAGTGGTCAACTACTTATTTATGGGGTGTCTTGGAGTGTTAAGCCACTTTTTCAAAGAGCATGGATGGAGATTGAGAGCCTTCACGCTTTGCCACATCAGATGAAAAACTTTGAGCGAGTCTGCACTGGTGGAGATGCCCTTAGTACAGCATTGGTTAACCCTTTAAAAACCACACACATTTTCCCAAAATCCACTTGAAACGGGGGCAATAAGATTAGATGTGCATTTGAAACAAATATGGACCCAATTTGAATAATCCAACCGTACAAATATGAAGAGCACCTTGTTTGTTGCAATGCATCAAAATTTCAGCGAGATCTATCGTTGGAGGTGAAATATTATAATGATTGAAAAAGCCGTATATGGAAAATCTCTAGTTTTTCATGCTTCTGTGGTTTTGAATGTTAGCGCTTCATGCAAGCTTTGATTGAGAAAAGCCTTACATTTCTAGAAAGCAGAGTTTCCCACCTTTCCAACAAGACTAGTTTCACTCACAATAGACAAAAATAGCAATCACAAGGTGTAACTAAGTGGACAAAAAGGGTCAAAAATCCCATTTTCTTTGCTACCCTAAAATGGTTCTACAAGAAATTTGAAAATTTTTATTGAAAATCCAATTGGTGAAAGCAATCAAGAATTGGCCTTAAATGTAGGATGATTTTTTTTTTTAAATAAATTGATAGCATCATCTCAATGGATTCTCAAATAGTACAATTGTACAACTATCGTGTAGAGAAACAATATAAGCGTATTCCTTGAACAATTTGAAAATTTTTAAGACTGCACAATTGAAATAAGGCATTCTTCTTGGATGTTTGATGTATTGTGTTGTTGCTGTGATCCATCTTTGACCAAATATGGATACGTATTTTGAGGCCATGATATATAAACGCCATTATTTATCAACTCCCACGTCTGATTCTATTGTTGTTTTTTGGGTTGGATGCAAAATTCTTGTGGTCACAAGCGTTCTTCAAAATCATTTTCCAAGTTGTTAAGTGATTTTACTGTATAGGCTAAAAACTACTCTCCCAAACCAAAATATGGTTCGGTGGTCTCTAAAGGGTTAAGGGTTCTGCGACAACATGTGGCACTGAGGGCCAATTTCCATTGAGGGGCCAGACTGGATTGGACATCCGGCCTAATCGGGGCAGAGGAACAAAAATTTCTAAAATTCCCAAACTGTGTACATTTAAAAAGCGACCTCTAGTAAAAGGTTCGAGTGCTCCAAGCATATTGGTCAAGTTTTACAAAGTCGGAGCCTAGACCTCTGGCCCCTCAATGGAAACTGGCCCTAAGTCAGCTAGGAGGGATTGAGGGAGGTTCTTGGCATGGTTTTTTTTTTCTCACCAATGCTTGGATGGCATTTTTTGAAAATAATTTGTAGCTTGCTGGCTACGTCCCTATTTTGATTGGAGCTGAAGGTGGCTCCAATGCACGGATTTTTGGAGCATCATGGGATTTTTTTTGTAGGTAAAAAAAATACATTGGTCACTTTTTGAAAGCATCCAAATAACCATTGTCATTACTTAAGTATTGTATTGAATTGGATTAGGCACCACCTCAAAAAAAGTTAAAATGCTCAAATAATTTTAAAATGATGGCATCAATTTTCAATTTGATAAGGATTTTGTAAAAGCCTAGGCTGCAATGCAATTTTTCTTATTGCAATTTGGCATTTTTTGAAATTTTTTCCCCCTTTTCTTCCTATAACTAGCCTCTTTCTTTTGAGGCAATTGGGCTTTAAATTGCCCAAAAAAAAACATTGGTTCTTGGGATTGTGGAGAAGGAGGTTGCTGGTTCATGATTGGTTAATTTGGAGAAAAACATTTTTGATAGAGGGAATTGCTAAATCCACCACATTACATCATGTTTAGGTGTTCCATAAAGAAAATTATGAAAAATTAAATATTTATTAAATGACTATTTAACTTAACCCCTAAAGGCCCATTGTCCCTTTGGGGGACAAATGGAATTTTGGGCATGTACCTATGGCTAAACTACTTTGTGTGATTTTCTGAAACTTTTATCGAAGGTGAGGAATTCAAAGATCTACGTGGGGATGTAAATTTTTCTTCATTCTAACATTTATTGAAGAAGTTAAAAATGAATAACTAAAAAATAGGGGACTCCGGGCAGCCCAAAAACTTCTTTAAATATTGTGTTTTTTTCAAATAAAAATCTGAAATAGGTTCTTTAGACTTATATAGATGTGGAGAGTTTTGAATTGTTCAATTTTGATAAATGAGATGAAAGTTATGAGAAGTTTTAGTTTGCGGGTAGGTGTAAATTCAAGAGAAACCATACCTACCCACAAACTAAAACTCCTCATAACTTTCACCTCATCTATCAAAATTGAATAATTCAAAGCTCTCCACATCTATATAAGTCTAAAGAACCTATTTCAAATTTTTATTTGAAAATAATGCAATATTTAAAGAAGTTTTTGGGCTGCCCAGAGTCCCCTGCTTTTCAATTATTCATTTTTAACTTCTATAATAAATGTCAAAAGGAAGAAAAAATTACATTCCCACGTAGATCTTTGAATTCCTCACCTTCAATAAAAGTTTCAGAAAATCATGCAAAGTAGTTTAGCCATTAGTACATGCCCAAAATTCCATTTGTCCCCCAAAAGGGCCCTTGGGCCTTTAGGGGTTAAGGGAAAATTTCATGGACATCCTTGAAGTTTGCAATATTTACATAAACTAGTAGCACCCATAAGCTGTCAAATTAAGGATATTGGAGTAAGAAAACCAATTGATAAACTTTGAAAATAATATTGTCAAGTTAGGAAGAGGAAACCAAAAATATTGGCATCAATTTCAAAGTTCCAATTGCAAGCATTTGTTCACAAAGATTTTTTAAAGTCCAAAATCACTAAAATTGTATAGTTGTGTGTAAGAGATGCTAAAAACAATGTTTAATGGTTCTTAAATAGTGGGATGGGGCACTCGAAATTATCATTTAGTCACCCAAAAGCACCACTTTGCTACTCATAACCATCACTTCATCACCCACAATCATCACTCCGTTATCCACAACCATCACTTTGTCACCCAAAAGCACCACTTTGCTACTCATAACCATCACTTCATCACCCACAATCATCACTCCGTTATCCACAACCATCACTTTGTCACCCATAACCATCACTCTATCACCCACAACCATCACTTTGTTACCCATAACCATTTGATTTTATATTTGTCAGTCCCTGACAGTGTCAAGTGACCTAGCAAGTGACGCCCATGGGGACATGACAAAGATGGGTGTTGTTACCTTAAATACCACTATTTTTTCAAAAATTACACAAATACCTATGGACCAAAGTTTTTAGGTGTTTGGTTTGTTGTGCATGCCACTTCCCTTCTTCCTTTGTGCGCACATTGCTTCTTTTTTGTTTCATTACATTCCCTTCTTCAACATTGGTCATGAAAGAAGTACAAGCACAACAAATAAATGCCTAAAAATTATGGTCCAAGGGTATTTGTGCAATTTCTAAAAACCCATGGGGCATCTATACAAATATGACAAACTTTAGGGGTATTCATAAAATTTTCCATTAACTTAATGATGATGAAAAATGTACTTATTTTAGGATTATACATACTCAAAGTTATGGAAGTTAAGTCAAGTAAAAGAAAGAATGAAAGGAAGAGCCAATGAAGAAAAAAGAAGAAGAAAAAAAAAACTTTAAGTGAATATTATCTGAAAATAAGTAAAAGAATTCCATCATCCTTAAATTATCGTTTGATAAATATGAAATTTTCCCTTTTTTTCTATATGAAACTCTTAAACATGGTGCATTGTGGTGGATTTAGCAATTTCCTTGCAAAGAGTACGGAGCAAGTATTTCCAAAAGACAACGCATACTCCCTGTGTCCCTCTAAGAAGTTCCAAATCAAACTCATTTCTTATATCACTAAAAAACTCCCTTTTGCTAATTTCAAACACTACTAAAGCGTATGCCATGTTCAATGCTATCATGGGGGCAAGTTAAGCAACTAGAGAGCATTCCTCTCCTAGCAAGCTCGGCCTTGCCCATACACATGCAGCATATATAAATCCCTTGTGATGCTCACTAGGGAATTATATATGAGGGAATTATATACGCTACCTGTGATATGAGGTACAATTGTTGCTATTAGTCTTTAAATCATCATTAACCCCTAAAGGACTGTTGTCCCTTTGGGGGATAGGTAGGAGTTCAAGCATGTACCTTTGGATAAGCTTCTTTGTGTGATTTTCTGAAACTTTTATTGAAGGTGGGGAATTCAAAGATCTACGTGGACATCTAATTTTTTCCTCATTCCGACAATTATTGAAGAAGTTATGCATGAAAATCTAAAAAGCAAGGGAGGACTACCTGCCCGGGCAGCCCAAAAGCTTCTTTAAAAATTTGTTTTTTTAAAATTAAAATTTGAAATTGGTTCTTTAGATTTTTTTTATAGGTGAGAAGCTTTGAATCATTCAATTTCAATCAATGACATGAGAGTTATGAGGAGTTTTTGTTTGCAGGCAATTATGGAATTTCTACTCTAAAATAAACTTTGAAGTCCTTTATTTTACTCAATTTTTATTATTTTGGAAAAAAAAACAAAACGAAAGGATGTAGATTTTTTATCACAACACTATGACCGTTGGGATTTGCAATTTTCATTTTAATAAATAAATTCTTAACAATTTAGTGATTTGACTCATTCTCTACTTCTTTTTACTTATTGATTTTTCCTATGTGTTGTGTAGTTCCAATTGATTTGAAAATTCGCCCACACATAGCTAACTTGATCTCCTACATGGGAAAAATAAAGTGCAAAGCTAAGTAGAGCAATTATTTTCATGTAAGAATGGTCAAAGGCTTCTGAAATTTTGCGGTAGCATGAAAAAAAGCTTTTCTTTACATTTTAGAAGTAGATATCTCAATCATGTCCATCTGGAATGACCTGATTTTTTTCCACAAGTACCTAATCTAGTCTAGGGCAAGATCCTACGGTTGGATTTCCCAAATTTTCAAAAAAATCACCCTCTTACTAACCCCCCAAAAGTGGCAATTTTGAGTGATTTTCACTAAAAATATGGCTCTATCCTTTAGGGGTTAATCATGAAGACCTGATAGCATACACAAATATGATAATTTTGCATGGAAATTGGGTGCCTAAATGGCAACATCAAAATTGGAGATTTTGCAAACATTATATAGATGGTACATTAACTCTAGTATTCATGCATCACTAGCACAAAGACTAAAATAATGAGGAGATAGGTTGCATTTACAAACTATGCACAAATATGATACTTTTTGCATGAAATTTGAATATCTAAATGGTGACATCAAAACTAGAGATTTTACACACATTTTGTTTATTCTAGAATGCATGTGTTACTAGCACAAAGACTAAAACACAGTTAATCCTTCGTAAGGAAGCTTTTTGGACGTTTTTAGAGGGACAGAGGGAGTACAACACATGTAATATTTAGGGTTTAGGGACAGAGGGTCGATTGTAGTGTAAAGTGGCTCTTTGGGAAGAAATTCAAATGCCGAGCTAGCGAGCTCCTGAGCACCCCATTTTTACGACGCCTTCGGATTCCTCGCATGCGTGGAGCTCCAAACTTCCACCTTCTCGACAAAAAGAAGCCAACTGAATGTTGCAGAATCCGAGCAGAAGCCGCTGAATGTCGCAGAATCGTCGTCGGAGCACACGATGCGGATCGTTTGCTGGAACGTGAACGGGCTGTACGTCACGCTCAAGGATGCAGCGTCTCGTTACACCTCCGCCTCGCATTACTTCTCTCAAATCCTCCAAGCCGACATCGTGTGCTTCCAGGTACAACAACCTTCGAAATTCTTCTCTTTTCTTTGCTAACTCCAGCCACGTGCTTCGTTAGCTTAGCTTTGCATTGAAATGGCACCATGCTTCTCCGTGGGCTCTTCCTTGACTAAGTTACATGCATTCTGTATGTAATATACCCTTAAACTCAGTTTGATCAGCACCATTTTTACTTGTCAGTAACGCACATGTGAATGTGACGTTAGACTGATCGAATTTTAAGTGATTTTTGTTAGCAATTGCAAGGGTGTTCTAATGCACTAAAGTATGCTTTATTTGGATATTGTATGCACAAGTTGCAAAGGTTATAAGCTTTTTTGTTGGTATATGACCTAAAAGTGATATGAAGTTTTGATACTAAGCTGGTTTTCACAGTTGAAATTTATTATTTATGGTACTAAGTTTCGTAGTTTAAGTGCTTCTGTTTTGAGGTAGTTTAAATTTTGTTTATTTATGTTGTCATTTGATAGTGGCCAACTTTTCCTCGCTCCATGAGTTTTGCAGGAGGCCAAGATTCAGGAGGAAAAATTGGAGAAATGGATGGCATGTGTGGAGGGCTACGATTCTCATTGGGCTTTTAGCCAAGCGAAGAAAGGTTACAGTGGTGAGCCAATGCCTTCAAGCTAACCCATCTGTTTATTGACTTAGTTTGGATTAAAACCCTAAACCTAAATCTTAAACCCTGCAGACTTTATAGGTGTAGGTCACTAATTTTTGTTCGACCTTACTTGTTTACTTGAGGAAAGATGTTAAAGGGCTCGTTTGTACTATTGAGGATGTGGAGGAGGAAACCTAACATACTTTAGGGTTTTTTCGCCAAGGCTCGATGCTCGGCAGATTCCAACCCCTAATCTCTGCATAAGGGTGCTCTTTGACGAAACTCTTAAACCCTAAACCCTGCAAAACTCTTGAACTCTAAACACTACGAAAATCTTAGACCTCAACATTACGAAAATCTTAGACCTCAACATTACGAAAATCTTAAATCCTAAACCCTACTAACAGAGAGAGTGACAACGCTGGAAGTGCCCTGAATCTGTGCAATGCTGCTTCACATAGGGGCGTGAATTTTGTTGCAAGGGACTGTTGTTGATTTTCTGACACAAACGCTGGTTGCCAGGAGTGGTGACATACGTGAAAGGAGAACTTGCTCCTCTAGAAGCAAAGGCAGATTGGCTGGGAGACAGCAACAATTCTTCATCCGAGGACCTGAGCAACGAAGGACGACTTATGTGCACAGACCATGGGAGCTTCGTGCTTTTGAATGTGTATGTGCCCAATGCCGGTGACCATGACGAAGGCCGTCCTCGCTTGGATTTTAAAATGCGTTACTTGAAAGCCCTTGAACAGACTTGTAAGTTTCCATTTCCACAACAACAATTCCAATTTTAATGTTTGTTTTTTCTTATGCTATTCAAAGCATTCTAAATAATTGCTGTGTGCAGGTGACGAGCTGGTGAGATCCGGCAAACATGTAGTGATAGTGGGGGATTTCAATGTTGCACATAAGGACATTGATGTTCATGCTCGATGGAAGGTTGAAGAATGTTACAGCCTAGGTGTGTAACTTTTAGGTATCTTTTTTTCTCTTGATACTTGCCGTTTAGAGAATAGAAATTGTGGAGAATTTTTTTCTCGACTAATTCCTAAATGATGAAGAATTCATGGTTTTTAAAAATGACTATCATATAATTCAGATGGGGCCAGTTTCATACCACCAGGATCAGGGAAGAACATTGCATATGCTGGTCTGGAATTAAGACAATTTGACAAAACATCAGTCCTCGTCTGACCTTCTCAAAACTGCTACAAAGCATGAGGCCGAATTTGAGCAGCTTAGTCCTTGAGGCGTTTTGAATCCCTTTCAATCAAAATATGGATTTTGTTAACAAATTTGCTCTTTAGATTTCCTATCGTTAGCCAACTGGGAAACCTTGAGTTTAATCAGGCTGCTGGAGAGGTTCATTTATAACCTTCGGAAATTTGCAGATATGTTGCATTGTCTCAAGCTTCTGAAGGGAACCTTTTTCGTTTCATTTACAAAACCCTTGCCTTCTCGTGTGTGCTGATGTATTTCCGTATTGCGAATTGCAGAGGAGAGAGAGTGGATGGATGGCTTCTTATCGAAGTACGTTGACTTGTATCGGCACTTCCATCCAGACGAACAAAACGTTTTCTCAGTCTGGAACCAGAAAACCGAAGCAAGAATTCACAACGAAGGATTACGGTGAGAGTGAACTCCTTTTCTTTGCTATTGCCGTTTGCCCTCTTCAAAATCCGGTACTTCTGCAGCACATACAGTTGCAAATAATTCACCCTTTTTGTTTGTAGCAGCAGCAAACTCTAAAACTCTTTGGTTGCCACTCTACGCAGTTCTCTATATGCCTGAGAATCTTATCCAGTGTTTTTTGCTGCTAGAGCTACTAGGATGAGGAGTTTATTTATCAATTATAGAATTGTGACATTCTAAGATGGTTGAACCAAGTTTTTGAATTTTTTTCAAATGGTTAGGATTGGTCAGACGATCGAATTGACGATTATTTTGAAAGAGACACCTGAAAATAACGAATTTAAAAAAAATTGGGAGATGCAGGATAGACTATGCGATATGTGATAAAGGCTTTCTGGAGGAGGTTGTAGAGGCCAATATTGTAAAAATGCAGAAGCAATGGAGTGATCATGCTGCTGTGGTGGTTGTGCTTAAGGAGCAACCGAGCTTACCACCCCATCCAGCTCCAGCTTTGAGCTCTCGCAACATGAAACGCTTCAATGAAGACCCTCGACAGAAAAAGCTCACTTCATTATTCAACAACAACAAGGCTCCCAAATTTCCAACCGACCAAATCCCGGAAGGTTTGCCTTCTAAACTTTGCTTTGGTTTACAGTCACTTTTTCACAGATTGAACACTTGATACACTGACGTAGCTTATTTTTACATAGATCTTCATAAAATCGGTTTAAATTGTTTTGGTAAATATACTCAGCCAACTTCAGTATTTTTACCAACAAATATTTTAGAAGATTTTACAAAATCTTTATCGTTAAGTTTTCGACTTTTTTGGGAAATATATTGGCTGATGAATTAGTAGTTGCTGTTCTTATTTCTTTAGTACCTTTGGTTATTCCGATACCTATGATGTTCTTAGGATTATTCACAAGTGCTATTCAAGCTTTAATATTTCCAACCTTAGCTGCAGTGAAATCAGCATGTTATTTGCTTCATATGGATGTAAAATTTTCTTTAGTTTCTCCACATTGTTCTAAGCAAGTGTTTGCTGAGCAGTTAAGATTTCAACATCGGAGCTTGCAAAGGAGGAAATCACCAAAGAATCAGGCTCTCCTGTTTGTGAAGAAAGTCCACATTTGCTGGAGCCAGGAGCAATGGCCTTAACTAAATGTGATGAGGAGGTGCATGTTGCTAACACCACCAAAGTTTCTAGCAACGATGAAACAACAACTGATAAGTTAGGATCCTCCCCAAAACACAATAATTCTGTATCACAGAACAAAGGAAAAGGAAAAACTGTGATTGGGAAGAGGAAGGTTGAAGCTGACGTCAAGGGACCTAACACCAAGCAACGAAGTGTTTCGTCCTTTTTCAAAGCAGCAAATGGCAAGTAAGTGAAAATCCTCAATATGTTGATAGAGCTTTAGGTCTCCAGATTGCTATATCAACCCTTTAATGTTCACACTCTTGGATGTACAAATGGCAGCATTTTTAGCTTTTCTAGGTAGACAACTTCGGATGCATTGGGTTGGCTATTTTTCGGCATCAAATTTTGAGATTGATGTACCAGCCACTGGCAGAGATTTTTTTTGGTTTGCCGAGAATGTGGACCTTTTTGTAGAGAATTCAATGGATTAGCAAATTTGACCTGCAATGCAGAATTAGTGCTTGCAATGCTACGCTACTTTAGATCGATTCACAGAGGCTAATATTTATATTTTAGGTATTAGAGGTAAAGAAAAATTTAGCTGGTTAGGCTTGTGCATAGCGGACTCTTCAGTTTTAACTCTTTTTCAGTTCAATGAAGTTTTTTTCTGGGGCTACTGTTGTTTGCTAGAATTCTGATCAGGAAGTTGTAGATACATATGAAGTCAGGCTTTTGTGACGTGTAAGGTCAGGCTTTCTCCATACTATGAATTCTTTTTAAATTCATGTGAAAGTTTCAAAGGATGTATCTCTACTTTGATGAACTTCTAAATTTCTTCACCTCCTGAAAGTAATTCTAATTTAGCAGTACTATCGACGTTCCTCAAAGAGTTGGTACAAATATTTAATAGTATAATTGGGTGTTTATATTGTTTGCTGCATTTTAGCAATATTTGGGGTTAGTACACGAAGAGATAGGAGGGCTTAGATTACTTTGAAAGGGTAGCTGAGAAATTGCAAATTTCATGAATTATATTTGTCTTTTATGGTAAACCTTCATCCCATTGATATTGAACTTGGACAAAATGAGTACAATTTGTGTAACATACAGGTATGTCTTGCATACCCTTTGCATTGTGTCTCTTTCATTTTTGGTAAGTTTTCATCCTCCATTTCCCTATCTTCTTCTCTCCCTCCCCTTTTTTTGAATTTCAAGTTTTGGTCAAGATGATGGATAGACACCCAATACTTTATGATATAGAATTTTGAACTTCCAGTGTTAATAGAGAATTTTGAACTTCCAGTGTTAATAGAGAATTTTGAACTTCTAGTGTTAATAGAGAATTTTGTGACCCTTTTCCTTTCTCTCCCACCCTCTCTAATAGAATATTGCATGACAAACAATCCACGTTGTATAATATAAATAGATGATGTTAGCAAACTGTATTCTAATTGAATTATGGAGATTCACTTTAATGTGCCTTGTGATACTATGGGAGTGATGGAATTTAAAATTTGTAAAGAAAGGATATGATTGTATTTCCATTATAAATAAGGGTATATCAAAATAAGTAAATTTCAAATTGGCCATCATAATAAAAAAGTGAAAATGGGTTTTGTTGCATTGTTATATATTCTATGATACAAAAATGTGTGAGCAAGGGGGTATAATTTGCAACTAAATGCAAAATAGGGCATTACATATGTTTTTGTTGCTCGCAAATATGGGTGTAAGCTTGTTAGAGGAAACAAAAGTTGGTTCAAAATGCATTATTTTGAGAACTCAAAAACAATTCTAGAAGTTTTGATCTCAAAGTTGACAAATTAGGTTTTTTGTTGTTTGCTTCATTAGTGTTGGTGCTTATAATAGCACAAGGAGAGGTGTATTCTACTAGATGTTGCCGTGGTACTAGCATTAGATGCTTATTGGTGGTCATTCATAGAAGCTTTTATTTAAGATTTGTAATATTATGCTCTCATCACATTCATTGAAACACACATGCACAAGAATCAAAATCCTTGCCTAAATAGTTCATGGTAGGTAAGATTAGAGGCCAAAGTCTCTATTCCATACAAGCCTCATTGGTCTAGACTTATCATATGCTATTGCATAACTAAGATTGGTTACTCCACATTATTGTCTATTCTAACACTATCATCTACAAGTGTATGTATAGAGGCTTTGGGTTTTTTCTTTTTCAACATCAAGCATCAACAAAATTAGTTATATTAGCCACATTCTACTTTGCTATATAAAATACTTTATGCAACAAAATCTTAGAAGAACACTTCTAAGAGCAAGCAAAGGAAATTTGTTATAGACTTTGCTATGTTAAAGCATGCGTGCTCTTTGCTTTGCATAAATCTAAAACAATCTCCACTTTACTCTCACTTTAACAATTGGACAGTATCTTGTTTTCAAATTCTTGAAGCAATAAGATAAAAAACTTAATAATTAGCAAAAGGGAATGAAGAGCAATCAACCTGAATGAAGGGCAATGCCAATGAGAAATTAGCCCAAGAATTTTGTGTGAACTAAAAAAGTGAGTTTATAAGTGGAGATGGAAGTTGAGGCTTTCAAAAATTGCTTGTTTAATTTACAACAATCGTACGTAATTCCCTTCAGTTTCTATCTTTAAAGAACTTCCAAATTTCCAATGTCACTACACAATAATCATTCTTTACACAATAATCATTCTTTAGTAATGTACATTCAACATTGCATGCTTATGAAATCTCAATTAACTAGGCTAAAGTTTGCTTTTCAAAAGCTGAAAGCTCTTTTTACATTTTGTATTTTCATCGATTTCACATAAATTTATACAAAAATAGATCCAAAATACTAGTGTAGGAGCACCCCACCATTAGTGTCCCGGTCCTTGATAACTACTTGTGTCAATGTCACCTACTAGCAATTAAAAAAAAATGGTTATGGGCAACAAAGTGGTGGTTTTGGGTGACAAAGTGATGGTTTTGAGTGCCCCATCTCATTATTTAAGAACTCAAGTTAGTATTATGAGTGTATGAGCACACTAAAGACTTCACTAAGAGTCTTCTTTAGCGTCTTCTACACACAACTATACATTCTTTAGCATCTTCAACACACAACTATACATTCTCAATGATTAGGACTTTGAAAAATATTTGTGAACAAATGCTTGCAATTGGAACTTTCAAATTGATGATAGTATTTTTGATTTCCTCTTCCTAACTTAACACTATATTTTTCAAAGTTCATCAACTAATTTTCCTACCTCAAATCCCTTAGTTTCACGCTTATGGGTGCTCCTACTTTAGTTATTTAAATTTGATTGCATAGACATGTAGAAATCATCAATACACATACCTTTGCCCATGGCAAAAATCCTCAAAAAAATTACAAAATTCTCTTATCACATAATTGTATGTATGAATGACACATACCCAAAATTTAAAGGAATGACTAGGGAGACACTCCTCAATTGCTAGGGAGACACCCCTATAGCCCAACCTATTAAATTTGAAATTATTATTAAGTTGAAATATGAAATAAAATCAAAACAATATTTTAGTGCACATTTACATTTGCAAGCGTTGCAAGCAAATAACAAATGTCTCATTTGTGACATGGTCAAGAGTTAAACTATTGTTCTCTTCATTTTTAAGTTCAACTTTTGACCATGTCACAAATGAGACATACTTGTTGTATGTTTGCAATGCTTACAGATGCAAATGTGTGCTAAAATATTATTTTAATTTTATTTCATATTTCAATGTAATAATAATCTCAGATTTAATAGGTTGGGCTCCACGTAGCAACTAGGGGGAGCCCCCTTAGTCATTTCCTTTACTAATACAATCACATCATATATTTGCAATCCAAACTTGTATCAAAAAACACATTCAAATGATCAAATTAAACATATTGCATAAACTGTGAAAATTTTATCTTCTAGATTTCTAGAAATGTGGTTTTCTCTTGACATCATACATACTAACTATATTTCCTTATATTCCCTCAAATGCGAATGGAAGGGAATCAACAAGTAAGTGATCCATATGAAACTTATAGTTTGTACCTACAAATACACATAGTTTACATGGAAAAATTACATCACAAAAATGCATATATTTATTATGTAAATTTCGTAGAGATAATTGAACTTGCACAAGACTAACAGTAAGCAATGAAAAACATTCAAAAATTTCAAGATATAGACTCTCATGACATCAGGAAACATGCCATTCTAATATTTTAATAAGTAAATAAGTCTTACTACAAGACTGACGCCAATTCACTCTAAGTACTAACCATCTACCCATTATATGTCATCAACCGTATTCAGATCCAAAATAAAGTAGAAAGCAACTCGATAAACTGCAAAATTATATTGTTCAATAAACAAATTTATTGAATATAAACTTCGACACAAATACACTTGTCATGAAAGAACCCGATTCAATCAGCCAATCCAGATAAAGAGATAACTGGAACAAACACCAAGTCTCATTATTCACAAATCAAGCTTACATTGACCAGCTGGTTCAGACTGACAAAAAATCAACGCCTAAACCTTGCAGCACGGATACCCCATAAGCCACTCCTTGAAACAAAGAAAATCTCACGTGGTACATATACTAATGATACATGCACACAAACTCTGGGCCAGCCCAATTGAAATCTACAAACAGAACTCCGAGAAACGCCCTCCAATCACGCCTCGTCAGAACTTTCCTATCGTGTGCATGCCCCTGTAGAAAGGAACTGGGATTTGTTGAACAAAATCACAAAAACCCGTGCATGAGTCTGCTTGGGTACAGATATAACACCGGCTACAACAAAAACGTTCAGACAACATCTCCCTGCTCATGCTACACTGGTGGAAAGTAAATGCTAGAACGAACCAATTATTGCCTCTCCAATTGACGAACTGCCACAGTGCTAAATCCGCTCCAATCTTGTACCGTTCAAGGACAATCGAACAAGCTCCCGAATTTGGGTGTCTGTAAATCAAAGATTTGGAAACGTTATTATGTACACAAGTTCGATTGACTGTAGTCATCCCCAAGTGGAAAGCAACTTTTACAGCCTCCAAAGCTACCTTAATGGTTTGAGTCGAAAACACCTGACTCAAGTTGTGTATCTGGAAAATTCCCACAACAGTAACATTCTACACATGAATAGCATAGTAGGAAAAATATGCTCTATGAAGTTGGAAAAACTTCATAAGAGATGCACGCAGCCTCACACTGTCGTACTACTACGCGCATATAACCTGTAATAGAACAACAACTAAAACAACGAGAAAATATCACATAATTCAACAATTTTCAAGCGAAATGGCGCCAACAACCATCATGACTATTTCTGGTGAAGAACTCAGTACAATAGGAGTACGATGTCTACCTTAAATGGCTGAACCTCGCCATCTCATCGTCTACCACCGGATTGAAGAGCCGATTTAAGCTTAGAATTTGCTTGTTCCTGCCAGAAAGATGAGGGTAATTCATGAATAAAAAAGATTAAAAAAATTGCATGATGAAAACAAGAACATAAGCCACTTTTGTATGAAACATCAGACTACCACTAAAAATCACGAATGCACAACGCGAATGAGGTAAAGACATCAAACCTGCTCAAAAATGACTTCATTCCCTTCACAAACTTGCTTTGCCAACACGTCAAGCTTCCTTAGCATTGTCTTGTACAAGGTTTCAAGCTCCCTGACACTGCCTCCCTCTCCTTCTGTCCTTATTAAACTGTGCAATCTATCTACAGAGAAATCTTGAGCGTACATATCTAGAAGAGCTTGGTCCGCCCCTTGAAACCCTTCCATTTGTACGTCAGCACCATGAGGGACCATACTCAATCTTCTTAAACCCTCGTCCGAGGTGTCATCGTCCATTGCCGAAGACTGTAAAAACCATGGAAACGGTGCTACAGGCACAAATGAATCATACAACCCGCGATTTACCAATGCAGGACCGATATTTACAATCCTTACAGAGCGAGATTCGAAACATCCAGCTCTTGAAGGTTTAGTCCGGTACTGATATGCACGGTACTCATGGGTGTGTATCGAGCTTGTGTCAGTCGCCTCTGTGAAGAGGAAAAATATACAAGGAGAGGAAGAAGGAATTCCAATGGTCTTCGCTAAAGCATCTCCATGAGCAGGATTTCTGCTTCCCACAAACATGTTCTTGCTAGACAAGCCATCCCCCTCCCCAAGAAGGGCATTAGGAGAGTTCACTGCAGCACGTGATTCCTTCACTTTTTCATCCCTAAGATCCTCCGAACTCACAGCTGCATCTCCAGGTACACGGAATTGTGTGCTTCGCAAGTTGGCAGTGACAGTGACTTCACGCATAGACGGTCTCATTGCTGATCCCCTTCTCCCAACAAACCAACCAATAGGTGGATCTCCGCTTCTGACTTCTCTCTCACCAATCATTTGAGAAAATTTTGGTACGTTGATGTTGCCAGTCGCGTCATAGAAGCTCGTCACCCCGCCAGAACAGAAATGACCGGTCACTACAGCTGATATATCGTGAGATGTCTGTGGACCGACATCTTCGTCCACCATAGTTGACGTTGTATTGCGTTCCACATGACCAAACAAAACACCATCGCAATCACCTGGGGAAGAGTTCACAGCTTGCATCAAAGCTGCGAGTGCGGCTCCAAATACTGCAACTCGCTCAACTGGTGCATCTCCATCGGGTGTGGGCCTGCCATGCGCCATGCCCTACACGATCTCTCCTCCGTCTTAAACCCTAAGTACGTATAATGCTCTATCTTAATCTCAACCAGAAAATGAAGTAAAATCACCACCGTCGAAATCCTGTGCGTTTTACACTCAGTAAACCTCCAGTACGATTACTTGCTAACAATATCTAAAACACTCAGGCACAAATTGGCAATCCCCTGCACATTCAATCCACAATAACTATATTAAACATAGACCTTTACATGACGACATAACTTGTACAAATCGTCAGATGAGACACTCTCAACCAATGCCAAACCCTAGATTCCAAAAAAAAATTACAACTCGCAAACGAGAACGGAATAACCTCTAACAACTTCAGCAGTAACAGTTGAATCACGAGAACCAACAATAGTACTGAAATGTACGATACCCTCACATAGACTTGTGTTTAACTAAAAAAAAGACTTTCTAATTTCACAAAGAAGTGAATTTATCCTTAAAGGTTCAGTACTCTATCCAAACCTCCTCATAAGATCGGCACGTGGATATGGATAATGCTCCAACTCCGAACTCTACCACCTAATGGTAATTACAGAAACCGGAAAAGAGGAATCTATCCACTAATTACAAACCAGCACATTTTCTGACAACTTTGAGCTCAATCGGAAGAATTGCAAAGAGATGAGCCGGAGAAACGATGCACAGCAGCTGTAGAAAGTGTTGAAGAACTAAAAAATTACCACGAGAGATTGAAGACTGAAAAATATCCACGAAGTCGAACCGATCGAATTGCAGCACCGTTACGTGAGAAAATGAAACGACAGCGGGGAAATCGTACCTTCAATTGCATAAACTGACGAAACAAATGATCCGAGGGGAGGCCAGGACACGAGATCCTCGAGCTTGGAGGTGAAAGAACCTTGCTTCGTCGACAAGTCGTGGTGTTCCTTTGCAAACCCTAATCTCTCATAGTCCTAGGATTGCTGAGGCCCGGTCTCCGGAACCCGTGGTTCAGTTACCTAATCCTGCGAGCACATGGCAAAATTCAAATTATTTACTCCCGAAGTGCCTAATTTCTCAGTACACTGACTAACGATATTTAGTGTTGGTAACACTAATTACATACTGTAGCACCAGGGTTTTTACAGGGTCTTGATACTGCCACCCCTTCTTTTCTAGCTTTGTTCAATTTTTAGTTGTTTTTGGGGATTTTTTAAAATTTAGAATTAAATATGTATCAAACCAAGTGATTTTTTATTGCAGTTTATCATTTTGAAAAACACCAACAAAAAATCACTTGGTTTTATACATATTTAATTCTAAATTAAAAAAAATTGTCCCCAAAAACAACCAAGAATTGAACAATGCTAGAAAAGAGGGGGGTGGCAGTATCAAGACCTTTTTTTTTTGGTTTTCCGACCAATGCTTGTGTGGCATTCTTTGAAAATGGTTTGTAGATGTAGGCTCCATCCTATTTTTGGTTGGAGTTGAAGGTGACCTCTATGCATGCATTTTTGCAGCATCATGAGATTTTTTTGTAGGCAAAAATTATTCACTGACATGTTTTTGAAAATATCCAAATAACCATTGGCATTACTTAGTTATTGCATGGAATTGGATTAGACAATACCTCAAATAACTTTAAAGTGATGGTATCAACTCTTAATTTGACAAGAGTTTTATGGAACCCTAAACTACAATGCAATTCTCATTATTGCAATCTGGCATTTGGAAAAAGATCCCCTTTTCTTTTTCTATAGGCTTGAAGCTCACCGTTTTTTTTGAGGCAATTGGGCCTTAAATTGTTCAAAAAAACATTGTGTAGCACCAAAAGTCAACAAGATTAGTAGTGTTAACAAAAACCACATCAACATGAACCCTACATGTCAAATAAATTTCTATTAAAACATTTAAATTAGTACCAAAATATTTTGTATTGCACTAAAATAGTATCCAATATGAATGTTGATTGTCAACAAATTCAAGCATTAAGTATTACTAAAGTTAGAATTAGAGTGAGTTATGTGATAAGAAAAATGCCGCTATACTGTAAGTACCGTGGCACTAAAGTTCATTACCAATGTAATGTCACTACTATACATATTAAATGAGAATAATTTATTTTGAAGGCTTGGCAGGGTAACAAAACTGTACAAAATGTACCAGCAAAAAAAAGGAACTATTTTTGGCTTATTTAAATATATAAAGGTCATAACATAGACTACATTGAGAATTATTTTAATTAAATATTATTGACCTCTACATTTTTAATTTTTAGATCATTTTAGCTAGTGAAGCTCAAAAATCTCCCCAAAATGTTGACTCTTTGTCATTAGACTTATAAGACTAGATTTAAGATGATACTTTTTATTGTTGAATTTGTGATTATTCAAATTCTATTGATTCTTTGAACAAGCACATAGGGATATCATAACCTTAGATGTTTTTTGTATATAGGTTTATTGTTGATTTACAACTATTGTTGTGTTTAATGTTTGGACTCTAGATAATGTGTTAGCATAGAATCTTATACATGGACATATCTTTGATGGGCTAAGTACTGAAGGCTCATTGGAAGGGTAACTTTTGAGATGCTCTTGAAGGTTTTTGATAAGCTATTTAATTTATTTAATTTACTTTTAGAGGTTTTGGAGTATGCAACTTCTCTTTTTGAGAATTCATTGGTTTTTTTAAGTTTAACTTGCTTGATGTTGATTCCAGTGATTTTTGTTTTTCTCTCCACAATACTTGACATTGGTATTGCTTTAAAATTTGAAAATACAAATTCCTTTATTTTTGCAACTAAAAACTTGTATTGTGATACACCTTGTTGGATTCAGGTCTAATGCGTACAATATGGTACACACATAATATTAATTTGACATATCAATGTGTTTGTGTCTAGTTTTTCTTGGTGAGAAATTAGGATTGAAATCTATAATGTTGTGAGTACTTTGGTGAACCAAAGTGTTTGGCTTTGGATGTTTTTAATCCAAAAGTGCAACTTAACGTTATGTTCCATAAACTTTTACGGATTCGAGAAGGTTACCTAGTTTGGAATATTGCAATAATGTTTTTGTTTTGAAAGTGAATTTACACACAATATTCTGGTTCAGAATGTGCTTGCAAAGATTGAGTTTTTAAGGCAAAATATCCTCTAATAGCCTCAAGTAAATACCTGAAAAGAGTGTACCCATTCAACTTGTTCAACTTGATGCACCAATTGATTTGCAAAGTACTATAGCTGAAAGAGAATTTGTTGCCAGCATCGTGGAATTTGTTGATAACTTGGTTACAGTTTACTGTAGTTGAGAGCAGATTTGGCAGGTCTCTGCTGATGTAATTATTTTTTGAGAAAATATTAATTCAGCATCATGTCTCATAATTAAACAAAATTAGACACTTTCAAAAAAAAGTTGTTATTACTTGGCATTTAACCAAATTTTTTAGGAGGATTAAGCCTTCTTTGAAGCATCTTTCACTTTCTAAAATTAATCCTTAGTATAAAATTTGCAATAGATTGAGCCCTCTTGGATTCAACCTTGACCTCCCATTGTTAGTTAAGCTTAATGACTTTTATATAGTATTTGACATTTCAATTTTTTGATTTGTTTGACATGGGCATTTTTGAAGAATAATTTAAAAAAATAATTAGGCAAAATTTTGGGGAATTATTTTATGCCAAATCTGCTCTCAACCTACAGTATTCCTTTCATGCAAGGCTACAATAAGAAACAAAATTTTCTTAACCCTTTAACGATCACACCCATTTTCACAAAATCCAGTAAAAACAGGGGCTGTAAGCTTAGATTTGGAGTTGACTCAAATATGGACCCATTTTCAATAATCCAACCGTACAAATGGGAAGTACACTTTGTTTATTGTAAAGCACCAAAATTTCAGCTAGATCTACTGTTGGAGGTGAAATGTTATAATGATTGAGTGAGCCGTATAGGGAAAATCTCTTGTGTTTCATTCTTGTTTAGTTTTGAATGTTAACCTTTCATGCAAGCTTCGATTGAGAAAAGCCTTACATTTCTAAAAAGCAAGGTTTCCCACCTTTCCAACAAGACTAGTTTCACACAAAATAGACAAAAATAGCAATCACAAGGTGTAGCTAAGTGGATAAAAAGGGTAAAAAAACCGGCTTTCTTTGCTACCCTAAACGGTTCTACAATAAATTTGATAATTATTCTAGAAAATCCAATTGGTGAAAACAATCAAGAATTGGGCTTAAATGTAGGATGAAAAATTTTAAAGCCAAAATGACAACAACATTTCAATAGATCTTCAAATACTACAATTATACTACTACCGTATATGAAAACAATACAAGCATATTTCTTAAGCAATTTGAATTTTTTTAGAATTGTGCAATTGAAATTTGACATTCTTCTTGCATACTTGATGTATTGTGTTAATGCTTTGATCCATCTTTGACAAAAATTGGATACATATTTTGAAACCATGCCATATAAACACCATTATTTATCAACTCACATACCCAATTGCATCATTTTTTTAGATGAATGCAAAATTCTTGTGATCACATGCATACTTCAAGACCAAATTTCAAATTATTGAGCAATTTCAACCTACAGGCCAAAAACCACTCCCAGCAACCAAAACATGGTCGCGTGGTCCTTAAAACGTTAAAAAACAGAGGTATACACAGTGTCTGCACGCTTGCACTAGTTACAATAAGTCTCAGAAACCCTAAACGTCTGCTCCAGCGTGACTCGGGTCCATATCAACGGCTTCGTGAGGCGTCTCGAGAAAGCCCCAGGTCGGCTATGGCGGAGACGGGGAGGCCGCGACGCAGAAACGGCGATTGTGGACACTCTCGTCCCCAAGCAAACACCCTCTGATGCGCGTCCACTAAGCAAGACGCGCTCGTGATGAGTCGTAGTTTTCAATCTGAACGCCGGCGTATCGGATCTCTCCTCTTTGCTGCTGGATCTGGTGGCTTCTCGACGACGTGCCGCCCTACATGCCTTGGACCCCGGCATTCTCTGCGAGGAGAGTGCACCGGTGTGTACGGTCTGGGTGGAACGTGGTCTTAGTGAGCCTGATGATGTATCGCAAAGATATTTGAGGTTGGTCGGCCGTGTGCGTAGAAGCGCGGGGAATAGAATATTGCTGTGCGGCTTCGCTCGCTCGCTCGATGCGGCTTGCGACGTTGTTTTTTCCTCGTGCTCCGCTACGGCGTCACTCGTCGCAACCAATGACAACTTCGTTCGCTCGATGAAGGCTCACTGTGTTCATTCATTGCGTGTTGTTTTTTTCAGTTTAGGGTTAGGGTAAACCCTTTATGGCGTTTTAGGATCATTGCGGTTCAAGTCGTTTTGAAGTCGGTCAGAGCAGTTGCATGTAACACAATTAAAATGGACCAAAATTGGCTTATGTCTGTCATCTCGACAAGCGTGCTCATTGAATCGAGTCCAGGAGTGGCACGTTGTATTGGATGGGATAGATCGTGGCGCAGCATGCATCTTAGGGTTTGCATTTTAGGGTTTGCATCTTAGGGTTTGGTAGGGTCGTCAATCTTGAGAGACTTTGATACGTTTTTCGTTATCTAACTGGTATGTAGAACCACAATACGTTGTAGATTGAGAATGCTGTAGATTATAACATGGTTCCAAGATTTTTTTCAGCTGTAGAACAACTTAATTGGATCGGAAATATGAACCTTATGCACTATGAGCTGGTCTTTGTACTTCGGAGGGGACCAGACAAGTGTAAGGCTGAGTTTGTGGACCGTTTCTTTACTGAATCCCTGTCTCGTTGTGAACTCCATGAGCAAGTTCGTAAGTTTTGCGAGCATGGCTGACGTGTGCTTAAAGCTGTTCAACACTTCATCTTTCCTCTTCACCCTTAACACTTTATAAACCAGATGTATGTGAAATATACTGGGAATTGACCACTTGCTGGTCGCGTGGTTTTCAAAGGGAGGCTCATGAAGCGATCATCTAAGGAAAGATGACATCTCTGGTAGAAAATCAAAGAAAAGAATTAGTTTTACTGCCATTTAAATTGAATTTTTTTGAGTTTGTATGAATTAACTACAATTTATCAAATCTATAGGCGTACAGGTAGCATTTGTGTTCACAGGTTGTAGCACTCATGACTCAAACGCAACTTGTAAATGGAGCACAAGTTCAAAAAGCAACCACTATAAAGTTGAGAATGCTCCAATAAGCGCCTTAACCCCAAAAGGCTACGGTACCAAATATGGTCGCAACCAATAGTTAAAAGTATGAATTAGTTGTAAATTAAGTGTTACAACCATACATAATAGAAGGTTATATGATGGTGGGTGCATCATTTTTTTGAAAAACTCTTAAAGCAGCTCAAATATGTCTGTACATACAACCATACATATGGTTGCAAAGGGCTTTCGTGATGTTGAGGGGTTAACCCTTAAATGACCAAAAGGCCCTTTGCAACTAGTACAATATAGGGTATTTTTCTTGTATTTGGAATGGATCCACACCTCGATTACATTTGAGACCAACAAAAAAGTTGGAGAATAAATCAATGTGGTTCTACACCAAACAGTGCATTTAGACTGCCTTAACAATTAGGTTGCCTTACCATGGAAAGTTACCTCATGACTCATGGCTTGGCCACTTGGAGGTGCATGAAATGTTTAGATACTAAGATTTCACATGGTTTACCATGTGGACTTAGCTAATTTGTCATCTTGCAACTATGTTGTTGCTAAGGCCTAGAAAAGTTACATATTGCAATAATTACTGTTGAAAATTATTATAACAACAATAAGTATTCAAATAGTCTGAAATGTTGTGAAATTAGTATGGGGCAACCTAAATGCACTAGTTGGTGTAGTGAGCTACTCGAGATCCCAAATAAAAATTTCTTATTGGTAGCAAATGACAATTATATGTCAGCGTATATATTATGCTCTAGGGTCATTTAAGGATTAATAACTAAACCCCTAAAGAACCAAAGTGGTCCTCACATGATTTCATATGCTTGTTTAAGGTATTGGATCTAATTTTTTGACTTTGCTATAAACTACAATAATCAAGGTATTCAAGTGGTCCATGCAAGTGGTCCATACAAGTGGAGTAATTCAAGGCAAGTAAAGTGTCATACAAGTGTCTCAAGAGTCTTAATTGGATGAAACACCATATGGGGCGTGGTGGCCAGCAATGTCTTACAATCTACAATTGATTAGTACTCATTACAAGCTTCCTTGCTTATGCTTTGTGATAGTAAGAAATTCACTAGCAAGGATTCAAGCATGTTCTAAACCCTTGTTGTGGTAACCAACCTTTTTTTTTGGCACGAGAGTGCCAGTTTCCACCACTAGACTTCCGTCCCTCCAATTTTGCTCCAATGTGGAGGGGACAATTGGCACTCTGGTGTCAGAAAAAAATGGACTAGTGGTAACCCTCACCAATTGTGCTGATCATTGTTTTTTGCACAATAGCAAATTGAAAGCCTAAAACTTAACATACAAAGAAGCAAAATCTTCAATATTTTGCAAGTGTGTGCATTCACATCTAATCTTACTACTCAAAAAAATTGAGATGAATTAGGGACTCACAAATATTTGTGAGAATAAAATAGCAATAAATTTTCAATAGATGAGATTTTGCCATCACTTTTTATTTGATCAAATGTTATAATTATCTCACATCTCCCACAATCAATTGTTCCTATAATTTGCAAGCTATTTCTAAGTAGGTGTTCCGTTGTTTTCAATGGTCACATTTTATGAATCATCCAAATGACTAAGATACAATGCATCAAAGTTGTAGGACTCTCTAAACCCTAATTTTGATGAATATGGCTTGGGTGCTCTGAGGTTAAAGTAATGAGTTAATTCTGCACTGTCAAAAAGCAATAATAAATTTCAAATTGTCAACAAGTTGACAACTTTAAATGAATACTAGTATGTGGGTGTCAGAGAGAAGATTTAGTTGTTAATGGAAAAGTAGGATTGAAAATTGCATAAATAATAAATGAACTAAATATCTAAACAAGCCATCCACTATCACTAAGAATAGTTAAATATTTGCAACACAAAATAGGGATATCAAGCCCAGTTTAGACTAGCAACAAGGTAAAACACAAAAAGTGGCACCCCACCCATTGTTTCATTCTCTAAAGCATTTTCATGTTATTCAAGAGTGTTGAAGAAAAAAATTGTCACAAAACAGGAGTGTGCCTCTAATGGACAAGTTTGGAACCACCCTCATAGCAAGTCCCAAAATTTCACTATCTTGTCCGCTGACATGACTGTATTGGTTGATAGCATGGCAAGGTAAAGTACTAGACATACCCTAAATATAGACACTTATAATATACAAAACCAATATTTCAACCAATGAGGTTTAAGATAATTTCATCCAGTCGCTAGTCTGAACCGGACCTCAAATTTGAGGCCTTGAAGTAACAAGACCAAAGCCACGGTTCCAATGCCAGGGTCCTAATTTTCGGGTATGACAGCCAGGGTTTACAGGGCCAGGGTTTCCACAACCAAGGTACGATTACTCTGGACGATACCCGGATTTGATGACTCTAGAATCAAGGACAGGGTATCAGAGCCAGTATTGGAGGGTCTCTCCAAGAGCCTCGTGAAGAAAACCAGCAACACGCACGAGGTGCGCTGAGCGCGTCATGTGTCGCGTGCGTTTCGCAACGTGGTCACACATGTTGTGCGTGTAATTCGCTCTGCTCTCGGCCGTCACTGAACATGTAACTTAGTTGCAAAATTTCCGACAGAAACACAAGTATTCTCTCAAAGCGCTTGCAATTTGAACTGTACACGGGAAAGAAAAGAAAGATGGAGCGAGCAGTGAATGTTTTGTAAATGATAGGGCACTTGTGAGCTCGGTGGCGTTCACGCTCTCTCTGTTTCTGTCAATGCGACTAAGTTAGCTCAAATTTCAGGCTTCACTTGCCAGGTTAGTCGCTAATATGCATTTATCTCTGTCTTGTGCTTGAAGCGCATCCTTTTTCATCAGTGTTTTGAGCTTGTCGGGAATTTTTTGGAGTTTTTTGCTACCGTGACAGTGCTTATTGCGTTGAATTAGAGTGAATCCGAGGTGGACGTATTCAGCTTGGAGTTACTGTCGTGCGTCCCGTGTTTCTCCCTGTCAATTTTGTGAAAATCTACTTCCATCGGCTTTTGTTTTTACTTTTAGGCTCTAACGATATTCGACTTTGAGCGGTTCTTTGAGTGTTTAGTGCTCCGGTCGACATGCTTCTTGCTTCGAATTGGAGTGAGTTGGATACCGATCTTATCAGAAGATTTGACTTCGCTTCGGTGTCAACTGTTTCTACTCGGAATTCTGTGAAATTTTGATTTGTGTCTTGCTTTTCAGTTTTTCAAGTTTGACTTAGGGTTTTTGTTGCGGTTTTTTTGCAGCGTAGCGGAGCAGTAGATTTGGGAGGGGCAGTGAAGGCGACTAGGTATACTATCTGCTTGTTCGGCTCGCTTGCATGTGTGGCCGTTTTCGCAGCAGAAATGGGAGGGGATCGGCAGAGACTTTTGGTTCTGTACGCCACTCAAACTGGAAATGCTCAGGACGTGGCGGAACGCGTTGGTCGGGAAGCTGCACGCCACCATTTCCAACCAATTGTGGAATCCATGCATCTGTACAACCCTAATGACCTCCCTCAGGAGCGGTTTGTGATTTTTGTGGTGTCTACCACCGGCCAGGGTGATCCGCCCGAATCCATGAGAGCATTTTGGAGGTCTTTGCTCCGCAAGAGCCTGGGCCAGAGCTGGTTGGCATCATCGCTGTTTGCCGTGTTTGGACTGGGAGACTCTGGCTATCAGAAGTACAACATCACTGGAAAGAAGCTTGATAGGAGGCTGTTGGATTTGGGTGGAACGTCGGTACTGCCCCGAGGGTTGGGAGATGATCAACACCCTTCTGGTTTTGAGGCAGGGTTGGACCCTTGGTTAGCGTCCTTGTGGATTGCTTTACGCCAGCATGTTTCTCTCCCACCTGGCCTAGAAGACCCCAGACCTGATGAAACAGGTCTGTTTTATGCAGCAGCATGTGTGGCTTTTTGTGATTACCGCTAGCCTGTTGAAGTTATGGAAGATTTTTTGCATGCGTTGCATATGGCTTGCTAGATGTTTGATGGTACTGTGATCTGCTGGTCTGGACCGTATTTTTGTCTTTGTTTTAGGTATTCGGTTCTGTAAACCTAATGTTTGATTGTTATATGCTGAAAATCTATGCTTTTATTGCAGACTTAATGAAACAGGTCTGTTTTATGCTGCAGCATGTATGGCTTTTGTGATTACCGCTAGTCTTTTGAAATTATGGAAGTTTTTTTGCATGAGTTGCATATGGCTTGATGGCACTGTGATCTGCTGGTCTGGACTGTAATTTTGTCTTTGTTTCAGGTATTCGGTATGTAGACCTAATGTTTGATTGTTGTATGCTGAAATCTATGCTTTTATGGTATGCAGGAATTACTGTACTGGACCCTCCGAAGTACCGAGTTACTTTTCATCATCCTTCAGCGCCAGAGGCGAAGCTGGCAGCTTTGCCTGAAAGTTTAAGGACGGATATTGTTGAAAGGTGAGCATGCATGTCATGATTGTGTTTTTCGATATTAGTCAGAAATCTTCTTTTGGATAATGTTTCTTTGCCATATTTTTTCATGCATCGGAGGAGCAAGTCCTCTTTTTCATAATTGTATTTAGACGGACGCTTTCAGTGTAGTCTGGCATGTGTAATTTAGGAAAATTTTGAACCATAACAACGAGCGTTCTTGTTCCATACTCGTTTTTATAATAAGCTACGACTTGGGCAGGTGGGTTGAACATGGCAGAGCACGGGCTATGGTGGACGCTGCGGGTAACCCTTTCGGAAGCGCTAGGGAACACAACAGTATCAGCACTGGATTCGGTCCTCCGAGCATGCCTGTCTTTGCTAAGATGGTGACGAATTCACGGATTACCAGTGAGGATCATGAGAAAGACGTTCGGCACATTGAGCTGGATTTAGGAAGCTCAGTAAGAGATTAACGACTCCTTTGAATTGATTTTCTAATTAGATTGTATTTTGGTTTGATATGAAGCACATGTTTTGGTAAATATCGTAGCCTTGGCTTTTGATTCTAGCTTGTGACCATGGGAAGTCATTTTTCATATGATGTTTTTCAATCACGGCACTTCAGTGCTGAAATAATTTTTGTTACCAGAATGGTTAATCCTAAAACACTGTTCTGAGAAAACCAAAGAGGATTCTAATGCATCAAAGAATTAATATTTAGATACCAACTCTTAATGTTCTAATTTTTTTAAGTTTTATTTGTGAACGATCTAAAACACAAGTTCTGGTCCATAGGTGGAGCACATCCTTAAAAGCATTATGTACTTTCTATGCAAGATATCAGAGTATCGCATTTAGGTTAGTGTCGCTATTAGGTGTGGTTATCTTATAATTTCAATCCTTACGTTTGACAAAACATTTATTTACTTCTGGGAACGATTCATGCCGCTTACGAACTTCTACTGGGATTGGCTACACAGGGAGCTCGGTACGTGCCTGGGGATATTTTGACGTTACTGCCAAGCCAAAGCCAAGTCTCTGTTGATAAATTTTTGAATCGGTGCGATCTCGATGGAGATATCTTTGTCACAGTGGAACCCTCGGAGGGTAGTGTTTGCACTATCACACAAACTGAGGATGTTGAATCAGTGTGCAAGAAAACAGCGGTTCCTGTAAGGATAATAGTTGAGGCTCTCATGGATGTTGATTCTGCTTCTCCCCGCCGTTATTTTTTTGAAGTTATGAGTCATTTTGCTACAGCGGAACATGAGAAAGAGAGACTGCAGTATTTTGCAACCCCGGAAGGTCGTGATGATCTGTATCGTTACAACCAAAGAGAACGACGGACGGCTCTTGAAGTTTTAGAAGACTTTCCGTCTGTTCAGGTGAGCTGGTCTGGTCTGGAATCTCTAGACAAATTTTTCTATAACCTTGGTTGCATGTCTCTTGTTCTACTTGCTTGTGCACCATCATGTATATATTTCATCTTTGAGTCCTTCAGTAAAGCCTTGTTTTAAAGAAAATAATCATACTAAATGTTGCTGTGTAATGCTTTTTGAGGAAACTTTTGCGACCATCATCTCTAAACAAGTTGTGGCATGTGCAGTTGCCATTTGAATGGCTTCTACAAACTGTACCTCGACTTCAGCAGCGCTCATTCTCGATCGCCTCATCCCCTCTGGCGCATCCAAATGAAGCTCACTTGACAGTAGCTGTGGTCGAGTGGCTGACTCCATTCAAGAGGAAACGAAGAGGTCTTTGCTCTTCGTGGCTAGCATCACTGGATCCCAAGAATGGGAAGGTTTTCCTCCCTGTTTGGTTTACCAAGGGTGCTATATCGTTGCCTCCTCCCTCAGTGCCACTGATTCTTGTTGGACCAGGAACCGGCTGTGCTCCTTTCCGTTCGTTTATTCAAGAGCGAATAGCACTCTCAAATACTGGAGAGGTGGTGGCACCAGTTTTGTTCTTCTTTGGCTGTCGAAACAAGTCCAAGGACTTCTTGTATGAGGCAGATTGGAAAGCATGGTCACAAGGCCAAATCGTCTTGTCAGTCGAAGCTGGTGGAGATTATTTTGTCGCTTTCTCTAGGGATCAACTAGAGAAGGTGTATGTGCAACATAAAATTCTTGAGCAGGTACCATTCTGCGCATATTTTTCTTACCTGCAAGTTACATGCTTTCTTGTCTTCTTTTAACATGTAAGGTATTTGACTGAATTACCAATGGGCAGATTCTTAGCAAATCGCATGAATTTCTAGTCTACGGCTTGCAGTTTTCGCTCACTTCTTTGTCTTGGAAATCGCCATGAATAGCAATAGCAATCTAGGGCTGTTGTGAAGATTTCGCAATGTGGCCTTGATGTTTGGCTTTTGTTGTAGTTCTCATATAATAGAACCTGTCTAAATGAATACAGTTAGAGCTGGGGTAGCATACGCACATACACAAATTAATAGAGGTTGACTTATCTATGGGCTCGAAATTACTACCAAAAAGTTGTCATTCATCTATGGAGGTTATTTACTTACGTAGTATGCTTTTAGACAGGTTCTACTGTACTGTACTTGGGTTGGTGTTTATTTGCATTTTTATCATCCAGTAGTTCTTGGTGTCGATATCGCTCTAGCGTCTATTAGTACTTGATAACGTGTATCCCCGCCTTTGGATTTGTATACATGTCTGTAACTTGAATCTAAACTATACATCTGAATATGAACATAATCTATATAAAAGTTTTAGAACTTTAGCTTGTTTTTTTCTCTGATGAACTGTTTTTGTGTACGCAGGGGAGTAAAGTTTTGCAGATGATCGAATCAGGAGCAGCTATTTATGTTGCAGGCTCTGCCAATAAGATGCCAGCTGATGTAATGTCAGCTTTTGAGACTGTGATTTCGAAGGAAACAGGATGGCCCCAAGAGTCTGCATCAAGATATTTGAGAGATCTTGAGCGCAAGGGTCGGTATGTAGTCGAAGCATGGTCGTGATTTTTCAGTACTTGAGGTTTTTGAGAGATGGCCTCAGCTTCCATTTCCTATGTAGATATTAATTTTCCATTCATTCTTTTAACTGGCTACTAGGAAACCTAGTTCTCACTTACGTGTAAATGTTCTGTCCCTTTCAACTTCACCATGCTATTAATGGGAAGTACAGTAGTTAGTTTGAAAGGATCTCGATTCTTGTCTTCTGCAATTTCAGCTTGGTTTTCTCGTGCTGCTGCTTATATAGAAGAATTCGACTGTTAGTTACTTGTATTGTTTGAAAATAAGCTTGAAATTACTTTAGAAGTCAACATTTATGCTTTCATACGGCAGTCATGTCCTAAACCGAAGTGCTGAAGCTTAGAACTGTTTCCATAAGCTTGTTCTAATATAATTTGCCTCCGTTGTAGAAGTCTCACCATATAGGTTACATTGCACACCCATCACTAGCTATGGGGACACTTGCCAAAATTTGCCAGAGTGTATGAAAGAGAGGCTCAATTTAGTGCACATATGTTGTTGTGGGGGCCCAGCCATGTTAGAGCAAAATCAAAGTATGTCAGGATGAAGTTCATGGATGATACCTAAAGAGAGGAAAAGCAGCATTTCTTCAGACTATTGAATGTTATGCATAGTGTCTTTGAATATTCTCACAATTTGTGTTACCTAAAAATATGAGTGCATCTTTTTACCTTCCATAATGGACCGTGTGTTTATTATAATATTGGAAAAAAACAAATGAAAAACAACTTTTTTTTGAAATATAGTTAGAGCTAAAGTACAAAAAACGTCCTCCTTGGCGTTTAAGGGTTAAGAACCCTCTATGCATACATATGTACTAATACAACATCTGTCATTTAGTTTATCCACATTATCTACTCTATTGTGCAAAACAGATTCAAAGTTTGTAACCATGAACTGGGTACAAAAGTACAAAACATATCAAATTAAGATAGTGGGTGATTTGTATTTGTTCCTAGTAACAATTTTGGTTTTTACTAGCACACACTTCGCAATTGATTTGATTGCTCAACTTATTTTAAAACAAAGTTGAACATTTGCTGATTTTAAAGCACCAATATGTCTTACTTCAAAAAAAATCTTTCACCTTCAAAAATGACCTGTCAAATATGACATGTCAAAAGCAATTATTATTGAAGGTTCTTCAAAAACTCTTGGTTCGTATCGATCATAAGAAGTAAAAAGAAATATATCATTGTGAGAATAAATTGTTCCAATTCCTAATCAATTCTAAATTAAAATTTGAATTCTTACTTCAAAGATTCCTTACTATATGTTTGTCAATGCATTAGTAGACCTAAATGCAAAGATATAATTTAGGAGTCATAACCTAAAATTGCAAATAGAAAATCATCATTTAACTATTATTCCTAATTGCACATATAGCACATTTTCACAAGCTTAGGATCCTTTTACAAGGGCCTTAGTAAGTAAAATTTTATCTTTTTCAAACATCAAACTTTGATTGTTTGCCACAAATTCAGACATGGCCTGTTTTGCACTTGCTATAAGAAAGAGATTGCCATACTGCAAGCCATTCAATTGTGAAACCTTGTCATATGAGCCAGAAAGGTTGTTCAAATCTTCATAAGAAGAGTACGCATATGTATATATGAGAAAAATAGATGTAAGATTTGAGTATCTTGCAGCTAATGTAGGATGATTCAAACCAAGCTTGTGGTCAAATCATCCTCTAATAAAAAGATGGATGATACATGACCATTTATTTTCTTAGAAAATTATAATTTATTTTGAGCAAAAAGATGCTCCAAAATAAATCTTGGTTTGAAGTAGCTTGGACAAATGTGGGTGTACATGACACCCTTAATGATTCTTTAAAATAAATAGAAGTCTATAGTGATAAAAAGGAAATGGCCAATAATGAATGTGCTTGTGTCATGGGGAATGCTAAATTGTGAGTGGGGATCCATGAGCCTGAGCTATAAGCCTTGATTTTTTGTCAAAAATACTAAATTTCATTAGGATTTGTGTACAATGGTCTACCAAAAAGATTTGTTGCTTCTCTAATTTTTCACCTTTTTTGAAATCATTTTTGGTAACAACAATAGCTAGCACATTAATTTTTTAATTTCAACAAGTTGCTTATTGGGAATTATCATGGTAGTAATTGTGGTTTGATGTATGTATTTTTGAATCAAATGCTCCGGAAATCCATGAGAGGAAGGTGATAAAAAAGAAAAATGTGACAATCTTTTTGGAGGCCACTATACATAGGGTACTCTAATTGTGCATATTAAACTTTCATCTTGTGAAAAACTTGTGCTTTTTAAAGACTATCTATTGATTTTGAGCTCAAAATTGGTTCTTGCTCATAGCCTCATAGGCTCATCATTTTATGCTCACAAAATAGCATTGGCCCTTGTGTCATAGATGTAAGCCAATATTGCTTTTGTTAAACAACTAGCAACAAATTTTGGGGCTTAGCTAGTGGCAGTAGTTGGTGTCCAATTGCTGCTTACATCCCATTTTTATTGCATTAGCAAAATTACGAACCCCCAATAAGGCCCTTAAGAAGTCTAAAAAAGGATAAAAAAATGACCCCAATACATGTACTTATTGCAACAAACAAATCACTAATCCCTATTTCCATACACCCTTTGAGTTGAATGCAACCCTGAAAATTATTTTGAATTGCCATCTCAATAGTACAAAGATGTGGGTACAATAGAACCATAAATTCTATTTTGCTCTAATTGTATACATGAGAGAAGTACTTGGATAGTGAATAGTGAGTGCATCTACATATTCTATCAATGCAATGCCTTTTTGTATTATTTTAAATTGCGCATGTGGATAAGGTCCTTTACACAATGAAGGACTAGATTCCCATTTTCTATTCATGGTTTTTGTGATGTACAATAGGAAAGTCATACAAGGTAGAGCCACTTCACACACTTTCTAATGTACTTGACCTAGGCTCAAATGCTCAATACTTGTTAAGTGTGTCAAATCTTAAGGGACTTGTTGGAGGTTCCTAATTTTGCTAATGGCATGCCCACAAACTGATATGTCCACTATGAACACTTCTATAGAAATTTATTGAAAAGTTCATCATTCATTCAAGGAAGAAGCATTGAAAACAAAAAAAATATAAAAATACAAAACACCATATTCATTAAATTGGGAACTTTTGAACATTTTGGAAATTTTGGCTCTTTTTTATCAAGTGTGCACTTGACTATTTTCCAATGAAATGGGATATATATCTTTTAGAAATATGCTCTTTTTTACCCAAGTAGCCGAGAACGGGACCTGTTTATTCCACAAAATAACAATATTTCTAAAATTTTATACAAAAATTTCATTAACTAGATTTAAGGTAGTCACCTTAAACCTTTCAAATGAGTTTAAGGTGACTTTTTTGGTTTTAGGTGAAGCTGTAATTTGCGTTTTTCCAATTTAATGAATATCGCATTACAATCTAGAAGCACATGATATTTTCAAAACTGCACCACCTAACATATTTCAAAGGGTTCTTCTCATCTTTTGGGGCCATATGAAACCACCTCATTGGTTGCTAAGAATTGAGGAATGCATTATGTAGGAGAGCTCATTTAATGTCATATTTGTTAGTTTGGGAAAAATGGTACATTTTGGGACTTTCAAATTTTGATCTGAAAGTTTTAGGAGGCCTCCTAAAACCCAGCTCAAAGTTTTTTTTTGTACATGTGTCCTCACCTGAGAGGAGGAATTTGCGAGGGAAAAAATCTTAGTGGCTTAGACTAAATCTGATACCTTCAAATTTGGTTTAAGGTAACTTTTTGGGTTTAAGGTGGAGTACAAAGTGGGACACCTGTTTTTCCCACATTAACGAATATGGTGTTATTTGCTTTACATGTTCTACCATGCAACAAAGATAGTCACTCCTTCTTCACTCCGTTCTCAAAGCAAAGATAGTCACACCTTCTTCACTCCATTCTCAATTTTTAGAGAATGGAGTTGTAGTCATAGTTGTTACATTGGACCGCTTGTCCATTTGCTTAATGTGCCTGATTGAGCTCATGTCCTTTTGCTTGATGTGCCCAATTGGACTCATGTCTGTTTGATGTAATCACCTTTTAGTTGACTACAAAAAATTATGATAAAATAGTGATAAAAAAAGCTTACTTTGTACATGCTAGTGATACTCATTATTGCCAACATGAAGTAAAAACTTGGATTTAAAGCAATATCATGTAATGTAAATGAAAAACAATAATTTGATTCTTCCTTTTTAGGTCAAAAACCCTAAAGATGCCCTAAAAAGCAAGAGTAGATAAATACGTCTATTTGTGTCGTCTGTTTTGTGCATCCACCTATGATGTCCCATAGCCAAATCTTGCCCAAAGTAACAACTATGGTTGTGGCGCATTCTCATTAGAAAAAATATGAACCCTCCACAAGGCCCTTAAGAATCGTCTCTCTTATCATTTAATGGGCCTAGAGTGAAATGGCAACCTAGTACTATGTCACAATTTCTTAATTATTCTCCTATTATTGTACACAATCATAACTAATGTTACCCTCACAAGTACTAGGTTAACTCCTAAATGCCCAAGGCCTTTTTGAACTTCTTGGTATTTTCAGGAAAGTGAACAATCAACCAACCTTTTCATAAATGTCATCAAGTATTTTTAAACTATAACCATACAAATTTGAACTTGACATGTTTGAGATTACACTGGAAAAAGAAAACACAACAATATCACTTATAATTTGAAAGATTAAAACGTTTGAACATGAGGGTGTTAAAATTGCAAAAGTGACTTGAAGTTTTCTAATCCTCATTTCACTTGTCAAATCTAAAAAGTTAGTCATTGAAAAAATATGAGGTTTACGGTCATTACATGTTTAACCTCAACTAGTTTATGGCTTTCAAAATCTACTCCTGCATTTTTTTTAAATGGATTTCTAGTGCGGATTTTTCTCCACGCTCTAGTGTACTTGAGGTTCATTTTCAAGATCTTCCAACACTAGAAAACTCAAGATTGCAGTGGACACCCTTGTACAAAATCTTGAATAGAAAAATCATGAAAATTTGTTTTCAAAATCAAATTTTTGATGTAGAAAATAGACTTCAATACAAACTTGTGTTCACAAGAAAATATCAAAAATAGTGATTTGATGAGATTTTATTTGTCTTCAAAGTTTTGCAAACACCCAATTTGGGTGCCTTGGGCATTTAGGGGTTAAAGATTTTTATATAAAGAAAAAGGACCATGGTAATATGTACATGTAATTGTGACTCCCAATGAAAATTGGACATGCCAAAGTGAGCCATAATTGTACTCAAAGGCATAGTAGGGTGTAAGGAATTTATTTTGTTCCAAAGTATAAATTAAAACAATTAAGGAGACCCCTTGAAAGGGGTTCTTAGGGGCCTTGTGGAGGGCTCATATTTTTTCAAAGGCTTTGATTTTCAAAAACCACATCCTTTGAAAATTGAGAGGTCTTTCTCTTCACCTCTAAAGGAGAAGAACACACATGAAGAAGATTTAGCACTTGAAACTTCTACGCATGTGTGTCTCCTTTTCCCCTCCTCCTTTTTGTTTTCACTCTCCTTGTAATTGGAGATTTTAATTGAGCATATGAATGCAACTTACTTTCTTACCGCATCACCACTTTTTAGGTAAACTTAATATCCATTCTCCACCACCCACTAAAGGAGAGCCACACTTTCTTTAGGAGAAATGCTCCCATTGACTCCTATTTCCATTCTAACGTGTTATTCATTAATTTGGGAAAAAAATTATGTACTAAGACTTTAGAAATTTTCATTCAAAGAGATTTTAGGTGATTTAAAATGATTGTTATGATTGTGATTTCTTACACGAATTATCAAAAAAACTCACTTCAAATCACCAAAATATTCTCACAAATACAAAATTTAGCATTCCCAAATACGTTTTGGGACAGTGCTTTTTCCCAATTTAAGGAATAACGCGTTTCTCGGAGAAGGGGTGTCTACCGTATTATCTTCAAATGCATGTACTACAGAGAGTTTGTTTTGAACTCATGTCGAAGGACACACTGAAACCACCGTCAGGCAGATGCGGTTTAACTTTCCGATAGGAATGAGCCTCACCGCCTCTATTCCCCAAGCAAACCCAGTGCCTTCACGTCGCCGAATCCCCCGACTTTCGCGCCGTCAAGCCTTCCGAATAATCAGATGAGCTTTCGGCACACGAGCGCTACCTGGATGGCTGGATTCTCAACTTCCCCGCCTCGCACGCAAGCACTAATTATAGCAAGATCAGAAACTCCAAAGGCTCACCGCATGGAATCAAAATCTCTATGGTTTCTGCTAAGTTACTGCTACTACTTGCACCAGGCTCGCACCGAGTCACCGACCTCCGCATATGGTGCTCCGATCATTCCTGCAGTTTATAACCCGTCCTCAAGGTGCATTGCTTTTAATTAGAACCTGCACGTTCAGACATCAGATTGCTTCGACACTTCCACGTACTTTGCCGCTTTTAGAGCTTGGACTCAAGCACGTTGTGAAATCTGTTTCCAGACCACTAGACACGTTGCTTTTAGAGCTTGGACCCAAATAAGTCGTGATTGTTTCGAGACTTGTGAGTACGTTGCCGCATTTAGAGCTCTAACTCAAACAAGTTGTGATTGCTTCGAGATATCTGGGTACATAGCTTTTGGACCTATAATCCCCTGTTTGGATCATTAGCGGAGTGCATCAGGCGTTACACAGATGGCGCCCTCGGTAGAGAACGGGTGCCACGGTGGAGGTGCTGCAGCGCCAGTGCACGTGCAACAACAGCGGCGCCGACCAGAAGGGCCAGCGACAATTCTAGCAATAGGCACATCAGTGCCGCCATTCGTGCACGACCAGAGCACGTACGCCGACTATTACTTCGACGAGACGAATTGCAACCACAAAACAGAGCTAAAGGCGAAGTTCAAGCGAATCTGCGACAAGACACAAATCAACAAGCGACACATAGTGGTACGCAAGGAGCTGCCACAGCAGTACCCATCCCTAGCAACCTTCATGGACGCCAGCATGACGGACCGGCACAAGATTCTCATGGAGTGGGTGCTGAAGCTGGCGATCGAGGCGGCGACGAACGCGTTAGCAGAGTGGGGCGGGAAGAAAGCAAACATTACGCACATCGTCATGTCCACCACGAGCGTGGTGAACATGCCAGGCGTGGACCTTTTGGTGGCGAAAGCACTCGGGCTGTCTCCAAAGCTCCGCCGCGTCATGATGTACCACACGGGATGCTGGGGCGGCGCGGCGATATTGCGCATTGCGAAGGACATCGTGGAGAATAATACCAACGCGCGCGTGCTCGTCATCTCGAGTGAGTGCACGGTGACGCTCTTCCGCGCTCCGAATGAAGATTATCTAGATTCGCTTGTTGGGCAGTGCCTCTTCAGCGACGGCGCGTCCGCCGCGATCGTCGGCGCGGATCCTGTCTCGTTTGAGCGGCCTTTGTATGAAATGATGTGGTCGGGAGAGATGGTGGTGCCTGACAGCATGGACGCCATCGACGGGTACCTCATGGAGGCCGGGATGTACTACCACTTGAAGCCCGACATTCCGCGCCTGGTGTCGAAGAGCATCGAGGAGTTCGTCACGGACGCGAGAGCCGAAGTGGCGAACGCCGAGTGCAACGATCTCTTCTGGGCTGTGCATTCTGGTAGAGCCGCCATTCTGAACCAGATCGAGAGCCAGTTGAAGCTCGCTCCGGAGAAGCTTATTGCCAGTCGAGGGATTTTGCGTGAGTACGGCAACATGGCGAGTGCGTGCTTGTTGTTCGTGCTGGACCGGATTCGCAGGAGCTCCAAGGAAACGAACGCGGCGACCGCGGGCGAGGGGAAACAGTTTGGGTTGCTGATTGGCATTGGGCCTGGACTTACCATGGAATGCTCCGTGCTCAAAGCCTTGCCGCTTGCATGAAAATCTATTAATACTAGAGCCACCACCATACTGACATTACATTCTTCTTCCAACAGACAAGATTTAATTTTGCTCGCAGTTCTTTACATTTATGCTGAGCTCTCAACAAACTCTCGTCCATTTCCTTGTAGGGATTTGCATATGAATTCCCTGGGTATTAGAACAGGGAGATGTGACACAGGGAAAATTTATGGAAGAAATAGATAGACATGTTTAGCAACTCTGCAACTCACAGGGAAAATGTGAAGAACTCCTGAAACTGACAGAGGGAAATCTGTGGAGGTATATTAGCCTAAAAGCTGCTTCTTTGTATTATACCAAAACTCTTTTTTTTTTTTTTTCCTTCTCATTATATACTTGAATACAAGGATCTCTAAACTTTCAGTGTATTTGGTTATAATTGTTACTTCTAGGTATGGTTGTTCACTACCGGATTGTGCGGGCAATGAAACTGGGTTTCCATGACATTGTGGACTTTACCTTCAAGAAATTGGAGGCTTGACATTTTGGAAGACGCAAAGTTTGTGATTGACATTTGGCAAGGATGGTATAGTTTCTTGACTTGACTTGCTTTGCTATTTCTTGAGTCATACTCTTGGTTTATGGAAGCTCAAGCTACTGGATTTTCTTGAGATTTTCAACTACACACAACTTGAGATTGTCTTTTCTTTGTTAGTCACAAATTGACATAGTGATAAACTAAAGCCAATTTAGTGCAATTAGCAATATGCCATTACTTTGGCAAGGTTGAGGTTGCATATCCTAAACCCAAAATCTATGTTGGTCCTAATCACCTAGTTTGTAAACTGAAAATAGATTTTTGTGAAGATTTATGTCACAATTATTTGTGAAACAAAATTACCTATTCACTTTTCTACTTTTAAAACAATAAATGATATTTTCCTTGTGAGTGTCCAACTTAGTACTTACTGATAAACTAGCATAGTTGCTTGCTTTCTGACATTATGAAGGCAATGAATTCTCTTTGTTTCAAATCGGCAATTCCAATGACAAAAAATTTACCTATGTATTTGTTGGTTGAGGTGCGTCATTGTTGTACAGGGCAGGATTTAGGGTTTAAGCTCAATTGATTGTTGGTTGACAAATCAACCATATTTGTCTTTATGGAATTGAGGCTCAGTGCCTGGCTAAAATACCGTTGATTTGAGAATCAGTTCTAATTGGAAATTAATGTGGGTTTTTTCCTGTTGTAAGTATGTAACATTGTTCAATTTGATGGAAAGTTACCCACACCAAAATCCAAGAGGTAGAATAATTTTATCATTGGGTCGATTTGAAAATTGGGAAGATTTTACGGATACGACAGTGGTATTCGTTAATTTGGTAAAAACTGTACAAAGTGAGACTTTTGGCTTTTTTTTCCAGAGAACGTCATATTCATTGGATTGGGAATCCATTGACTGTTTTCCAATGAAATGAGATATATATATCATCCAAAAATATGCTCTATTTGGACAGAATGTTTAAATTTTGAACAAAATTCATTAATAGAGTTTTAGGTGACCTCTTGAATTCAAATTCAAGAGGCCTTTTCAAATTTAAGTGAGGTACAAAATGGTACCCATGTTTTTACCAAATTAACAAATAATGCATTCACTAAAGTTTGCCATGTTTATATAGATATCATGATTTTTCAAAAGTTGCACAAATACCATTGGACCATAATTTTTAGGTATTTGTTTTGTTATATATGCTACTTATTTCATGACTAATGTTAAAGCAAGGAATGCAATAAAATATAAAAAAGGCAATGTGTGCACAAGGGAAAAAGAAGTGGCAAGCACAATATAACAAACGTCCAAAACTTATGGTCCAAAGGTATTTGTGTAATTTCTGAAAACCAAGAGTATCTACACAAATATGGCAAATTGCAGGGGTACCCACAAAATTTTCCCTTGAAAATTTAACAAAAATATTCAAAACTTACGGAAGAAAAATCAACATCTTCAGTTGAGTATCACGCAACAAGATAAATGACAAAATTGACCAAGGATCTTTAGATCATGCAATCGCACAAATTATAAACTACAAGCCTTAAGGACAAAAAATTTACATTAAGAGAAGCCACCTTGAAAAAATATGAGTACGCACCTTAGTTGAAAAAGCGAGCTAGTACTATGTGGATAGAGCCTCTTATAATGTACCTGCTTATTTAATGTTCAAATTTTCTTTAAGGTAAACGTACCTATACCCGAGCGTTTAAGGGTTTGGGGTACCTCAAGGTTTTGAAAAATTTCAGAAAAATATTCATAGGGTTAGTCTTTCAACAAGCTATCACAAACATAATTTTTGTGAAAAAATGTATTGTAGATTAATTTATATTAAAGGGTAAAATTGCAACTCATAGGGTCCTTATTAGCAACTCTAAATTATCCTGGGAGTTGTTTGGATGAGTTCCTATACATGTGCTAGATTGTCTCAATTCCAACCCTCCCAAACTAGCTCTTAAACCAACATGTGGCACGATTTGCTTGTGCAAATGGCATTCACTACTCCACTATGGGTTCAGCAGTGACTGCTTGCACACCTCAAAACTAGTGGTTGACATTGGGTGACCCTCGGTGAACAATACATTTACCTTACTTTGTGCATATGCTATAACACACCTAGATCCCACTATTGAATATTTTTATGTTTTTAATTGCATAAGTGTAGAGCTTTTGGTGTTGTTATTAGGGAAATGGAGCCATTTTGAACAGGGAATGGACATGGGAATCAGAGGTGACTATCTCAGGGATGGTGTACACGCTAGATGCTTGTGGGCATAACTTTATTTGTCTTGAAATTCTTGGCATCTAAATCTTGGTTTATGAGGGTTTTCCACCCATGCAGGAGCTATATTCTTTTATGCAATTTGGTTGAATTTATTCCATATTCACCTTGGATTCTGTAAGAGGAATATAGAGATGAACCGGTGGACATATCATGCTACTATACAAAGTTCACTACAATAATGGTCTAGAAATGGCTTTGACCTTCAACCCCTAAATGCCAAGCAGGACAAAAAGAACGTCCACTACATACAAGAAAAATATTCTGCAAAATGTAAAAAAGTTGTTTTTCATCATAAACACATTTATATCATGAAAGGTAAAAAAATCACCTAATTAGATGCACTCATATTTTTAACAACCCAAATTGTGAGAAGATCTCAAAGACACAGTGTTGAGTCCCATCATCCCATGTTGCCCTTCTTACAATTTTTGTGAGGTCAACATACATTGTTGAGTATTGCAATTTTTAGAATCAATACTATAATGAGTAGGCACTTGCAAAGCAATGTAGAGTATTGTAAAGCCATTGTAGAGGAGCTTGTCATAATTACCAGCCTGACATTCATTTAGGCTAAGGGTTAAAGCATTGGGGGTGTTTGCAAATCATTGGGAATTTCTTGCCAAAAGATTGAGAGATTTTGTTCAAATTAAAAGACATGCAAAACTTTGGAGGACTTACCATGGAATGCTCCGTGCTCAAAGCCTTGCCGTTTGCATGAAAATATATTAATACTAGAGCCACCATCATACTTACATGACATTCTTACAAGATTTTTGCAGTACGTGCTCGCAATTCCTTACCTTTATATTGAGGAATATTAGCCTAAAAGCTGCTCTTTTGTATCATACCAAAACTCTCACTATACTTGAATACAAGGATCTCAAAACTTTCAGAGGACATTTGGTTGTAATTATTACTTCTCGGTATGATTGGTCAATGCCGGATTGCAACGCCGGGGCAATGAAGTTGGTTTTCCATGTTGTGGACTTACCTTCAAGAAATGGGAGGCTTGAAATTTTTTGAAGACACAAAGTTTGTGAATGGCAAGGATGGTATTGCTTCACTCGACTTTGACTTGCTTTGTTGTTTCTTGACAGAATGTTGATTTATGGAAGCTCAAGCTGTTTGATTGTTTTGAGATTTCCAACTAGTACACACAACTTGCAAGTTTGTTTTGCAATTGTGTTCATACATGATGCTATGGTGTACGTAGTTAAGGCTTATTGTTGTAAATAATTGCTTTAACATTGTTAGGTGTAACTTTGCTCTCCTTTGTTGATCACAAATTGACATAGTGATATACTGAAGTCAACTTAGTTAAATTAGCAATATGTCATAATTATTTTGGCGAGGTTAAGGTTGCATAGCCTTAAACCCATGAAAATATTTTTTAGGCCAAGTCACCTACTTTATGGATGGAAATTATATATTTGTGAAGATACAAGTCACTGACCGCTTCCAGCGCATGAATGCTGTCAATTTAACACAACCACTAGTCCACTTGTCTACTCTTAAACCCTGAATGATATTTTCCTTGTGAATGTCCAACTTACTGATAGACTAGCATAGTTGCTTAAAAAAATTTCTTTGACATTATGAAGGCAATGAATTCTCATCATTTCAAATTGGCCATTCCATTGATAAAAGAGCACCTAATGCCATATTCATTAAATTGGGGAAACCAGATTCCCGAGTTGTTTTTCACCTTAACCACTTAACTCAATTTTAAGGTGCTTACCTTAACTTGTGAAGGGCCCTTGGGCCTCCAAGATACAAGAACATATCTGAAGTGGAATGGGATACACATGGTTTAGGCGGCTTTAATAGGTGCTAGGCCACCCAGAAATGAGCCATGCAATTCCGTGATATGGTCACATGTCTGGCACGCCTTGCGTTGCTCTGGAGGCAAGGTGGCCTTATTGACATAGAAATCAAGAATTGTAACTATACCATATGCAAGTGCGGATACAAACCTCAACCTGCAAAATTTGACAAGGTCTCTTCTCCAAAAAAAATGCACGGTCAAATCTAACTTGAAATTTCCTACAAGTCGTCAGTGTACACACTGAAAGTCTGAAAATGCCATGACATTCCCTGAATACTAGCAAAACAGCACATTACGGCCGCAAAGAGCCTTTGGGCCCTTCAAGGATTAAACCCAATTCATTCCCAAAATCAAGGTTTCTTCCCAAATTATCGAATATGGCGTTACCTGTTTCTTTGTTGATTAGTGTGCGTTACGTTGTTATATTAAGCAGGGTTTAGGGTTTAAGCTCAATTGACAATTGGCTGGCATATCAGCCATATCTATGTGGAAATGAGGCTCAGTGTCTGGCAGCAAAGGATGTATCTCTCAAGTACCGTTGATTTGAGAATTAGTTCTAATTGGAAATGTGGGCTTTTTCCTATTGTATGTAATATTGTTCATTATGATGGTAACTTACCCATACCAAAATTAAAACTCAAGAGGTAGAATAATTTTATTCTTGCTAGGAGTTGAAAACTGGAAAAACATTACTGGATACCTGTAAGGTTTGCCATATTTGTATAAATACCCTTGGCTATTCAGAAATTGCACAAATACCCTTGGACCATGGTTTTTAGGTGTTTGTTTTGTTATGCACACTACTTCATGACCAATGTTAAAGCAAGGAGTGCAATAAAATATAAAAGAAACAATGTGTACACAAGGGAGAAAGAAGTGACATGCAAAATAAAACAAACATCCAAAAATTATGGTCCAAAGGTAGTTGTGTAATTTCTGAAAAACCAGAGGCATCTATACAAATACGGCAATACGGCAAATTGCAGGGGTATCCACAAAAAAATTCCTTTGAAAGTTTAACTAAAATATTCAAAAGGAAGAAGAATTCGACATTTTCAGTTGAGTATCACGCAACAAGATAAGAGGCAAAGACTACCAACAAATTGGCCAAAGGATCTTTAGATCACGCAATTGCACAAAATGTAAACTACAAACCTTACGGACAAAAACTCTGCATCAAGAGAAGCTACCTTGGAAAAATATGAGTACGCACCTTCCTTGAAAAAGCGAGCTAGTACTATGTGGATAGAGCCTCTTGTAGTGTAGCTGCTTATTTAATGTTCAAATTTTCTTTACTTTAAGCATATGCTATAACACACCTAGATCCCACTGTTGAATATTTTTATGTTTTTAGTTACATAAGTGCAGAGCTTTTGGTGTTGTTATCAGGGAAATGGAGCCATTTTGAACAGGGAATGGACATGGGAATTAGAGGTGACTATCTCAGGGATGGTGTACACGCCAGATGCTTGTGGGCATAAATTTATTTGTCTTGAAATTCTTGGCATCTAAATCTTGGTATTCAGAGGGTTTTCCACCAATGCAAGGGCTGTATTCTTTTACGCAATTTGGTTGAATTTGTTCCATATTCACCTTGGATTTTGTAAGAGGAATACAGAGATGAACTGGTGCATGTATCATGCTACTATACAAAGTTCACTATAGTAATGGTCTAGAAATGGCTTTGATCTTCAACCCCTAAATGCCAACTTGCCAAGCTGGACAAAAAGAATGTCCACTACATACAAAAAAAATGTTTTGCAAAATGGACAGAAGTTGTTTTTCATTATAAACACATTGTTCATCACAAAATGTAAAAAATTGCGTAATTTGATGTCTTCATACTTTTAAGTAACTCAAATTGCAAGAGGATTCAAACACAATATTAGGTTCCATGCTTCTTTTTTTGCAATTTTCATGAGGTCAACATGCATTGTTGAGTATTGCAACTTTTAGAAACAATACTATAATGAGTGGGCACTTGCAAAGCACTCTAGAGTATTTTAGAGCCACTATAGAGGAGCACATCATAATGACGAGTTTGACATTTAGGCTAAGAATACCATATTCATTAAATTGGGAAAAAGAGGTGACCCACTTTGTTTTCCCCTCAAACCCAAAAAGTTACTTTAAACTAGATCCAAAGGTATCAGATTTAGTCAGAGCCACTAAGATTTTTTCCCTCGCAAATTCCTCCTCTCAAGTGAGGACACGTGTACCAAAAAAATGTTGCAAGCTTGGTTTGAGGTGATCACCTCAAAGTCCCAAAATACACCCTTTTCCCAATTTAATGACATGGTGATTAAGGGGTTAAAGCATTGGGAGTGTTTGCAAATCATTGGGAATTACTTGCAAAAGATTGGGAGATTTTGTTCAAATTAAAAGACATGCAAAACTATGAGAAACATATGCATACAAAACATTGAGAAACCTCCACTGCTTAGGGACATAGAAAGTCTATAACTAGTTAAATATGTCACCTAAATGTTGAAATCAACTTCATTCTTGTAAAACCCATGTAGTTAATTAATAATTTCTTGAGTGAGTATTCTTTAAATACAATGAATTTAATCATATGGATATATTAGGGGTTGACCTTAGGTGCTCATGATCCATTGTTGAAATGAGCTTCGGAGCTTCTAAGATTCGTAATTCATTGAGAAGATTTTTTATGAGTTTGCTAGTATGCTGCACAGTTACGGATTTGAAGTCGCTGAGCAGTACCACGTAGCTGCCCGGTTCAGACCGGGACGTCCGGGGCCACAGGACAAAAGCCTGTCTCCAGTGTTTCATCCGGTGGGTTATGGAGAGGAAATTGTCATGTCATCATGGTTTTGTCTGTTTGGTGGATGCATTTCACACTAGGCACTGAATGTCCGGTGGAGGATCGCTTTTGTTCTTTTTATTCTTAATTCACTTGATTTTGTCTTTACCTCACATGGAGTGAGAGGGAGTGTTTTGTGCAAAGGACAAAATTTGACCCCACCTCCCAAGATGACCTCAAATCTTGACCACCACAAGTGAGCTCTTTTGCAATTTTGAAGGGAAAAGGTGATGACATGGACTCATCCTTCACTAGACATCCCTCTAGTGTGAATGCCATACTGGACAAAACCTTGGGATGGACCAATGAGTGTGCTTATGGTTTTGTCCGCAGGTTGTGGACGTCCTGGTTTGAAACGGCCCAAAGTTCTTACCTCGTGACTAGAGAAGAAGTGTGGAAGGGAAAGAAGCATCAGAAAAATCGAGATCCAAAGCTGATCTAACATGGTTTTACTGTCATTTCGGTGTCCTTATATCCCTCGACTGAAGATGCACATGGGCATCCAGAGAGGATGTCAAGCCTGAGTGAGGGCATCCTCAATTGAGACCCTCCATTGAGACTTGGCAACAGCGATTAAAGAGCTTTGTTGCATGGTCTTGAGCAACGCAGGCAACGTATCAGTTCCTCTGATCCAATGCAGGGAAATGAAAATTTTGTTTTTATTAGATTTTTTTGACAAATTTTTTGTTTCTGATTTACAAAGTAGTCATTATTCTTGTGACAACAATATACAAAGTAATTTGAAGGACCCTTGAGGATTGCTAAAACTTTTTGGTGTAGCCCAAGTTTTGCAATCCCCTTTAAGGTCATGTCCCACATGCAAGGTGCATTGAACTTGGTTTGCAAGTCCCAAGTTAGGACTCATTGTGAGTGTTGTTACAAACTTGCTAGGTTGAGGATGCTCATAAGATTTTGTCAATCTGACACTTTAAACAACTCACCAAAATTATTATTATCATTTCCCTTGTGTAAAATTTAGAACTTATGATCACTAATATTGGAATTGGAGGCATACAAAAAAACACTTTGAATAAATATAATAATATGTGGAATTGGAAATAACATCATATTAGGTAAATTGGGAAAAAGGGAGGTACCATTTTGTACTCCACCTTAAACCCAAAAAGTTACATTTAAACCAAATTTGAAAGTATCAAAATCAGTCTCAGCCACTAAAATTTTTTCCCTCACAAATTCCTCCTCTTAGGTGAGGGCACGTGTACCCAAAAAAAAGCTGGAGCTCAGTTTCAAGTGATCACCTAAAACCTTCAAAAGTCCCAACATGTACTCTTTTTTCCAATTTACCTAATATGGTGTTTAAATTGGATAATCACAATAAAACACATGGAAAGCAAGCTAAACAAAACAAAAGAAACTGCAAATTATGCAAATTATGAAGAATCCATGATAACTGCGCACCAAATTTGTGACAGCAAGGAGCGAACAGCAACTGTTAACTTGCCCAGACCCAATCCACACGCACGTGAAGCAAGAATAGCAATGGCGTTACAACACAGCAATAATCGCTACATAGCCATGGATGCAAACTCCCCCTCCAAGGGGGGCCTCCATCAAGCCGATCAATCCTGTACGGAGTAGGAGGGAAATCATCAAACTCTTCACCAATCACTCCACAGGCAACCCCAACACCAAACCAGAATTGAAGAAGAAGGATGACGGAGGATGCGCCGAAACCCCACCCCACCAATCTGAACTGGATATGGAATCTCAATATCACATTGCAGAAATTCTCTATATTAGGTAAATTGGGAAAAATTGAGGGATCATTTTGTACTCTAGCTTAATCTTACATACAATAAATGTAGGCATAGTTATAGCTCAAAGTTGTAATATATTAGAAATTCTTGGAGGCAATCATTGAAACTTCACTATTGTACAGGAAAGTGTACGTTTGTTTTTTTGTAATACAACACCATATTAGGTAAAATGGGAAAAAAGGTATAATTTGGGATTTTCAGATTTGCCTCAAAAGTTTGAGGTGATCACCTCAATTTGAGCTCAGAGTTTTTTTTGCACACGTGTCCTCACCTAAGAGGAGGGATTTGTGAGGGAAAAAAACTTAGTGGCTTAGACTAAATCTAATACCTTTAAATCTAACATTTTGGGTTTGGGGGGAATAAAGTGGGACACCCTTTTTTCCCACTTTACCTAATATGGTGTTATATGCTAAATGGTACATAAGCTTAACCCCTAAGCGCCCGGAGTTGAAACACAGAAAGCTTGACTTGTGTGCAATCAAAGTGCCCATGTGAATTGAAAAATACAATGCACAAGATTCAACCATATGAATTGTTAGTAAAAAGTGTCTCCATCATGCTGGACTCAATTGGAAGTGGTTTCACCAAATGTGCAATGAGATTATATTGGTCAAAATTGAGTTGACCCAACTTTTTGAGAGACATTATAATGTCCCTTGAGCCCTCAGCGGTTAATGACAAAAATAGTGAAAGTCTGAAAATGTACTCTTTTTCCCAATTTACCTGATATGGTGCTTCTGAAGCAGAATGCGAGGAGGACTGCACCGATAAAACAAAAATCTCTTGCCATTAGAAATTTTAGACTTAGGCTTCTTTTGTTTGGAATTCTAGGTCTCAGAGGGAGTCACTCGATGCAGCCGACTTGCTAGTACCAAACAGAAGGAAAAGGATTTATACCTACCACAAATAGTGCATTTAGGTTGCACGGCAGACTGCACTAGTTTCTTGACATTCTACACTACATAAATACTTCCTGGCATGTAATGACAGTAGTTTTCAGGAATATTACTGCAACAAACAATTGTTTATGGACTTTGTAACGACTACAAAGTTGCAGAAAAATAAATTAGTAATGTTTAGGTTGTGAACCACGTGAAACCCTAGTCTTTAAAAAAAACTACATGCTCTTGCAAGTGGACAAGCAATGAGTCATATGGTAACTTTCCAATGGAAGGTAACTTAGTTGTGTAGGCAACCTAAATGCACTATTTAGAGTAGGGTGGTGTGGAGTAAGATTTTGGATTACTTTATTTGTAAACCAAGTCTAGGGATGAGTTCGTTCGGGGAGACTATTTCTCATAGGTTTGCAAGACTCTTTCAATTATACTTAAACCCAAATAGGAAGTTCCTTTCTTATTTGGATTATTGGCTATGCTCCTAATTGCTATTAGGATGTTTCACTCTTAATTAATGCCCAAGTAGAGCTAGAATGTTCAAATCTAATTGTTTTCTTTTCTTCTTCTTTGACCTCCAACATCTTGAAGCTCTTTTTTTCCAACTTTTATCTTTTCTTCTTTATCTTTTCCAATCGGCTTTGCAACTTTGGTCTTTACTCCAAGTTGTACTCAACTATCCTTACTTACCTCACAGCCTCTCATTGCCCAATTTGGAATATATTATTCTTTTGCCCTGGCTTTCACTTCCCAACTTGGATTAAGATTTTCTCTCTTAACCTCACTTTCTACTTGGTTGGCTACTCTCTATCACTCTCCAAGTAGGTTCTTTTATTCTTTTCTCTCAATCTTTCAACTTGGAATATTCTCATTCTCTTTTTTACTCACTCTCGAATTGCTCTTTTTATTCCTTTTGAGTAGTAATTTTCTTTCCACTCTATCTTTTCTCTTCATCCTACTCGGATTATTTTTAAACAATCTCTTTTTATCAGATGATTTGCATTACTCTCTAATCATCCACTCTTCACTCTAGATCTTTCAAGCTACACTCACCCACTCGGCTAGATTACTCAATGAGCCAAATTGGTAAATTCAACACAAGTACCTTGAAGAGAATCAACTAGCTTAATCTCACAGATTCACTCTGAACTTAGCCACTTAATCTCACATTATTCCTATTTGTAAGTTTGCTTAGTTTTTTATTTCACTCCCAATTGAAACTACAACGACACCAAATTAAGAGAATAAACTAAACAGATATTGCTCGACATTCTCTCACTTGGCAAATTGAATCAACTGGCAGTTCTCAACTTAATTCTCACTTAGTAGATTGAATCCATTTGCAATCAGACATTCATATGCATCACTAGATTCAACAACCAGGCTAATTGGACATGACCCTTGCAGTTTAACAAAGTTCTCAATTGCAATGCATTAATCAATCTTTCACACACATTCCCCAAGAAGGAATTTTAGAACTTTCATTTCAAACTTTAAATTTAATCTCTTCTTTCAAGACCAGTTTTGATTCCTCTCAACTTGGAACAAGCATCATACATAACAATAGCATTACACACACAAAGATACAACAAGTAGGGAGAACACTCCGATTTGAACCTCTCCAATTTGGTTGGTTATATCCTTCACACAACTGAAACAACTCCAATCAACTCCCATCAACTCCAATCAACTCCAATTCAAATTACAACTTCAATCTCAAACATTCACAACAACAATTTCTCATAATCCAACTTGAATTCAATACATTCAAGTAAAACACGACACACAAAATCTTCCACAATAGTTATCTATTAACAAGCAAAATTGCACAAAAACAACAAAACAACCAACTTGGCTAGACTCTACGCTTCAAGCAATAGGTCCTTTGTCTTACTTCCTTTTCCTATTTGTAACCTTTCCCCCACCCATTTGGTTCTTCACTTATCCATTCACAAAAACCTGCTGACTCTTGACCTACTTGAGGCTTTTTCAATCTCTATAGCATATTTGTGACCTTTTAACTTCCCATTTGCACTTAAACTACTGAAAGGTAGGAAAAGAACACCTATTTGTTAGATTTAAACTTTTTACACCAACTAGACATTCTATAGGTGGCCAATTTATTTAGGATGCACCCTTAGGGTCAATGTACATTGGCCTACCAAAATGATTGTCGCATTTTTTTTTTATCACCCTCTTCATGTAGAGTAAAGTAGCTTTTATGATAGAAAACAAATACATCAAATCATAACTATGACCATGACACTTCTTAATAAGTAGCTTGATAAAAGTAAAGAAGCAACATGCTGACTATTTTTATCACCAAAGATGACCTTGAGAAAGGTGTGTAAAACTAGGAACGCGACAATGTTTTTGAGAGGCCACTGTACACAGAGAGCCAAAAAACAACAATTGAAAGTCAGTCAAATGAAATTTGAAAAAATCGATTGAAATTTAAATAAACCAACTAAGAACTGACAGGCAATATCCATTGCACTCATTAAAAAAACCGGTTGAAAATGAAAAATGTAGGATTTTTTTGCCGAAGGAGCTCAAAATCTCCCCGCAGACTGCTTAGGGTGCACCCACGAATCCCTTTGAACAATCTTCCATAGGAAATGTCGACCCCTCGCCGGTCGACTGGGACAAGGTGTAGAGCAGAGGGAGAAGGCCGCGCTGTGCGATATTCTCCTCACTAAACCATACACACAGATCTTGCTTACCGGAGAAGGTAGCAGTCCCTCGAAAACTTTGAAGACTGCACAGCCTGCTCAGCAGATGCAGCATAGAAATGGAGACCCTCAGACTAAACAGGAACCGAGTTCTGACACAGCACTGGCAGTTGTGCACCATTTTCAAGCCGTCCGAAAAGCATTCCACAGGTAACACCAACCAGAAAAATCTTTCTCCAACCAGTAAGGTAGAAGCACCCAAATGCGACACTTATCTTGGTAATGTGGAAGGTCTTTTGAGAATGTAATGGCATGTGTTTGTTAGGAAATGTGTATAGGTTCAAGTAAAATTGTTTTTGGAATTTTTTGAGATTGTATGAATAATTTATGAATTGTTTAAGGTAACTCCCTAGATTGATCTGTTATGCACACTAGATCCTTGAAAAAGTGACAACCAAAAGATCATGTCACACCCAATCATAAACTATTACTTACACAATTTATGTTCCTTTATGTCAACTTGTGTATTTGATTTGGATGCATGCGTGTCTTGTTTGGATGCATGAGTGCTTACCTTTAGGTTTAATTTTAGATGTTGCTAAATTGCTAGTGTTGCATTTGGGTGCTTCTACCTTACACTAGGAGAAACCTGTGTTTTTTATAACAGATTTTTTTGGATGTCCACTTGTTTTCATATTAACAATGACATCAAGCATAACATCAAAATGTTAGTTTTAACATCAATTGTAACATAAAAATAAGCGGACGTTCAAAAAAATCTATTATAAAAAACACGAGTTTCTTCTAGTGTTAGATCTCTCCCAACCAGCACATCTCTCACAAGAAAAGAGCGCATAGCATATTGGTCACACTAGTTGACACTTTATTTATCAAGTTGCATTGTTGGGAATACAAGTAGTCATCCCCTCTTAAATGGACATATTTGAATAGAAGGGACCTTGCTCACCTTAGTAATTGGAGGGTTGTAGGAGATACTCTTAGGGTTAGTTCAAACCAGGACATCCAATGCCACTGGCCAAAAGCCCTTGTTTGGTGCTTCATCTGGGTGAGTTTGGAGGGAAAATTGTCACGTCATCATGGATTTGTCAATCCGGTGCATGTTTTCACACCGGGCACCAGACGTCTAGTGGAGGAGTACTTTTATTTCTTCTATTCTTAATTGACATGATTTTGTCTTTACCTCACTTCATGTGAGAGGGAGTGTTTTGGCCGGTGGCCAAGATTTGGGGTCACTTTGGAAGGTGACCTCAAATCTTCATTGCTACAAGTGAGCTCCTCTCTAAATTTGGCAGGAAAAGGTGATGACATAGCATTTCCATCTACCGGTTGTTGGCTTCACTGTGAAAGCTTTAGTGGTCAAATCCCTCCCACCGGCCAATAAGATGCTCTAGAATCTTGACTGCTTCTAGGTTTAAATTGGCCCTTAGAGCATCTCCAAAATTGCCCTTGCAAAGTTTGATACACTTCACATACAAATATTTAGTGCTCCATGTTTTTCAAAATACTTTCATGGCACTCCATTCTAGTGTGTCAAGTAATGATCCTTCATAACACTATTCATCTTAAGTTTAGTGAACTATATTCTATGTTCCCTTGGTTAATAGTCAAATGACTATTTGTGGGATAAGTTTGAAGAGCTAGGGTAGGGAACAAAAATTTGAAAATTCTTCAAATAAGGATGTTATGTCTTGACAAGTCAAGTTTGAAGTGCAACAATGGAGATGCTCTTACCCCTACTTTGAAAGGATCTACTCCCACACTAGCAAATCCCCTCTCCATGAGAATCTTCTTGTAATTTTCCTTTTCAACAAAATCAAACCCTAAATCCATCTTGAGTCTTGACCAAGATTTTTTTTCCCATATAATTTGGGCACTGCATAAAGCAATCTTTCGTAGAATGACAAAGTTAATTTGTCCACATTCATCTCAAAAGAGCAATCTCAACTCAAGATCATGGAGCAATTTAGCAGATTCATCCATTATAAAATGAAGAATAAATTGTCAAATAATAGATAAGTTGTTTTAAGCCATTAAAAAAAAATCACAAAAAATCCTTCCCTAAGTCACCCTTTTGAAAGAATTTTACTTTCCCATTTTCAATTTCACAGGCAAGCACCATTTATTTCCTAAAATAGGAGCTTCAAACTTAAATTTTTTCAGGTGACTCACATTGCAATTCACTTCTATGCATTCATTAGTGAACCGCAAGGTGACTCACCTTTGGACTTCACTCCTAATGTGATGCACTTGAGCAGTGAATTTCAAAAACTCACTTTTGCGGCTTTGTGGGGCTCATTCACCTGCTTCCTCAAATCCTTGAACTTCTTTTGTAGAAACTTCCACATACTCACAAGTGTCTCAGACTTTATGCATGCAAGGGAACAAAAACAATTCACTAATGAATAGAGATCTTGTGAGGTGAAAAGTTAGAAGGCCAGATTTTATGTTTGAAACCCCTAATTATACTATAATGTACCGTAGTTAGATTTTTTAAAGAACGTAGCTAATATTTATCCACTAATGCCAAATTTCAATGCCAAATTTCAACCGGTTGTTTTTTGCAATTTCATCCGGCTAACACTAAATGCCGGTTCTTCCCACACACTGCCTCAGGCCCACCTCCGGTCAAGCACAGCACCGTTCAAACCCTCAATTTTCCGCCTCGTGGACGTCGTCAATCCGGAATTAACTCCGACTTTGACCGAACTGCCAGACGCCAACTGGGGCTGGAACCAAAATCTAATTTTCTTCTAGTTCACCTGGAAGAATCTTGATTCTTCCAATTCCACCAAGTTTTTTCTTGGAAGTTCATTGGCCTGCCCAATCATCCAATTCGCGAGCACATCAATTCCTTTGGGGGACCGAATAGCTCCAATTTCTACCGTAGGTGCCAAAGAAGAATGAATAAAAGCCCAAAAGAAAGCTAAAAAAAGATATGACTTCAGACACAATGAACAAAAGCATATCATAGCAAAGTCCTAATTGGATCACAAATGTATGATGTCCTTTGTAAGTGGCCCTCATTCAGTTTTTAAAAATGAAACTAGAAAAAAGAAATTCAGGCCACAGGTTTTGTTTCTGTGCTTCCAAGTGGAGGGTGAAAGTGGCCAAGGGCGCAGCCAATTTTTTTTCTTCCGTTCTCTGGCTACACCCCTAGTAGGGCTTTGTCATACAAGCAAAGCTCAAAAACCCTCCATCCCCACATTAACTGTAGATTTGAAAAAACTCTAGGGACCTTTAACGCAATATTTGTTAATTTGGGAAAAATGGTACGTTTTGGGACTTTTAGGAAGTGAGTCAAGAAGTTTGAGGTGATCACCTCAAACCGACATGTGCCCTTACCTGAGAGGAGGGATTTGGGAGGGAAAAATTCTTAGTGGCTCAAATTGAATTTGATACCTTCAAATCTGGTTTTAAAGTAACTTTTTGGGTTTGAGGGGAAAACAAAATGGGACCCATGTTTTTCCCAAATTAACAAATATTGTGTTCTTTGCTCAAATAATTATGAAATTCAAAAATACACCACAATGTATTGTGCAATTACCTTTGGGTGTTTGACAAACTCATAGATTCCCAATGCCAAGCTACTGTTCGGATAGTTATCCTAGCGATAGCCATCTCAAGCAAATATGGCAGAGTTGGAGTAGAGCTCTGCAACTGTGATGATATATCTAGGAGCACTCAATTATTCCTTGCATCATTGGTGTTGCTGCGTCTTGAAATCCTAATTGCTAAGGTTCCACAACGTCACAATAACCAATTGGAAATAGCCATGTATTTTTCAAAGTCTGCTTGTACAAAATTATGGCCAATATTCAAAGTTTCCTTGGGGTTGGTCAAGCTTTAGGCCACCCTAGCCCATTGAGTGCTCTACCTTAGGCCATAAATATTATACGCTCTATCTCAATAGATTTTGCGGAAAACCAGCTATCTCTGAGTTTGGTTGGCCTTTCACCCCTAGCCACAAGTCATCCCCCTTCCAACAAAGGTGGTCCAGAAGGCTCCAAGATCCAACTAAATTCTTGGTGTAGTTTCTTGTCTAGTTTCTTGTGAATAAGCATCTAAAAGGTTCTTTACTAGGCATAAACAAATCGTGTTGGTAGTCATTGGAATAAAGGTTAACTTTGCAAGTATAGGATGCAGCAAAAACTCTTTTTTGTACGCTTTTTTTTTGCTTTGTGTGTTCCTCAAAATTGGTAACTCTAGTAAATCCATAAATCATAGAACAACCAAACAATAAAATTCCAGAAAATGCACCTAAAATAAAGTAATTTAAGCCAGCTTCTGTAGAAAAGTCAGAGTCTCTTTTTGATGCTGCAATCACATAAAAACATAAACTTTACTACTCAATAGCTACACTGAATATTGCGCTTAGGTTGCCCCCATACTAATCCCTTGACATTTCATACTAAATAAATACCTTCTGTTTTTACAGTAATATTCATCAACAAATGCTGCAATACACGATTTTAAAAGTGCCTGGCAACAACAACAGAGTTGCAGAAAATCAAAGAGTGGCGTTCAACCACGTGAAATCCTAGAATTTAGTGCATGTGCCCCCAAGTGGTCAAGGGATAGCACCCACCACGCCTCACAAGGCATTTAATTAAATGGTCAAGCAATGAGTAATGACGCAACTTTGTAGGATAAGACAATCTAATTGTTAAAGCACCCTAAATACAATATTCAAAGTAATTCAAACAGAGTACCCTCCGCCGCTAAAGTCAGCCATCACTCCCCACCGGCAACCATTTCCACCATTACCACCATTTCCAAGTCAGCCTATCGTGAATCCACCCTCCTTAACTTGCACAACCTATCTCGAAACTGCAGTTGCAATTCACCAAAAAACAATGTTGGATTTCTTCTCGTTCTGTCTTTGTCAATGGATTGACGACCATCATGCGCCATCGGTCAATTCCCCGACAACGTTACCCAGCATCACCTTCAATTAATTTGTGCTGCATGGCGTTCTCTCTCAAGTCCCTACATAATCTGCTCATCACTCTCGCTCTTCGCATTGCTCGCTCAGTGCTAGTCAAGCGTTCACCATTGCGACGATCACCTTTACGTTGCGGCGGAGAGGTTTTGTATTGTTGTGATCGAACACCATGGTCGAGGGTAATGGATGTCATCTCGAGAAGGCCCTACAAGAGCCCCATGCTCGGGTCGTTCCGCTGCCCAAGGGACCAGCGTCTGTGTTGGCCATCGGCACGGCGTATCCTGCTGCTACCATTGATCAGAGCACCTACCCCGACAAGCTTTTCGAAATGTGTGGTGTGAGCGATAACGTGACTCTCAAGGCCAAGTTTAAGCGCATGTGTAAGTTGCCATGGTCACTGTTTTATTGCTCATTAAGTTCGTCGCGATCTTCATCTGTGGGTCTCAGCTGATGTGAGGATTTGGCAGTCTACTTTTTGTTCATACATTCACGTTGATATCGAGTTTCTTGTGTCTTTACTATTGTTCTATTTTTTTAAATCAATTTTCATGTCGAGACTGAGCTTCTGAAGGTCTTAGGCATTAGGAAAAATTTGAGCCCTACAAGAGCCCTGTTCAAGGTTTCGAAAAGGGTCTTAACATATGTACTTACTACAAGAAACAATTCATTAGTTCCCTATTTCAATTCAATGTAATCATGAAAATTATATTATGTTATCCCAATTGAACAAAAACTATGGATATGAATGTACAATAGAACCATAAATTCTATTTTATTTTATTTGGGTAGATGAGTAAAATACTTTGTGAACATTTTGGGCATTAACAAGGTTTAAGGTGACCACCTTAACCCCTAAGCACACTGGGTTTTGAAATAAGTCACAAATGCAAACCATTTTGGTTTGCTTGGGCGCTCAAGGGTTAAACCAAGTTCCAGGCTTGAGGTGAAGTGTAACTTGGGAATTGCATTTTCCCAATTCAACAAATATGGCGTTATAATGTTTTTATGAGTGCAATGTCTTTTGTATTGTTTTCAATTATGCATGTGACTAAGGTCCTCCATACAAGATAGCAATAGATATGAGTGTTATTTTTGTACTCACTCTACCCAAATAATAGCTTAATTTGTCAAACATTAAGGGGCTCTTGGAGGGCTCAAATAAGTTGGGATCGACAACCTTGACAATCCAAACTTGCTTTTTTGTTGCAAGTGCAGGCGACCAATCCTGCATAGACAAGCGCCACACGTTCGTCACCCCGGAGCTCATCACCCAACACCCGGAGCTCACGAGCTACGACGAACCAAGCCTAACAACACGAGTAACGATCGCGAACAAGCTCGTCCCAGACATCGCAGTCGAGGCAACTCAAAAGGCAGTCGCCGAATGGGGCATGCCCCTGGCCTCCATCACGCACATGGTACTGGCCACAACCAGCGCAACAGGCATCCCCGGAATCGACCTCGCCATCGCCCGAAAGCTCAACCTCGCACCAACAGTCCAGCGCATCTGCATGTACCAGACAGCCTGCTGGGGCGGCGCCGCCGTCATTCGCGTCGGACGCATCCTCGCCGAGAGCGCCGCGAACGCGCGCGTCTTGATCATCGCAGTGGAAGCCAACACGGTAATGAACTTCCGCAAACCGATCAACGACACTCTCTACAAAGTTGATGGATTCCTCGCTCACGTCACGCTCGGCGACGGCGCTTGCGCTGTGATTCTGGGCGCGGATCCCGTCGCTCCCGTCGAGCGCGCCATCTTCGAGATCTACTGGTCGACTCAGATGGCGGTCCCCGGATCTGAAGAAGCCATTACGGGTCAGATGTCGGAGTCAGGTCTGGTGCAGTACTTGCAGAAGGACACCGTGCCGAAGCTGATTGCTAAGCATGTCGGTGAGCTCACGTCTGTCGGGCGTGACCTTGTGGGTATGGAGCATTACAGCGACATGTTCTGGGTGGTGCATCCGGGTGCGTACAAGGTTCTCGAAGTGGTAGCGGAGACGTTTGGGTTGGAGAAACAGCAGCTGCAGCCAAGCTGGGATGTGTTGCGTGACTTTGGTAATATGTCTAGCCCGACTTGCTTGTTCGTGTTGGACGAGATGCGGCGGCGGTCGCAACGTGTGGGCGCTGGGACGACGGGTGCCGGGTGTGAGTGGGGGTTCCTGCTTGGCTTGGGGCCTGGGTTCAACATGGAAGTCTCTCTGCTTCGCAGCGTTCCGATCTAGACCCCTGGCTTGCACCCCGGGGATTGCACGCCATGTAGCTTCATCTGTACAACATGGTTGTTACTTTGGGCAAGATTTGGCTATTGGATAGCACACAAAATAGATTCACAAAAAAGACAGCATGGTCGAAAGTGCTTGTCCACTCTAGCTTATTAAGGCATTTTAAGATTTTTGACTTTATTTTTATTACGTTATGTGGCTTTAAATCCATGATGTTTTGATTTCATGCTGGTAATAATGAGTACCACCAATATGTACAAAATAAGTTTTTTTATCAGTTTTTGAAATCAACTATGAGTTGACTACATCAGACAGACATGAGCTCAATTGGGCACTTTGGACAAACGGGTAAGTGGATGGACGTGCGATCCAATGTGACAACCATGCTGTCCACCATGTGTCACGTTTCGTGTGGAGATCAATTGGTGAATTCGGATACCTGATCCGTTTGAGCCTCTGCTTCAGTCAGTGTTAGACCCATGGAGAATTGCGGATTTATAGGCCGATGCACTTGACAACCAGAGCCAGTTTTGTCACTTTTGTGAAGGATAAGCCTAGCAAGGTGGTGTTGTTGCTCATGGTTGTTACTTTGGCAAGATTTGGACAAAGGAGTAGACAGGTGGTCGGTCTGGACCGTATGGATTGGTGTGTCTGGCCAATGTCACGTTTTAGGGTTCTTGACCTAAAAAAGTAAGAATCAAATTACTAGGTTTCACCTTCAATGCATGGCATGGCTTTAAATTTACGACTTGACTTCATGTTGGAGCTCATTTAGGTGGACAGGCAATTTGTCCAATGCAACAACCAATGATGTCGCTTGCATAAATTTTTGAGTTAACATGGCAGAGTATTGCACGATTGTGTTTAAATTTAGATCAATACCTGGCAACCAGGCCTAGTTATTAGCTCAAACGGCATAGTTCAAGCTTGGCGTTGACCAATTTGTTATTTATTAGAAACACTAACTTGTAACATTCACGAACAGGTACAAATTGAAAGAAACATTTCAATTTCTATAGAGATTCGCCAGATGGGGCTAGGGAGAGAAAGCATGCAAACAAGCCATTTCTTGCAGTCTAGATCATCATCGTCTCTCAGCAAATGACACCACCTCGGTACTGACACGCAATGCACACCATTGGCAAGTGGCAGCTGCTACGTAGGCAGATCTTTACTTGTTGTCGATCTTTTGACGGTTTACAAACAGGCTGCTAATAAGCACAAGAAACGAAGATCTTTATTAGTAGACAGTTGCACACTCAGACCAGTGAACCTTGTGCTTTTTTCCGGAGTTGGCATCCATGGTCGACGTCGGCACTACATCTGGTCCAAGCCCGATCCAAGCCTGATCCGAGCCTGTTTTTTTTTACTGTCACTTTCTTGTTAAAGCATTCCATTGGCGGTCAAAATCTCGTTATCAGTAGAATCTGGTGCGCGCGGACGGATGATGGTGAGGATTTTGTCCCTCAGAGCCTCGTCCTCTTCCATCTCGAGCAGGGGATCTGGCTGGTGCTCTCTCTGTCACACAAAAATCCTCACCATGTTTCCATCAGAACGTCCTTTTAAATAACTACACTGAACATTGCGCTTAGGTTGCCCCCACACCAACTTCTCAACATTCTACAATACATAAATACTTACTGACACTACAGTAGTTTTCAGTAATATGGATTGCAGTAAATAATTTATAAAGAGCTTGACAACAAACAACAAATCTGCGGAAAAGCAAACTAACAATTTTCATGCAGTAAACCATGTGAATCCTAGTATATAGAGAGTTGCCTTCACGTGGCCAAGCAATGAATCAAGAGGTAACTTTCCATCTAGTTGTTAAGACAACCTAAATGTAGTATTTAGTGTAGTTGACATGTCTTCAACCGGACAATGCATATAGATTAGCAATTTGAAAGTGGAGCTTTTAATGACAAACTTGTTTTTTGGTTTACCACTACAACTTTGGATTGTGCATCATGGTGTTTAACTTCTCTTAGGATATGTTCACACTTGATGTTAAGAGTGATAGTAGCAAAGGAAAGTTAGATGCATTTAGACACATTCATACTACTAATATTCCTCCTAACACTAAGTGTGAACATACCCTTAGTGTTTTAAAACTACCTACTGGTTAGTTCCCTTGCTGATTGTTTTTCAACATGATTAAGAATAACTTGGGATTCTCAAAGTTTGAAGGTTATGATTTGTCACTAGCAACAAGTTGATTTTGATTGTTCTTTCTACACCAATCAATGGCAAGTAACTAGCTTTTAACTTTGAAAGAAATTTCGATGCTGGAAATGGAGTTTTAAAGAACTTGTAAGTGGCCAATCCCAATATTTACCAATCTAAAGCACTGCACCACTCCTTCTCATAATTTTCTACTGAAGTTTTCGTTGAGTTTTGTTACGTACCTCCAAGTAGAAACATGCAAAGAAAACATCCTCTGGACATAAAACGTTGCCGTCGATAACACGTAAATTGTTGATGTTGAGCACGGCGATGATGGAGATCAGGAGATCTGGACTGTTCATGCAAATGATGCAGAGCTGCTGCCTGCCTGCCCTTGTTGTCACGTCCACCTGCCTCACAACAATTTCAATCAAGTACTTAGTAATTTGGTTGCTAGGGCATATGTTATTGTAGTCAGCTTTCTTAACTTGGTGTAAAGAATTGTAACCTTGAATTGCACAAACAAAGCCTCTAAAACTAGAATTGGTGTACATTTGGAACTAAAAATCCACCATAGCCCATCTAGAAAAGTACCAAGTTGCAAATTTTCACCAATTTAACAATTCGAATGTGTGTTGTTAAAACCAAACTTCAAGTATTTTTAACGTAGACCCAATTTCAGAATTACTAGAGCTTTATGCCATTACGGAATCCCACAAGCTTGGTTTAGTAAAACTTTTTGACTAAACATCTGTAGGTTGGGAGCGAATACATTGATCATGGAATTGAAGGTAAGAAATGTACCCAAGGATTGTCCATAGATAAGGGGCCATGGGTGAATATGGATTGGTTCATGCTTGGTGTTCCATAGCACATTAGTATTGCATTAAGTTTCAGACCAGTGAAATATTGAAGAATTGTAGTTGTGAAATAGTTTTGGTTTGGGTCTTTCAATTTATGTTTGTGAAATTGTTTGCAATGTCTCTTTAGTTTCTGTAGAAGTTGCAGAAGCTCAATATTCTTGTAATATGCTCACGAAAAGGGGTTTAGTCCTTTGAACTTATGCCGGTGCCTAGAAGATGTAGAGGTTCAACAAGCGTATACTATGTTCAAAAAAGGTTCGATCTTTTGGACTTATGATGGGTGAACTTCCTGAAGGTTTATTCAATAAATTGGTAAGTAGTAACTTCTTTCTAAAAATAATTCCAAGTTTTTTCATGAGTTAAGTGTACGTGGTTACAATGATTTGATGTAAGTTCACCTTTGAATTTTTTAAGAATTGAAATGATAACTATCACTGAGCTATCCATGTTATTATATACTTTTTGTGTCGGTAAATATGAGGAGACTTCCTAATGTTTTGTGTGCACCTTTTGATTTGTCTCTTAATAATTTGTAAATCAAAATAATTTGTCAATTTTTACTTATGGATTTATGGATTGTCCATATGTAGTTAACTATGACATGGCCATTCCTCTTGTGTGTTAAGAAAAGTAGGATTTTAAGAGGTTTTGAGAATAATGATAATTTTAAAATATTGCAAATCCATTCTCAATCTATTTTTAATAGTTTATTTAAACATTAAAACAGGTTTTGTTCTAAGGGTTTTGACACTTTGTGTTTGGTTTGGACATATAATCCCTTTGGTAGAAAGATACTTATATTATACCACTTGAGAGTCTATATAGCGTGGCAAATACCCGCCTCCACATATGGGTACGTGGCCGTGTAAGCAATTCATCTGATTTCATTCAATGAACTTCATTAGGCAAGCTTTTCTTCTTTTGCACAAAAGCACTTGATGGAGCAAGGCTACATGACTGGGCACTGCAGCACTCCGCTCAAATTCTTTTTCTTTCATTTTTGTTTTTCTTCTTTGTTTGAAAAAAATGTGACTTTGTGCCCCAACCCAAACTTTGGATGATGTACTTGTCATCCATATAACCACTTATTTGAAATAAATAAGAGATTCCGGTTTTAAAATGTGGAAAGTATTTGGGATAGACTCAAAAATCTGAAACCATAGCAACTTTAGGAATTTGGCATGTCAAAGTTTGAAACCCCTAAACAACCAACAATCCACGGAACCTACAGCCATGTCCACTCCTCTAGACAACAAGCGGCAAGGAAGAATTGCATCCGAAAAGCAACTACTCTAAAAAAAATTAAGCTTAGTAGGTACCTGACTTGAAAAGCCAACGTATGATAAATCTAAATAGTGTAACATGTCGATAAAATAGTATGAGGCAACCTAAATGCACAATTTGGTGTAGTTCCTTGTTTCGATCCTACTCAGCATTCTTTACAGAAAAGCTCCTCGAGAGAAAGTGTGGCATCCTAGCTAGATCTCGATCAGGATCTTCAGCAACATAATGCTAATCATCTGATCCATTCAATGAACACTTTCCCGGAGACTTTCAGAGAAACTTGAGAATATCGACAAACGTAGAAACAGAACTAGATCCGTCACCGTGAATGAATGTCAAATCACTACGTTCTTCGTATCATTCTAGACACTTGAGCAGAGTCCGCCGTTACAAAGTAATACACTACTGTACTGCAGATGTTCAACGGTTTTGCAAGGGTTTTTGGGTTTCTAGACTTCGCCCAATTCGAGAAGCTCTTACCGACCTTATCTGAAAGGAACAAAATCTGCCTAGTGTACCGCCTCGTCACCAATTGGACTTGACGTAGACTCAGGAGTGTTTGATCATCGACACCAACGATAAGTAGCAAAAATTTCAGACCTTGGTGAGAATTGAGACAATAGTACTGAGGAGAATGGTAACATCTTCATTTGCGACCGCCAGTGTGCTCAAGTTGTATGTGAAATGGCCACCTCCGTCGTCGTCACTGCTTCGACATGCGCACCTCATTCGTTCTTCTGAGCTTAGAAGAGTTGGATTGTTCCAGCACGACAACGCTCACACGCGCTTGTTGCAGAGTAGTGTCCTGTCTGGATACCGCAATTCTAGTACTAGGGATCAATGCGATGGTGCGAGTCACGTCTCAGCATCTGCGAAGGTAATTTTGAAGGAGCTCGGTGCTTAATTGTACTCTGCTTAGAGAGTCTGCTTGTTTATGGCGTAGGATTTCTCTAGAAATGGTTCTGTTACAAAATTCTAGCACATGGCGAAAACCAATCGCTTTGTTAATGTGCACTTGTAATGCTAGCCTATGTCGTTCGCGGTCTTACGCTTTTAGCACCTCAGCCCTAAACCCTAATCTCTAGATTTCTAAGGGAAGCATTCAGGCTAGCAAACGGACATTGCTCATCGATTACACTAACCTATTTCGTTTGTGACTCTAAACCCTAAACCCTAAAACTCTGAAATCCTAAACCTTCAGGCATAATCCCTAGAATTCTGAGGGAAGCGTTTGGTTAGCAAACAGACATTGCTCTTCGAGTACGCTAGTAATGCTGGCCTATTTCGTTCATGACTCTAAACCCTAAAATCGTACTTTCGAAAGCTCTAAACTTTAAAACCCTAAATCCTAAGCCCTAATCCGTAGAATTCTGAAGAAAGCATTTAGGCTAGCAAACGGACATTGCTCTTTGATCACTAGAAATGCTGGCCGTGACTCTAAACCCTAAAACCTTAAACCTTGAACCCTATAAAAATTGATCATTCAGAGCAGTAACCTGAAGGATCATAGGCATGGGCATGCAATTCTTTTGGTTTATAAGCAGAATGATAGTTACAGATACTTCTAGAAATGTATGGAATTCATGTGCATCATTGGCACTAAGTTTGAAAGGGGGCGTGTTGGCTCAGGGCTTGCAATTGGAAACAGAGGCAGGAGAAGTGGCTTCAGACCAATCTAGAGGTGGCCTTCCTAGGTTTCATGTTACTTCACTCCCAGCCGAGAAGGTAATGGAATCTCTTACAGGTTTCTTAGATTCCTTATCTTATTGTGCAGCTCGTTTTAACAACGGAGGCATTGTTCTTCATGAGTTTTACGAGATTGTACAAGAAAATAAACTTACATAACTAGTTTCTAGATAGTTGTTACGAAACTGGCATTGCTTGTTTTTGTGCAGGGGATGATCGTCCGCGTTGATGGGGACGAGTTTTGGCATATGACACGGGTGCTTAGATTGAATGTTAACGACAGGTATTTCATTAAGCATAGCTTTGATAATTTCACTTTTGATCTTCCAACCTTTGTATCTCATGTTGTTCAATTCTATCAGACTTGATTAAGGTTTTGAGGAATAATGAGTCTATGTTGCTATTTAAAATTCTCCATTGAATCATCAAGTACAGTCATTTCTAGAAAGTAAGACAAAAGTAAAGAGAATCTAATGCTTGGTTGGATGGAAAATTTTGAAGTTGTAGGGGTGCAATTAGTCTAGTGGGGTAGGGTGTATTCCATTGAATTATGCTTTACACAAGTTCAAAGTGAAACACTAGATGAAAAGAGAGGGCGAGACTCATCAAGTAACCGTATTGTTTCAACAATTTGTTTACTTACCAAACAGCTTCTAATCTTCGTGTTTACGAGGGATCTTTTTTGAGAATTTTTACGAAGAGGATCTTCACTGAATCCTGCCATTGTGAAGATATTTGCTTTTACAATCCTTGTGCCGTTCCTAGGGTAGAAGTTATTCTTATTGTTGCTCGATTTTGGAGTTTGAAATTGGTTTTTTTATTGCTTGGGGATGTGGTTAAAGGATGGAGCTTTTTGATGGAAGTGGAGGACTAGTGGAAGGTACTTTACTGCGAGTGACAAAGAATTGTGCTGAGGTGGCAGCAATGACAAGCAAGCAAACACTTCCACGAGCAGGGCCAAACTGGCATGTGGCTGCCGCTTTTGGTAAAATCTCCGGGTTCATATTTAATTCGCCCATGCATCTGATTTCATCAACTACATGACTATACTTGCTCAGATTTTCTCTTCAAGTATTTTGGCTTCTATGGCAATCTTGTAAGGCAAAACTGGTCACAAATCCATTTGTTTGAAATATGTAATTACAGTCTAAATATTTTGCATTTTCATTTTGATGGGCCACGATAGGTAATTTGAAGGGCGGCCGTGCAGATTGGCTTGTGGAAAAATGCACGGTATATATAGGCTACAACATTATCTCAACATACACTTTCTGCTTTCCTAAAGCTTGCTTGCTGTTGTTTCCATATGTCTAGGTTCATTTTTCTAGTCTCAAAAGCTTAGTATTTTGCTTTTCTTTTACCTTTTTTTTTTGCTTTGAATTTGTATTTTGGAGATCTTCCGTGTTGCTGACAAATTTATCCGTTGTAATTGAAGGAATTGGGAGCTCAAACTCTCACCCCACTGCTCACGCAAAGGTCAGCAACTGTTGCTGAGCAACGCAATGATCGGTGGCACCGCATAAGTATGGCTGCCACTAAGCAATGTATGATCTCTCTTCTAATTTCTTCCAAGTTTTGTGCTTTTGTAAGTATGGAACTTAAGCTATTAATGCTCAGTGCAATTTCTGTACGCTTGGGTGTTAACTTTTACAATTGCATTACCTGAACCTCCAAGGTAGTGAGAAAACCTAGTTGTGTTAAACCCTGCCAATTATAGTCATGTATGGTAGTAATCTTACGTAAAACTTGCCAATTGCAACGCAGCTAGGTTTTCTATAATAACTTTGGGGGGTTAAGAGGTGAAGAAACATTTGATGGGTACCCTTGAAGTTTGCAATATTTGAATAGATATCCTTGGTTTTTCAGAAATTCCACAAATACCCTTGGATCATGATTTTTAGGCTTTTATTTTGTTGTGCACATCACTTCCTCCTCTCTTTGTGCGCACATTGCTTCTTTCCCGTTTTGTTGCAGTCCTTGTTTCAACTTTGGTCATGAAGGAAGTGGCATACACAACAAAACAAACAAATGCCTTAAAATTAGGGTCCAAGGGTATTTGTGCAATTTCTGAACAATCGAGGGCGTTTATACAAATATTGCAAACTTTACGGGTATCCATCAAATTTTCCCTAGAGATAATTCTATTCCAGTTTCCCTTCATGGCTTGAAATTTCAAATTAAATTGTGCTTCCTCTTGAATGGCTTGTGTCATCCGGTGCTGCAGGCCAGAGATTGCACAAGTTGGATGTGCGCGAACCTACTCGTCTTGACTCTTTGCTGACAGAAGTAAGTGCCTTGGCTATGAATGATTTTACTTGAATTTGTCAATGGTTTCTGGTGTGCTTTTTCGCAAGTTCATGCAAAAGCCACTGTAGAGTGTTAGCATCGCAGTCTGAAAGGAATTTGCTAAATAAACATCGAGAATGAAACTTTTATGAAGAATGAGAATGTTAAAGAGTGAAAATAAGAGCCAATGGGAGCACTTCTCCATGAAGAAGGTGTGATTCCCCTTTTGTGGGTAGTGGAGAATGGAGAATGGAGACATTAAGAACGCAAGTTGCATTCACACTCAACAAAGGATTCCAACTACAAGGAGGGTGAAAGCAAGAAGAGAAAGATGAAAAAAAGTCAGGCATTAGTAAAAAAACTTCACATGCTAAAACTTCTTCACGCCCATTCTTCTCCTCTAGAGGTGAAAGAAAAAAACATCTCAATCTTTAGAGAATGGGGCTCCGCAAATCAAAGAGAGAGTGCCACGTCCCCATTCTCTGAAGATTGAGAACGGGTGAAGAAAGATGTGACTACTACTCTATTGTTGTCTACGAAGAGATTGTTCCAACAATTTTTCCCACAATACTTGTGCATATATTGAAAATACAGGTGAGAAAGGCGGAGGTAGTTTTACTTGCAACAGCAGGCGCACCTCCGTTAATACAAGCATTGCTACAAAGGCCAGAGAGGCCAGACGGAGGTCTATTGCTGATTGGTCCTGAAGGAGGTCAGTGCAAATTATAACAACATTTCTTAACTCAGATTTTATGCTCTCTTAAGCCTTCTGTGGCACCTCGTCAAAAAAGTAGAATATTTTTGGGAAAATTTTATGGATACCCCTAAAGTTTGCCATATTTGTGTAGATACCCCTGATTTTTCAAATTGCACAAACCCCCTTTGACCATAATTTTTAAGTGTTTTTTCTATTGTGCATGCCACTTCTTCTTTTGTGCATGTGTTGCTTCTTCTTTTGTGCGCACTTTGCTTCTTTTTTGTTCTATTGCGTTCCCTGCTTTGACATTGGTTATGAAAGAAGTAGCGTGCACAACAAACAAACGTCTGAGAATTATGGTCCAAGGGTACTTGTGCAATTTCTGAAAAATCAAGAGTATCTAAACAAATATGACAAACTTCAGGGGTACCCATAAAATATTCCCATTGTTTTTTTGACTGGATGGGATTTCAATTGAGTTGACCGAAGGTAAAGGGAGCTTGCAAGATTTGTGTAAGAGAAAGTGCAAGTTCGGATATTAGAGTGTTTCGGTTTAGCAAATGCTTGGCAAAGCTCGGCACTGAAGTTTTTTGTGGGGGTGAGGTTTTGTGGAGTAAAATTGTGAAGGTTATTTGTGGGCTGGGGTTTACGATTAAAATTGAAGCTGGAGTTGGGGTTGGGCAGATTTCACAGCAGAGGAGGTGGGGATGCTGATTGAGGCAGGAGCAGTGCCAGTGGGGTTAGGGCACCGGCGGTTGAGGGTGGAAACAGCTGCCATGGCCATTTTGACCGCTGTCATGCTCCTTTCAGAAGGCTCTACAGTGGATTTAAAATAAGATTGGTAGAGAACTTTTGTGATTTGAAGAGCAATGTTGTATTGCAAGGGAGAGGGGACCTGATCTTGTCTCCTGCACTGACCTGGTTACCAACACCAACTCATTACAGCATCTTCTGCAACCCTCCAATTACTGAGGTCCGTTCAATTGAAACCTGTCCATTTAAGAGGGGATGGCCACTTGTATCCTCAACATTGCAACTTGCTAAATATATAACTTGTAGACGGTTTTGTGACCCATTCAAATATGGTTTATTTGAAGGGAAAGTAAAGGTAGAGGCTGACACACTAGAATTTCTGACACACTAGAATTTATTGCTTCTCATCCAAAAAATCAAAAATTAGAGAGGAGGGGAGTCGGGGGACATTTGGAGAGTTGCAGAAGATGCTCTTATTCCATCTGCTTGGTTGGCCACCTGTATTGGGAGGCCTGTATATGATATTATCCCTTCATGGGTCATTTATTTGTGGACACTCAGCCTCACAGCAGTGTAATAAAATAGACATTAGTGTTGAGAATTATCAGACCCCAAGAGATTTTGAGAGATTACAAGTAAATCCTCAAATAACTTAGATGAAGGGGACTTAACGAAACCCAAAGCTTAGATTAGATTGAGTAGTCTTGGATTATATTTCATGCCAGTGCGTATGTAATACACGTGAAGGGATAGTGGAGAATGTAGTACCTATGAAAGTTTTAACAGAAGATTATCTCCATGACCTTGATACTGAGGGCCACGCCACGACCTTGATGCTAAGGGCCGCTTTACACTAGGAGTCAATCCCATGAAAATTTGGAGTCATTTTGATCAAAATTTCAGCCCAAATGTACTCAAAAACAGTAGAGGCCTTGAGGCCACTAGAGCAAATTTCAAAAATTTCAAGAGAAAAGGGATAACAAAAGTAACTAAGGATAATCATTGATGACTTTACTCCATACCTCAAAAGAATATTTTTTATTCAAAAAATACAAAATCTGACAACAACCCTATGGCAAAGAATTGGCTTCACATTTTTAGAGCACCCAATTTCTAGAGTTGGGATTGTATCAGATCTTGTCTTTTAAGTATTAAAATATGTTTTTAATTTTTAATTTTGACTCCTAGTGTAAAAAGGCCTTGAGAATATGAATCAATCAGATTCCAATAAATGCACTATTCATTGAATTGGGAAAATGCAATTTCTCAAAACGTATTTTGGGAATGCTAAATTTTGCATTTGTGAGAATATTTTGATGATTTGAAGTGAGTTTTTTTTATAATTCTTGTAACTTATGTCATCGTTGATGTAAGGTCTTAAAGAAATCATCATAATACTCACTCTAGGTCACGTTAAGAACTCTTAAGAATGAAAAATTCAAAGTCCCATTTAATGAATAATGCGTTAGTATTTCCTTAAGAATCAGATTCCAATATTGGGCATAGTGTAAAGCGGCTAAAGAACTTCTTTTCATCACAAGAATTTGATTAGTTTCGCTTGTCAAAGAGTTCATTTCTGTACTGAAAGCAGACGGTTTGGTGTAGTGAAAATGTAGATTTAATGACCCAAAGGTGGGATAACCTAAATTCCCACCTGGCAGTATGCAGGAGAGTTTAGAAATTTCGAAGATCAGATTTGGTAAAATGACATTCATATCTGACAGCAGAGACTCATAATTAGTCTACTCGGCTTTGAATAGATAAACCTGACCGGATTAAATTCAACTCGTAGTCCTCAGTCTTCTGACAGACCAAAGATTTCTCATATTTAATTGGTCTTTGTACCATCTTCAGAACCTCAAGCACAGGTATTTGTACAGTACAGGGAGATCTTTGTTCCAAATTTCCTTCAGGAAAGAGAGATCATCGTTTTCAAATTTGCTAATGGAAACAAGCTTCAATATTATTCTCTGAATATTTGATACAATGCACTCTCATTCACACGAGAATGGAAGATTGCTGCAAATATTGCGTACAAGTCCAGCGCCAGGCCGCTAAGGACATAACCAGTACTCACCAATTGACAAACCCAGAATTTATCTGGACATCGCCCACAGGATTGTGGCAATCTACACAGTCGTCTTTGATTGTGCCACATTTCATCGTCACTTCAGGTTCCCAGTGGACTTCCGAAATGTACTAAAAGGCCATCTTACGTGTTTCATTTCGGTACAAAGTGCAAGGTAAATAAGGTTTTTCACGGTTAAAAAGAAAGTTTAGGCTTTTAAGTCTCAGTTCAGGATTACCGTAAAAACCGTTGTCTCAAAAACATGCTCCGTTTGAGCTTCCACGCTCAACATCTCATTGTGGGATTACAAATAAAAAAGAAGTCTTTCTTCAGTTCAGGTCTCCAAATAGCTTTCCTCATTATGCATGAAGCAAATAGGTAGAACGAAAGTTATTTGTTTGATCATCATCAGAAAGACAACAGGTAATGAGAAAATAAACTATTCGCTTACGGAAGTCCAGCAAAGACACATAACTTAGTCATCTAATGACCCGATCCTGATTCAGTAACAGAACAACTTCTTCGAATTCAGAAAGAACGCAGCATGATTGACATCACGAAAATCAGTCGAATCGATGAAGAAAAATGTGGTTCTCATCATTATTCAAAAAACGATAACCTAAACCAGTGTGTTGCATCAGATTGTCAGAGGTGTATTATGTTTCCACACGTCAACTTTAAGAGTGTAGGATAAGATTACAATCATCCTCTGCAACACATGAAACCCTAATTTTGTCGGGAGACGAGCAACAATAAAATTTTCTGAAAGAATATGAGTAGGAACATTTGACACCGGAGCAAGAGAAGAAACTCCAGGTTGGTAAGATCCACCTCAGCTTCATTCTAGCACTCTTATTTAACGCCATGAGCATAGCTTGAGCACCAAAACCCTCAGAAGAGGAGTCTGGCACTCAATCACCTCCTGCGCTGGTAAAGAGTGCCAACAAATATTGCAAAAAAGCTCAGAGATTGATAACAAGGTTTCGGCACAGACAGCCTTCGCTGTTCTTAGATGTCCAGACATAAGTTTGTTTTTCCTCATCATCGCACTGTAAAATAAACGATAAAAGAACATGTCAACAGCCCTTTGTACCAAAGCCGACTGGTAATCGTCGGCGCTGGCATAGCGAGGGTTGCATAGAAACAGCGGCGTTTCCTAGGCGCCATCTGCTCTTGCGATGTCGCTTCAGGGAACGGATCCATCGACATGGAATGACCGACGATCAGTTTATGAAGCAAACAAGACAGAAACAAAAAGAACTCACGACAAAAGAGAGGGAGCTGCAGATATTTGACGAGCAAACAAGACGTGAAAGATGAGACCGTGAGGAAGCATGAGAGCAATGAGACTATACATGCAAAGTGTGACCGTTGCGAGCAGCGGCCACGGCGGCCGCCTGACCTCTGTCGAACAAACACTCGAGCGCTATTATTAGGGTTTAGAATTAGGGTTTCGGGATTAGGGTTTCGGGATTACGGTTTCGGCGTTAGGGTTTGGAAGAATGAAGACGCATTTTGAAGCGGCTTCTTACAGTTCCGAGAATCGATGATTTCTATACGTTATGTGGATGATAAGAGTAGCCTTCCATGTATTCATCAATAGTGAAAATATTTTGGATGAAGTTGCCTTAGCCTTTTTTTTAACCAAAAAATGGTTGAGTAGCAAGGATGGCTACATTTTTTTATACATATGTAAAGTTGGATGCTTTCAACCTTTCATCAAAGCTAAATCTCATGATGGATTTGTGAGAAATTAGAATATTGCACTAATAGGATGAGGCAACATCAAATGGAACCCTGAAATCTAAGCTCCTACTCCCAAACATGTGTATAAAAGTTGGCTAAATATTTTACGTTTTTTCAAAAAACACTATAGAGCAATTAGCTACACCAATTTTGATGTAGCAAAAAAGCGATAATTAGCACAAAACGTTTTCATTGTGAAGTCACAAACCTCTCTCTATGACAAATTTCCATGCTAATTTGAAATTGTAAACCTCAAAAACAACAAATCACATAACATTTCGTAGCACTAGTAAAGGCTGCCCTCCCTCCAAGAGAATGGTGTGGAATATTCCACACCCTTCTACAGTTATGGGGACACTTGGTTGAATTTGTCAAAGTTTATGAAAAGGAGGCTTAGTTCAATGCACACACGTCGAGGGGCCAAAAGTGTCAAAATAAAATTTTAAAAAAAAAAAAAAAAACTTTTTTTTTGTCAAGATGGAGTTCATGGATGATACTTGAAGAGAGGGAAAGACAGCCTCTCTTCAGGCTACTGAATGTTATGCAATTTGTAGTTTAAGACTAGTTTGTTGCTCCATTTTCAGCAAAACTAAATGAACAGTGGTGATTATAATTACCATAGATTAAGATTTAGATTAAAAAAATTGTTTAGCATAGGGTTTGTATTAAAAAAATCCCATTTGCAAAACTGCTGCACTCTAAAAAGAAATCACTCATAAGTTTTGCCAAAAAAATTTATTTATAACCTTTGCAATAAAAAATCTATTTATATAAAATTTTAACTTTTGCTTTTGTACTCTTTTCTATTTTTAAGTGCACATTGAATAAATACAAATTATTTTGGTTAAACTTGTACTCTACTCTATTTTTAAGTGGGCATAAAACTAAAGATGGATTCATCAAACCAACACACACAATTTGTTTATTTAATGGTAGATTATGGAAAATTTTATGAACACCCTTAAGGTTTGCCATATTTGTATAGATACCCTTGGTTTTTAGAAATTGCACATATAGTCTTGGACCATAGTGTTTAGGCGTTTGCTCTATTGTGCATGTCACCTTTTTATCTTTGTGTGTACGCTATTTCTTTTTTGTTTCAATGCACCCCTTGCTGTGTAACATTTGTCATAAAAGACATAGCATGAATAGCAAAGGAAACACCTGAAAAGTATGGTCTAGGCATTTTGTGCATTTTTTGAAAAATAAAGAGATTTGTGCAATTTTTGGAAAATCAAGGGTATCTACACAAATATGACAAACTTTCAGGGTATCCATAAAGTTTTGTGTTAAAATTATTTGTTGTTTATGAGTTTTCTAGTTTCAAGGTTAGCATGGAAGTTTTTTCTAATTGCACTAAGTAATTGAACATTGTGCATATATTCCAAGAATATGTCATGTTATTGTCCAAGCTTGATTGAACTACTATTACATAGCATCATTCATTCAATCCTGGCATTACCACCTCCTTGAAAGAAAACAAGATAAATACAAATTTTTGTTGAAATATTGTTGCACCAATACTATTTTTTGATGTATTTTTGCTTTAAGTAACTAAAAAGTCATATATTTTTAATTTTCAATTCAAGCACACCTTGTTTTTTTGTAGTGTAGCCTTAGAATGATAAAGGTGAAATAAATCTTTTGATCCAAACCAAAAAATCAGCATTTAAAATCACTTTTCATGCTCACATGGGGTGTCCCATTAGCAATTTTGAGTGTTATGTTAGCTTTTTCCTAATTTAGGTGTATTTTATATGATTTTGTCATGACAAAAATCTTTTATTTGGTGAGAAAACTCAACAATGTTTCAAACCATTTTTCATTGTTCCAATATTTTGAAGATTTTTGTGTTTGTTGTCTAGTATTTGTATATAATTCCCTTTGTTTTTAAGACATTTCTTCCATGTGAAAATCAAAAATAGGATTAATGCAATGTTGTTTAGAATTGGAAAATAAAAGGTCAACATTGGAAAATGCTTGTTACTTAATATTACAAATCATTTTTCTTCTAAAACCACATAAAAACAAGTAAAAAACGGCATTGAAGAAGCTCAATCATGTGATTTTTACTTTACAACAATAAATAATGATAACAATAAGAATGGTTGAAACCACTACAAAAACTTACTCATGGGCAAGGAAAAGCTTGAACATGATGGCGTGGTCATATATGTTGGTTCCTATACATTCAAGAAAGTACAAGAAGTAGTTAAACATTGCTAGAAATCATATGGGGCATATACTTTTGGACAAACTCAAAAGGAAGAATGGTACAAATATGTATGTGGACAAGAAAGGATTGATTATGAACATTTTATTATATTAAACATATTGTAGGTGGGCAATGGCACAATCAAAGTGTATCAAAAGGATTGTCTACTTGCTATGATACTTCTCCTCTTTATCAAGCCCTAATGGATAGTGTTGCTTTTTAATGTTTTGAAAATAACATGCTTATACTTGTAAGTAAGTAGAAATCAAATGTTTTTAAAAATATAAAATGTTGTTATGTTCAAATTAGCCCTTCTGTAAGAAATTCACTAGTGTTCCATTTCAACAAAATGAAGTAAAGGACTCATTTGGACAACAAATGTGTTTGATAGGGTCCAAGAAAATGGGATTATAGGTAACTTATATAAATATGGTTCATATATTTAGAGTGTTTTAGCACATAAAATACAAAGAAAATTAGTTGTTATAGATTTTTTAAATAGCAATTTAAAGTGAGATTTCCGCACCCAGTATAAAACATTATAGAATTGTAATTTTTCCTTTTAAGTGGCAAAAGTTCACATATACATGTGCCTAGTTGTACGTAAGGTCAAAATTTGCCAAAATGATAATAATTCATATTTTGTAGATAGATAAGTGGTCAATATGAAAGGTTTAGGGTCTTTTTGAACATTCTAGATAGTCCTTTTGAGAGTACCTTGATTATGCTGTTAAAAAGAACAAGTATGTCTCTCTTCCAAAACTAACTTATTTAATTTAAAAAATCACAAAACCAAAAATCAAATTCATTAATTAAACTAGCTAATAATAAAGAAGATAACAATTAGAAATTGAGATATCAGATTTTGATAGAATGTTCTTTTAAGAATCACCACTAATTAATTTTAAGCAATTATCATAGGTATTTTTATATTTTGACTTCAAATTTATCAACAAACATTGGTGAGTGAAGTTAAAGGTCTAGTTTAATTGCATGGACATGTTCTATAGGATGTGGTTTACAATTTTTTGTTTGACTACATTTATCTTATTTTTTTCAAAAATTAACTTGCTTTAACATGATTTGAAAAAGAAAAAGAAAACTGATCTATTTTACACTCAATTTCATGGATGATTTTTTAAAATTCAAGTCCTACAATTACTGTTCGGAAGTTTGTTTTCGGGAAGTGATTTTAATATAGAGTTGGATCCAGAAACGTAGTCTATACCAAGAGTACTTGAATGAAGTATAATGCACAATGACTTGATATAACTTTCCAAGTTGGGTTTGTCTACTAAAATTACTCAAATATTTTTATTTTTTGAACAAATATTACATTCTAATATGTGGTGTATTTGATATCATAACAAGATACCAACCAACAATATAATAACACAACCAAAAAAACTGAAGTTTTGTCCGTCTTTGATGAAATTTAAGCCATAATTCAAATACACAAAGAAGACCACTAGTAAAAGGAAATTTTGGTTTTAAGAAAACGCATTCAACTTCATTTTATTTTTAAAGCCTTCAAGAATCATCGTGATAGGTTTTTTATTAATTTTGAGCAAATATTGACAGCCAAGGTGAATTTTGAACTTGGCAATAAGGTATTAAAGAAACTGAAAAATTATCATGCTCTACATGTCTCAAGATCTTTTGTGTTATTGTAACAAGTTTTGCAAAAGTCACTTGATTTTTTCAATTTTAGTTTCAGAAAGTGAGCAAAAATTAATAATAGTCTTGGTGGAATAAAGTCATATGTGTATAAGAATTTTTTAGTTGTTATGTTCATATTCATGATATAATACGTAAAAAGAACTATGCTTTTGAGCAACAAGAGTAGTTCATGCAAAAAAAACCACATATACATAGTTGCATACCATGTGGTAAGTTAATGAGTGATTTTTTTTATCATTAAAGTAGCGGCTTATGCTAGCATAACTTTATGTTGTGTACAAACATTTCTAAATTTCTAAATTATAGGATTTAAATGTAAATTTACTTTTCATAAATCCTTAAACTCAATGTGGGTTATAATTAATGATTGATTTTGGTGTTTCTATGTACTTTTGTGTTTATAGTTCAAAATGTCAAAACTTTGGATGGACAAATTATCACTTAGCATTTTGTTGCAAAATATCATTTAACAAAACATCTTATCATGCCTTTTGTACATGATTACAATAAAAAAAGTATAAAATTGTTGAATTATGACTTTAACAAATAGAGAACATCGATTTACATCTACCCTCATTGCATTGCTTACCACATATACATTGTCCATGTGAATCAACAACGCTTTTAGGCCACCAATTTTTGAAAATTAGGTTTTGAACAATAGGAAATTTAGGTAATTCAATTGACCAAAATAAATTGATGGAGTTCATTTCCATGTAATATGAGGAATATCTTATGAAAATTAGCTAAGAATTCTATTAAGAAAGAACAAAAAGATTAGCAATCTAGCAATGTCAATGACCAAGGCTAACACTTGTGTAGATAAATTTGTAACAATTTTGGAAAGTATTATTAAAGACAATTCAAAAACATAACTTAACATCAATATGATGTAGTTTTATTGTTTCAAATCAACAAAATTGACATAAATGATTGGAAATTTGTTGCCATCTCTACATTCATTGCAATAGTCATTGTAGTTTTGAAGAAATTTACTACTTTCTAAGAGAAAAGTTTGAATTTACAACAAAGAAACAAATGTAATTTTAACTATGGTTGTATAACCATGACCATAAAAAAGTATACAAGTAAAAATAGATCAATCTTATGCTTTGTTATGTCAATTGATGGATCATAAAAGATATTAGAGGTTGATTGATTGCAATAAAAATCAGATCCATTGTGTATTTGAAGGATTACCGTAGTGTACATAGCCTTCATCTTAACAAAGACAAAAAAATCACCGAAAGTGGTTTGTTTACCATTGTAGGCAGGATTTGGATGATTTTTATTTTAGAAACATGGAATTATTTCACCAACTGTCATATATATTCAATGTGAACAAATTCTCATGTTTTTTTCAATTGAAGATGATCATAAAAATGAAAATGGTTTAAGTAATGTAATGTTGTTTACTAGTAATATGTAATAATGGAAGTGGGTTGTGTGTAACACGTTTTAATTATGTTGTTAATGGTTCAAGGTAGTTGTTTGTTTATTTCAAGATACTAGTTTTTTATTATTGAAGTTTTCAACATAGCTCTTACTAATTCTTCACAAATTTAATTTTGTTTGTATCTTAACCTTTTATAATAATTCAACTTTAACTTTAATCAACTAGGAGTTTGTTCATATAAGCTTTTGCTACCCTACTAGAGTACCAGTTATGGTCTTGAAACATTTAAAGAATAGAAACTTTTTGAGCTCTTTCTCCAAGCATGTAAAGCATCATTTTGGCTAATTGTTGAGTTGTATTAATGTTTTCTCAAAAAATAGATTATCTTATGATTAAGATGTTTTAAGGAAAAAGATCATAAGCTTTATCCTTAACAAGTAGATTGACTTTCATAGCACTTTGGCTAAAAAGACAACTATTTTATTGAAAGTATTTTTAAAAAAAAAGCCTCAAATAAACATCTCATAAAGTGAAATTCATACAATTTGAAAACACTATGGCTGAGTAATTAATTCTATACAATCTATTGACTTGCAATGAGTTCATTCACAAACTCTAAGCATTTTAAAATACAACAAAAATAAAAAGTGGAACAAACCAAAGGTTGTGAACCATTATTGCAAATCTTAAATCTTAAACACATCTTTCCTTACTTTTTAATAGCACTTTTTATGGGGTTCTTGATACATTACCACAATAAGTGCAAGTCTATAAGTGAGGGGATAAAATTAGTTTTTTTTGACAATTTGACATTAGATGAGAAGATTTGTTCATGAAAAATGTGTTTGTTGTTGGATTTTTTGTATTAATACTCCCTTAGAAGTTGAGACCCAACACCAGAGTCCACAAGGCAATGGGAGAGAATACATGAATCATGTCAATTTCTCACAAAGAATACACTATACCAAATTAAAACAATAATGGCCTTTGTTAAGCCATATAATGTGGATCACTATATATTAATAATGATTGGTTCCTTTTGAACCTTTTTGTGTGAAATGTCTTTAGGGAGTATTGAATGACATTTATGCTAACTTTGTATTCATTAATTTGAAAATTTTCTAGATACTTGAGATAAATACTAGTTTTAGACCAATCAATATTTGTTTATAAAACAAAAATGGTGATTTGTAGTGAGTAGATTTAAAGTTGGCATTAGCTTGTGAAACTCCCCTCTAAATGTTTTGGCATGTGTTGGTTCAATCAATGCCTTCAAATCTACATCCAATCTCAAGTGTACTTTTTTGTTGTTGCCTTATGTTTACAATGATTGTTGTGTTTTGTAAAAATAAAAAATATATCTTTCTTATTATATGGATAAAAACAAGATAAAAACATTTTTGAATGGTGTACCTACTCTGGAAATAATATTGATAATTTAATTTTTTGACAATTGACTCATTTGTTGCTTTAGCACCTTACTAAAAAAATACAATAAAAGCAAAATGGTTTTTGCATTTTATACTTCTTTGTTTAAAAACCCTCAAATAGATAATGATTGAGGTTTCTAAAGAATGTTAGAACAAACATCATGAAATAACTTTTAGATTCATATTTTCATTCAATGTTTACTTGTGCTAATTGTAAGCACTACTAATATATGTACGCATGCACATATGCATATGCATATATATATATATATATATATATATATATATATATATATATATATATATATATATATATATTCATGTATTCATTCATTCATTCATTCATTCATGCATGCGTGTGTAGAGATGGGGACAAAAAAATCCATTCCCCACTCCTCTGCTTGCTACATGTTCAATTTCTCACCAAATTTGATTTTGTTTGTTGCGTTGGAAAGCTAGGGAATAGGAAAAGAAAGTATCAAAATTTGAGAAAACCTGGGAATGTATTGAAAAAATGATAGATGTTTAAAAAAATTAACCACAATACTAGTCCTAACAATGACTACTCACTGTTACTACCACTGCCATGCATGGAGTCCCTTTCACTCCCACAAGTACTACCACTCTCCTCATCTGAATTTTCATTGTCAAAACCTGCTTCAAGTTCTTGCTCATAGATGTATCGATAGTCGTAGTTGTTCTTCACACTCTTCTTCCATGATGAAAGCAGCTGTCACAGCTCAATACGAGCAAACAAATCAAGCAAACAATTTTTCAACGTAAGCTCAATCTTGTCCAACCTAGGTGCTACTGCAATTAGATTTTTGACTATGCTCCAAATCTGCTCAATTGTTTGAAGCTTGCAGTGGTAGGGAGGTGTCTTCATGATTGTGTGGTGATGCTGAGAAGCAATCTCATAGCTAGCAAAAACTGGAGGGATGTTCAATCCTTTGATGAATGCAACTAGCTGTGCCTTGGTCTACAACTGCCCATTCTCATTTCTAGGCTCCTCTATTCTTCTACAACCTAGCCATGCTCAAACATTACTGACTCTAGTGGACAAGTTTGGCTGCGGATCGACCTTTCGAACGTGGTACTTAGCTCCATCCATATGGATATGGCATGACCCGTAATCTTTTGCTAATGTTATGCAAAGCTTATTGAAGAGCCTCTCAAACAACTGTGATGAAAAATTCCCGTGATATTCATGAAAATCCGGTGCAATTCCTAAATTGCAAACAAATTCAGGAACAGTTCGCCAAAGCTCATTATCTCTCGCAGCTCTCCCGCATCGAGCAATACCTCTAACTTTTCCTTTTACAGGCTAGATAAGAGTACTCTCTCGAACAGTTCTAGCCTCAAGCTTGTTATCCTGGGAAAAAACAACAAAAGCGCAGAACATGACCAACATCGGTTTTCTACCTCGTTCAGTTACAATGCCTCCTTTTGGAACCCAAGTTTGCCGACTGTGATGATCTAAATGACAATAAGACTCATCAAGAAATACCTCTAGATAAATGGGAAGCTTGTTGCGATTGAGATTGCTCAAGCGCCTCTCAACATAAATGTTTCGGTAGTCGTTCATAGCATGAGAGTTATGAAGGATGTTGCAGCGATTTCCCTTGCCGTAATGGAAGCCCAACAAGCGCAGGTAACGGCGTAGTGTACGAATTGTAAGCTGCACATCTACATCTTCATCTTCCACTTGGAGATGGCAAAGAAGTAGTTTTGAGTGGACAAGGACTCTAGATTTGTTCCCTTTCACAACAAGTTCGCAAATTCAACATGCAAGGTCGACGTCGATCGTCCAACCATGCTTTTCACCAATGACTCTTTGACAGTGAACAATCAAATTGCCTCATATGCCACATTCTCACCCACACCTGCAACTTGAGCTAGACGCTTGCGGGGAGTGAGCTTCTTTCGATCAGTAACAAGTGACCTAGTAGCAATTAAGTGCCGATGAATGTTGATGAGCATGCACTATTCATTAGGAGTTGTTGGTACAAACGTGCGCCTCATTCCAGGTGCAGTCATCGTAAAGCAAATCTGAATGTCTCTTTAGAAAGCTAAAGAGCAGGGCTCTTTGATAATGGTGTTTAAAAGCAATGATGTAGAGCAATTTGTGCTAAAAAGGGAGGTTGATATGATCCCTGATTTTTGGGAATGGATCTTTCTGTCCCCGTCTCTAAATATTGATTTTGCTTGATTCTACATTAAATATAGCATTAATCCTTCAAGGACCATTGTCCCTTCAAGGGAGAAATGGGATTTTGGGCATTTACCTATAGCTAAACTACTTTCTGTGATTTTTTGAAACTTTTATTAATTATGGAGAATTCAAAGATATGTGTGGACATCTAATTTTTTCTTCATTCCAACATTTAAGGAAGAAGTTATGCATGAATAACTGAAAACAAGGGGGAATCAGGCTGCTAAAAAAAAATTGCAGCTTTTTAGAACAAAATTTTGAAATTGTTTTGTTAAATTTTTGTGTACATGGGAAGTTTTGAATCATTCAATTTTGATAGATGAATTGAAAGTTATGAGAACTTTTAGTTTGCTGTTAAGTATGGGACTCCCAAACCTCCATTCCTTTTCCCCCTTGTAAAACTTGTTGCTTTACTTTTTTGAGCTCTTTGAGGATTTTTTATTTTTGTTTTTTTGCAAGTTGTAGTAGACTAAGATTCCTTGGTTTTCATCATTTAGATAAAAGTAATTTAGATTTCTAAATTCTACATAAATCCTCCAATTCTGCCTAGTGTATATGCAAATTTCATGGGGTTACGGCATTGCAAGATTTTCCAAAGTATGATTTACACCTCCAATTCATTTGAAAATTCTCCCACACATACCTAACTTGGTCTTCTACATGGGAAAAATAAACCTCAACTTTGTATAGAGCAATTTTTTTGATACAGGAGAGGTCAAAGGCTTCTGAACCTTTTGGGCAGAAGTGAAAAACTTTATTTTCACTTTAGATGTCAATATCTCACTCATGTAACTCTAAAATGAGCTGAATTTTTCCCACAATTACCTCCCATAGTCAAGAGCAAGACCTTAGAGTTGGATTTCCAAAAAACTTTTTTTCCTACATTTCTACTCATTCCCACAAAAGTGGCAGTTTTAAGTGATTTTCACAAAAAAATGGGCTTGGTCCTTCAAGGATTAAACTTATTTTTTACTCTACTCTCTTTTGGCAAGTAGGCAAGTGCTATTTAAGCAAAGTAAATCTACATATACATTGAGGGCTTGTCCACATACATGTTCCAAAGTTTTGTGTCAAAACAAAGTCTTTGCTTATCTTAACTCCAAAACAACCATGCGGACAAAATGTGTCCCCAACCAATTTATGAAGTTAACCCCTAAAGGCCCAAACAATGTTTTTTGGCAACATAGCAATTTTGGGCAACTCACTACAAATGGATTTTTCATTTTTTTCTTTGAAAATTTCATATGTGATGTGTCCAAGGAGTAGCTTTAAGGCCCAACAAATTTCATAACTTTCGACTTCATGGTTCAAAAGTTATTGCAAGATATGTAGTTTTCTTTGTTTGGGGGGCAGCTGGGGCAGCTCAAAAAACTTCTTTAAAATTTACATTTTTTGAATTTTGTTTTTTGAAATTGGTTTTTTAGATTTATATATACTTGGGAAGCTTTGAATCATTCAATTTTCATCAATGAGATGAAAGTTATGAGGAGATTCCGTTTGTGGGCAGTTATGGATTCCCTACTCTAACAAAAACTTTTAAGTCCTATGTTTTACTCAATTTTTAATATTTTGGAAAAAAAATAAAGCCAATGTATGTAGATTGTTTATTACAACACTTTGACCATTGGGATTGGAATTTTCGTTTTTCATAATTAAATTCTTAACAATCTAGTGTTTTGTATCATTCTCTACTTCTTTTTACTTACTATTTTTTCCTATTTGTTATACATTTCCAAATGATTTGAAATTTTTCAAGTATGTACCTGAATTGTCTTGAAGAATCAATACAAAAAATCACAACCATTTTAAAACTTTTTTCATACAAATATGACCTTGTGAAGTGCAGCTGCCCGGATTTTTGCAGGGACAAAAAACAACTTTTTTGTCAATTCAAACTCAATCACCTAACAATCCACATGGCAGAAATTTCTGAATTTTTTTCCACATCTTTGGATACTAGTATACTACAAGATTTTACTTTTAGATGTGTCCAAAAATAATTTTTATCTAAAATTTAATACTTGCACTACAAATGGCAGTTTTGGGACAGTTTTGATGAAAACTTAATCAAAAGCCCTTAGGGGTTAAATAAAACCTTACCAGATTACGATTTTTAGTAGTTTATATGTTTGAATTCTTTTTTGAAGTTTAGTTTTAGCTTCAACAATTTGATTTTTTGCAAATGATTGATTATGATTATTCTATTCAAGATTTTGTGCACAAGTGTCCATAGCAATCTTGACTTTATGTAGTGTTGAGGGCTCTTGGGAATGAGCCTCACATACACTAGATCTTTGCAAATAAATCACATTAGAAAATCATTTAAAAAATTGTAGAGTAGATTTTGAGAAGTCATAAATTGATTGGGGTTATACATGATAGGCCCTATAACCTCATATTTTTTTGGTGACCAACTTTTTAACTTTGACATGTGAAAATGAGATTAAAAGACTTCAAATCACTTTCACAATTTTAACACTCTCATGATTAAACATTATGATCTTTCAATCCACAAGAGATATTGTTGCGATTATTTTCTAATGTGATCTTTAACATGTCTAGTTTGATTTTATATTCATAAAGAATTGATACAACTTATCAAAATGTTGGCTTTTTGTTAAAATTAGAACAAATTCCTAGAAGCTCATGAAATTCCAAGGTCATTTGGGGTTAAACCAATAAACAACATAAAATATGGAGCTTGAAGCAAACTTTGTTTATACATGAATCAAATTCAAGTCTACGTCAAAGTTCCTCTTGGATTGACAACAAAACTTCTAAATAGTATTATCATATGAATACCTATGAAAATTAAAATTTTGAATTTTTGGATATTGATTGAAGCTCAAAATTCTACTTAGCACAATCGTCATACTATTTCTTAATAAGTAGGTGAGATTTCAAACTTAAAACTAAACTTATCAAACCCCTCAAACATCTCATTTAAGCAACATAGAATCCTTATTTTTAGACTATGATACAATTTGAATGTGTAGCAAGTATATCACAACATATAGTACTACGGTAAACATACAAGATACTCTAGAGCGGAATTCAAAATAAAGACGTTCAAAGTGTTACAGCTCTCGCTCTAAGCACCATAATTATAGTCTCATACATCAAATGATGTGGATGGATGGTGATGCAAGACATCACATCATTGATCTTTTGTAATTAATTACCTTCAAAATATCATTCATCCAAGTGACAATCACCTCAATAACTTTCTTACCAATTTTGCTTTTACCTAGAAAAAACATAATTATCATGAATAGAAGAGAACAATCCAAATAAGATATTTATTTTAAAAGTATAATATTGCACCGTGTTACAATTTAGATGTGATATTCTTGCACCTCAACCCTTTAAAAATCACATACATTTTCACAAAATCTATTAGAAATCGGGGTAGTAAACTTGGATGTGCGTTTGAATTAATTATGAACCCATCTTCAATAATCCAACTGTATAAATGAGAAGTAGACCTTGTTTACTATAAAGCTTCAAATATGAATTATATCTACTGTTCAAGATGAAATGTTCTAATGATTGAGTGAGTTGTAGGCAGGAATTCTCTAGTTTTCGTACTTGTGTGGTTTTGGATCTTACTACTTCATGCAAGCTTTGCTTGAGAAGAGCCTTATTTTTCTAAAAAGCTGGATTTCTCACCTTTTCAATAAGACTAGTTTCACACAAAATGGATAAAAATAGCAATCACAAGGTGTAGCTAAGTGGACAAAAAGGGTCAAAAATCCCACTTTCTTTGCTACCCAAAAATATTTTTACAAGAAACTTGATAGATGCTATGGAAAATCCAATTGGTGAAAACAATAAAGAATTGGCCTTAAATGTAGAAAATTTCTTTTTAAAGATGAAATGATAGCATAATTTCAATTGATCTTCAAATACTACAATTATACTACTACCGTATAGGAAACCAAAACAAGTGTATTTCTTGATCAATTTGAAATTTTTTAGGATGGCATAATTGAAATTTGGCATTCTTCTTGGATATTTGATGTATTGTGTTGTTGCTTTGATCCATCTTTGACCAAATATGAATACGTATTTTGAGGCCATGCCGTATAAACACAATTATTTATGAACTCACATACTCGATTCCATTGTTGTTTTTTTGGTTGGATGCAGAACTCTTGTGATCACAGGCGTTCTTCAAGACCAATTTCCAAATTGTTGAGCAATTTTATTCTATACGCCAAAAACCACTGTGCTAAACCAAAATATGGTTTGGTGATCTCTAAAGGGTTAACCCCTCCATGCCCAAGGGGCTCAAACTGCACCTCTTTGATTTTATTAAGAGATGCCCAAAGTTTCTTCAATTTTTTTGTGTGGTTATTGATATTCTTAAATTCTTATTGAGATCTTGTTTCAACATCACAAGTCTAATTTTGAAAACAAATCAACATGATTTGTCTATTCAAGATTCTGTGCAAGGGTGTCCATTGCAAATCTTCATTTTCTAGTGTTGAAGGCTCTTGGAAATGAGCCTCAAGTACATTAGGACTTGGAGAAAAAATCACATTAAAATTTTAATTAAAATAATTGTAGAAAAGATTTTGAGAAGCCATAAATTGGATTATGCATGTTATACTTTACATACTCATATTTTTTTGGTACCCTCAATTTGAGATTTGAGATGCAAAAAGAGGATTGAAAGATTTCAAATCACTTTCACAATTCTAACACCCTTATGATCAAACATTATAATCTTTCAATCCATAAGTGACATTGATGTGATTTGTTTTCCTATGTGGTCTATAACATGTCTACCTTGAATTTGTGCACCTTATACTTCAAAGAGAATTGATAAAATTGATCAAAATGTCGACATTTTGTTCACTTTCAAACAAATTCTGAGATACTCAAAAATACCAGTGGCATTGAGGGGTTAGACAAATTAACATATCAATTGTGGGAGAAAAAACCCAAGATCAAATCCCAAGTTTGAGTGGATGGTCTCATTTATCAAAATTGATAAGTAGGCAATCGGATACACAATTTTTTTTAGTAAGCTTAACTGTTTTTATCAGCAATCTTTTGTTGTGAGTATTTTTTTCACAAAATTTTTATGTGGGCCTGTTTTCTTTTTACTTCACGTGGTGCCAGTCCAAAGGGCAACAACATATGAAAAAAACACTAGTAGGCTACCTATTGGATTTTGGTATATTTGAAAATGTTTTTAACCTTTAAGGACCATAGTATATATGTTGCCGTATAATCAATATTTGCCACATATAAGAAGTTTTAATTTGGGATCTCAAGCAACCCACTAGAATCGCATTGATCTATTCTCTAATTTCTTTGTTGATCTCAAATATAGTAGAAGTGTGGATCCATTCCAAATACAAGAAAAATACCCCGTATTGTACTAATCGCAGAGGCACGCTTGGTCCTTTAGGGGTTAAAATGCCTATTAAATCTTACAGTCTAGTGGTACCAACCTTGGAGTACACCGGGGAAAGACCTATAGGCCCATTAGCCCATAGGACACAACACTATACTATCACATAATTGATCATGACACTGGATAAACTTAAGTAAGTTACTAATCCTACGATGTACATTTTAGGTTTACGTACAATCTCTGGAAATGGAATTACCATGCCTTGAACACAGCTCCATATTTCCAAAATCCAAGAGAAGCTGAACCGGTGTTATCCGGTGCTCTAACAGAATGCTACCAAAAACCGGCGATGGAGCTCCAAACTAACGACGCTTATCAATTGACCAACATTCATGAAGAGGGTCATTTTGCTAGTGTAAGGAGTTTAAGTTGGTATTATAATGGTATTTACCAATGACCACTTGGTTTAGAGCTTTGATTATGAATGCTTCTATCAAATTAACCCCTAAAGGACCAAGCCACGTTTTCACCAAAACTTTCCAAAACCGTCATTTTTAGAGCATTCAATCAAATTTGAAACAAAATCAGTTTTATGCATACATAATTGTAGGAACTTCAGTTGTGGTAGGATAGTTTCAGAAAATTTGGAAAAAAATTAAGAAGTCTCCATGGTGTGGATTGGATGACAAAACAGTTTGAATATTAAAAAACATCTTGAGAAAAATCGGGCAGCTACACTACAGAAGGTGAAATTTCTAAGGAAAGAAGGCCAATGTGGGTGGTCCCTATCTAGATTCCTTATTTCACCTAAGTAGGGTACTTGTCAGAAAGTTTCAAATCATTTGAAATTGTGCAACATATGGGAAAAAGATAGTAAGTAAAAGGGAGTAGAGAATGATTTAAATTAATAAGAACTTAATTATGGAAATGGAAGATGCCAATCTCAATGGTTGAAATGTTGTAGTAGACATTTGACATCCTTTGGTTTTGTTTTTTTTCCAAAATATTGAAAATTGAGTAAAATAAAGGACTTCAAAGTTTATTTTAGAGTAGAGAATTCATAACTACCCGCAAACAAAAACTCCTCATAACTTTCATCTCATTGATATAAATGGAATGATAAATCTCCTAAACCAATTTCAAATTTTTGTTTTTGAATTTTTGTTTTTTTTGTTTAATTAGCCCAAACTACTTGCTCTAAGAAAAAAAACAACATATGAGGCCATAACTTTTTATTCATAAATCCAAAAATAATGAAAGTTATTGCATATGAAAGACACTCCCTGTCCCCACTTTCAATTTGAATTGTTCTCTAAAATACAGAAATCTCCAATCGCATGTACCTGCCCAAAATTGCTATGTTACCAAAAAAGGAAAAAAAAAAGAAAAATCACCTTGGTCCTTTAGGGGCTAATGGCAAAAAAAAAGTTATGTTTTATTGCCAATAATGATAATGCTTATGATATGTTTAAACAACTCTAGCTTGGACCATATCTTTGTTGGATTCTCAAACCAACGGATGCTTGTTCTGTCCAATAGATGGACATATAACTTACTACAAACTCTTGCTCACAAGGAACTCTTGCCGATCACTAGATAAACAGAGGTTCCAAAGGGCTAAATGACTTGCTTGTCCTCCATCTGTTGGTTGTGTGATAAATTGCAATATGGCAGGTGAAATATTCTCTGAGGGGTCTATATCCGATGGAAGGTTTAACTTGCGACAGCTATCAACATACGCTTTTACCAATTGCTAGAACAAAATTGCAAGAAAATAAACTAGCAACACCTAAATTGTAAGGTAAGTAGCTCAAATTGCAGTCCCTTTGTTGAAAAGTGTCCATCACATAGCTCAACAATGGATATGAGGTGGTTCTTGAATGGACCCTCTTTAGTCATAAAGGGAAAATGTGTATTCTATTGCACAAGCCAATCATACTCCTTGATTTTATCTCATCTCTTCACAAATTATAGAGGAATAGTTTATGGGAAACCTAGAATCACAAATAGGTGCCTACTACAAAAACATTGAAAATTCATCAACAACTCAACAATGCTTCAAAATGTACAAAAAAAAATTGTGTGACATTTGGCTTCCATTTCTCTTTGTTTGAAAATGAGACAAAAATTTTCTTGTCTCAAAATTGAGAAGACATACCAACCCTTAAAATGCTGCTTTTTGAGCTACCTACCTAAATACATGTGAAATTCTAATATCTAAAGAGTTACATGCCTGCAAGTAACCAAACAATGAGTCATGAAATAATTTCCTAGGGTAAGGCAACCTCGTTGTTACGACAACCCAAATGCAATGCATTAAATGCAATATTTAGTGTATCAGAGGCGAACCAGGCGACGAAACCAGACTTGATGATGCAGTTGCGAGACCGCTGGACGGGGGGGCCTGGCGATATGATTAGCGAGCTCCGACCAGTGGACATGGATTTATTCCATGTTCAAGGTACAACGGCGGCAGTGGTCGTACGCGCGTGGTGACCGTAGGTCGGGACAGTGATTCTGCCAGCACTGGCGGTCTCTGCAGCAATGATTTCAAATATGATTTCCAGTTTTAGCTGAAGTGGCTAAAACAAAGTGCCAAAGAGGTAAAACTTTCAAATTCAATACTACGAAGTTCATTCATATATTTTTTACCTGTATAAAATCTGGGAAAAATTCATGGATACCCATAAAGTTCGTCATATTTACATATATATACACCTGGTTTTTCAGATATTACACAATTATCCTTGGTCCATAATTTACAGGCGTTCATTTTGTTATGCACACTACTTCTTTTTTGACTAATGTTAAAATAAGGAGTGCAATAGAATAAAAAAGAAGTAATTTGCATACAAGGGAGAAAGAAGTGGCATGTACAGTAGGGGGACAAAAAGATTGGGAATACCCTACTATGTCATTCAAAGAACTTTGCCTAACATATAGAGTGTAATTGACACTTTTTTATCTTGCATCATTGGTGTTCAATTCTTATGCAACCTTCATCAAGCATACCTAATTTTGGTTTTGCAAAAATCAAAACTCTATTTTTGGTGAATTATTTTACATACAATTCACGGTTTTACATGATAATTAATTAAAAAATATTGATGATAAATTTTTGAGATTGGATTGCATGGGTATGTAAAAAACATCCATACACACATCTTTCCTTACAATAAGCGTCTCCAAAAAGCTTCAAAATTCCTTCTATAGAGATTTTAAGGTTGGAATGATTATGACCAAATTTTGTAAAATAGATATTAATGGGTTTTAATAAGATTTTGGCAAACTAAACATATTTTTGTGCTTAAAGTTACAAACTTAATCATAATGGACAAGTCAAATTGAAAAATATGATTACCATTCAATTATATCTATTTTACAAAATTTGGTCATAATCATCCCAACCTTAAAATCTCTATAGAAGGAATTTTGAAGCTTTTTGGAGATGCTTGTTGTAAGGAAAGATGTGTGCATGGATGTTTCTTACATACCCATGCAATCCAATCTCAAAAATTCATCACCAATGTTTTTTAATTAATTATCATGTAAAACTATGAATTCTATGTGAATTATTGCATAAGAATTAAACACCAATGATGCAAGGTAAAAAAATGTCAATTACACTCTACATGTTAGGCAAAGTTCTTCGAATGGCATAGTAGGGTATTCCCAATCTTTTTGTCCCCTACTGTACAATATAACAAACGTCTAAAAATTAAGGACCAAGGTATTTGTGTAATCTCTGAAAAATCAGGGGTATCTACGTATATATGGCAAACTTTAGGGATATCCATGAAAATTTCCCATAATTTTTTTGGTAGTAATCCTATAAAATTTAGTCAATTTAAAGATTGCTACTATGTGCAATTTCAGCATTGCGCTAATTGAAAACTCTAAAGCGGAAGCACCCATAGCCACCAATGCCCCATACCCAATGTCAAGTTGTCGAGTACGATGTGCTGTTTTCAACATCAATAGGGAAAGGTGCTTTGGAATATGTTCTTCTCTCATTTTCTAGGTTGGGACCACTTAAGTCATGCCACATGTCCCAAAGTGACATAAGAACTAGGAAGTAATAAGCCAAAAGTAGTTTGGCTATTAACAAAATTGCATTAGTTTAGAGGTTGGTCATGAGTTTGAAGCACTTTTTGACTCCCAAAATTCATAGTAATTTCAATTTCACATGTCCCAAAGTGAAGTAGGAAGTAAATCAATAATGAGCAAAAAATAAATTGGCTATAATTTGAAATGCATAGGTCTAGACACTAGCCATGGATCTGGAACACTTTTTGAATCTCAAATTCACAATAATTTCAGTTCTGCAAAATGAAATTTTATAAAATGTATAATCCCAATATTTCTTATCTTCCTACATTCCAACATGGGAAAACTTCCTGCATGGGAAAAGAAAAAGATTTGTTGCCTCAATCTCTTTGTAGTTTGTTGCAAAATCGCTTAAATTATCGGGTATGGTTTGCTTCCACCTTACAGGTCGGGACTGCATGCATGGGAAGATGGATCGTGTGGATCCGGGTCCCATAACTCCAGACGAGATTTGGCTCATTTGTTGCGGTGTTATTTGGGCGTCCTTGAAGTGTGTGAAACGACGCCCCCTGCTTGCCGCCTTCAATCATCGCCTTCACGGCTGCTCTTAACTTTAACTTACTCCAACTTACTCCGCTCCCCTCGCCATGTCACGCTTCGTTAATCATGCTTATAAATCTTAAGCTTATGTACCCCCTGCCCTGCTCTGCTCTGCTGCGCTGCGTCTCTCTCCTCAAAGTCAATCTCACTTCATTGTAAAGTGAGTCCCGACCTGCAGGTGAGCCTCTGTCTCTCCTCTTCCAACTCCAACAATCATCATCTCTGCGTCGACAATTTTACCCACGTCCACCTAGTCTGGTATCAAAATTCTTGCACACTCCGGTCAGTACTCATTGCCTCACTCTTCTTCTGATGATGGCACTCCTCTCTTGTCTTCTCACATTTTACCTTGAGAGAGATTTTGTGAAGGTTTCGTAATCTGGTGCTGCTGCAGTTAAACATACTAATCATTGCTGAATGCAGCTTGGTACTGCAGTGAAAAGTTGCTAATGTAGCAAATGTGATCGTTACCTCCTTTAGAGCTTTCTACAAGGTCAGTATTGTAGTAGTTCAGCTCGAGTTCGAAATTCGAATGAGTTTTTCCAGCTCGATTTTGAAATTTGAATGAGTATTTTTCAGCTCAAGTTCGAAATTCGAATGAGTTTCACCAGCTCGAGTTCGAAATTTGAATGAGTTTCACCAGCTCGAGATCCAATTTTGAATGAGTGTTTTTTCTGTTCGCAACTGTCATAGCTAGAGTGACGTTTCCATGAGCAAAACTGTGACTTTTACCTCTTTTAAGATCGATAGTTAAGCTTTTGCACAGGAGCTTGCGAAGGGTAATTAAGCTGAACCTTATTAGCGAACGGATCCACGGCCTGTCATTCTTCGAATTTTTGAACGGGTTTTTTTCTGTTCTCAACTTATCATAGCTAGAGTGACATTTTCATGAGCAAAACTGTGATTTTACCTCTTTCAAGGTCGAAAGTTAAGCTTTTGCACAGGAGCTTGCAAAGGGGTAATTATGCTGAAGCTTATTAACGAAAGGGTCCATCCACGGCCTGTCACTCTCCACTGACATTTTGAAAGAGCTGGATGCATGATCGATGTGTTTGTGAATTGATGTTCGAGAGATTTTGAACTGCTGTCTGTGTTACTGGAGATGCAGATTGTGAGCGTGTTGACGAGCAAGCAAGCAAGCAAGACTTGAAGCAGCAGAGGATTTGTGACTGAGAGACAAAGTATGGTCGAGGGCGGCCATGGCGATTCTCGAACCGAGACTCCAAAGGGAGAGGCTCCGAACTCTTCACCGATGTACCCACAGGCTGCATCCACCGGGCCAGACAACGAAGCAGGTGGCGTTCTGCGCAGGCCAGGCATCAGGAGGATCCATAAAGTTCAGGACATGGCTTTCCTTGTTGTGTTTCTGGTGTTCTGCATCAGTTTCATCGTCGAGACCGGCTTTGGGTTCCATACCGGCAATCCCCTCAGGTGAGCCTAACCTTTCAATTCAAATTCTAACAATGACGCAATACATGCAAATCTACGCTGACTGACACGTGGCAGTTTTACTGGCGAAAAACATCTTCCGCTTTCACTTACATATTCAAATCGAGGCTTTCAATGCATTCTGTTTGGGAAGACTATGATCTCGAGCTGCAAGTGCAAATACAGAAACTCAGTTTGAAAAAAATTGAAATAACAAGGTAAAGATTTTGGGGAGTAAAAGTCGAGGTATTGAATGCGTTCTGTTTTGGACGACTCTGATCCCGAACTGCAAATGCAAGTACTGAAACTAAGTATAATTTGAAAACACAAGATTCAAGTTTTGGGGAGTAAAAGTTCAGGTTTTTTTGTTAGATTTTGCTGCAGTTGGTTTTAAAGCGTGGATGGTTGATGAATTTGTGTTGTTGCAGGCTTGACCATGGGTTAGATTACAAGGGTAATGTGTGCGGTGACAAGCGAGCAAAGCCAGGACTGAAAGGACTTGGAGTTTTGTACTGGGTGAACCCCTCTCAGTTATTCCTTGCTGGTGAGAGAATTAGTCCATTCAAGTTAACAAATGCTAGAGGCGTGTGCTTGAAGAATTGCCCAAGCCTGGGTGTGAACAACACCATAGCTTGGGTATGTGACTACCCTGAGGGCTCCATGAAGAACGTGACAATGGCTCAGTGGATCAAGCGGAAATACAACTACTTCGACTTGTTGGCACCAGACCAAAAGGCTTCGTCGATGAAATTTGGAGGACCGTGTCACCCAGTGCTCTTCCCCAGCACGAACGGTACGTCCAAAACTCTCCAAAACCGAACCTTTTTTTTCCATTTTTTCATCCATGTATCATCCTAGTTTCATGTCTATGCAAAATTCGGAGGACCCTGTCACCCAGTGCCTCTTCCCCCAGCACTAACGAATCTACGTCCAAAAATCTCCAAAAACCGAACCATTTTTCTATATTTTCATCCATGCATCATCCTAGTTTCAAGGATCTCACCACAGGGTGCACTTTTTGAATTCTATTGCTGAAAGGCTGAGAGTTTTGCACTTTTTTTTCGTGCAGTATATTGGAGGTGTCAACTAGCGCCGTTTCCTGAGAACCAAACCATGCAGCTGTGGAAGAGTCTCAACGGAACTGACGTTTCCTCAGGACCTCTGGTAGTGAAAGCAGTTGACCGTTTATTGACTTCATCCTCTGCCACTCTCCAGGTAAAATATTATTATGTTTTTTTACATCCACGAGGTTTTGAAGGAGGTCATCTGTAAATTTTGTAGCTGCTTTGTTAAACAGAATGCTGATAGATTATTGTGTTTTCCAATGCAGCGATATATTGCAGATCTGGGAAGAGCTTGGCCTGTTCTAGTTCTGTTTGGAGGCGTGGTTCCGCTTTTCATCTCCGTTCTCTGGCTCATCCTGGTCTGTTACTTCGTACGGCCCACAGTGTGGATCACCCTCGCTCTCCTCAACGTGTTCGCTCTCCTCGTTACCCTCTCTTTCTACGCCAAAGGTGCCGAACAATCTCTGAATTTCACTCTCTCATTAATTCTACTTGTTCTGATTCTGAAAGTTGTGATTATTCTTGTGGTCATTGACGGTACTGTAGTTAGTAAGAAAAACTGATTAACTTACTTGGAACCTGACTTATTGCTTGCTTATTCAGTTGGATGGATAGGCCATGATGCTGTTACAGCAGTGATTGGGTCCAAAGCCTCAAATTCTGATATCTGGGCCTCCTCAATGGTAAAGTAAACCCCTTCCTTCAGAGCACAGCTTGTCGTTTCAAAGAGGCACAACAGCAGGAGACTTGTGAATTAATCTCACGTGCACCTCAAACTTTAACTAATTCTAAATTTGCGGACAGGTTTTTATCTTCCTTCTCATTTTATTGTTGTATACAATCTCAGTAACACGACTAAAGGAGCTAATGCACTTGCACTTGATGCAGGAACAAAGCCATTTGAAAATCATTGCAGTGTTTGTAACGCTCGCTCTGATATTGTCGGTGCTGATTACAGTAGCACTTCTCCACCGCATTTCCATTGCCATTAAGATCATCAAGGTGAGGAGAACTTCAACAGATAAAATTCAGCAAATTATGTTACTAAACACGTCCCAGCATTATTTTTTTGAACTTTTGAGCGTTGATACTATGCTGTTTAGTGATCTGACCCTTGTTTTTGATGTAGGTTTCCTTCCAATCCGTGATTGCCATTCCAAGTCTCTTAATCTACCCTCTAGCCCCCTTTTTCATTCTGGCGATCTTCCTGATTTACTGGGTAGCAGCAACCTTGTACCTATTCAGTGCAGGGGAGGTTAAACCGACAGCTCTATGCTGTGGATTCAAGTTCCATCACAGAAAGCACATGATCTGGGCCATTCTCTACCACTTCTTCAGTCTCTACTGGGTCGCCCAGTTCGTCATAGCGAGCGCTCTCACAACCGCCGCTGGTGCCGTGGCGTCGTACTATTGGGCGAAAGGTGAAACTGCAGTAAGTATACCAAAAACTCGACCAAGTTCATTATACTGATGCGCTCTTGTTAATACTCCCTCTGTCTCTTCTAAAAACGTCCAAAAAATTTCCTTGTAAAGGATCAACTGCGTTTTTAGTCTTTGTGCTGGTGACACATGCATTCTGAAATCAATTTATCCAGTACCAAATGTATATAAACTCTCCAACCTTTGCTGTTGCCGTTTGGGTGACCCAAATTCCCATACTAAAAAGGACCATATTTGTGCATGCTGCCAGCTCTCTCATTATTGATGATTTCAAGATTAGTAGAAACAATGATGGTACTTCATATGGGGTAAGGCCAAGCTTGCTAGGAGAGGGAGGAATGCTCTCTAATTGCTGAACTTGCCCCATGAGATCATTGAACATAGAAATTGCTTTCTCAGCGTTTGAAATCAGCATTAGTGGTACAAGAAATATGTCTGATTTGGAGTTTTTTAGACGAACAGAGGGAGTAGTTCGGAAATTTTGAACAATTGATGAAACTGCTGTAGGTGTGGAATGGAGGCGAGGGAACAAGCTGGAAAGGAATGGGATGGCTTCCAGTTATTTCAACAGGACGGCACGTGACAAAATTCAGTGTAGGCTCAATGGCACTGGGGTCACTAATTGTGCCACCAGTGGAGTTTGTTCAGTTTTTCCTTCGAACTGGAAGAGCAAAGCTGAAATCCGGCCTTTCTCCAATGCCCAACGGAACAGTTGTTTCAGCACATGGCCGGCCTGGCATGTGCTGTTTGGGTTGCCTTGACTGGACTCTCACTCACATCACTCGAAATGCTTTCATCGTGGTATCTCTCCTCCCAATCACTCATCCAGTTCTTCAATTACCCTGCATTGTAGAATCTAGACACTTTTTTCTCTGTCACAGTACTCCTCCATATCACAACAAACTCTTCTCAATTTCCTTGTAGGGATTTGCAAATGAGTTCCCTGTGTATTAACAGGGAAATGTGACAGAGAAAATAATCATAGAAAAAATAGATAGAAATGTTTAACAACTCGTAGAAAAATAGAAAGAAATGTTTAACACCTCGCAAGGAAAATGTGAAGAATTCCTAAAACTGACAGAGGACAATTGATAAAAATTTGCTGTGCATTTTGACAGTAGTGTGGGTTTGCCGAGCAGATTGCAGTTTCAGGAAAGGGATTCTGCAAGGCTGCGCAAAAAGCTACAAACCTCGTGGTTAATAACGCGTCGAGAGTGGGAGATGTGATTGTCATTGGTGACCTGATTCTCTTCCTTGGCAAGCTCTGTGTCAGCTTTGCCTGTGCGCTCTTCGCCTTCGCCATGCTGGACTCGCATCGTTATAAGACCAGCCAAGCTCGTGTGTCATCTCCACTTTTCCCTGTGCTGGTTAGTTTCTTCTCCTTTTTCACTTCCTCAAGTTTTAACAACATCTACGCCAAATAGTGCATTTAGGTTACCATAACAATTAGTTTTCCTTACCATGGAAAGTTACCTTATGACTCATGGCTTGGCAACTTGGAGGCACATGAAACTGTTTAGAAACTAGAATTTCACATGGTTTACCTCTTGGAAATTGCTCATTTGTTGTCCTGCAGCTGTGTTGTTGTTGCCATGGGCTTTGAAAATTGCTTATTGCAATAATTATTGTTGAAAATTACTGTATCAGCAGTAAGTCTTTTAATAGTGTGAAATATCAAGAAATTAGTGTGGGGCAACCTAAATGCACTATTTGGTGCACTTAGAAGTACCAAAAATAACGGTCCTTTGAGTAAAACCATCTCTTGTTGAATCATGTTTCCGCAGAAGAGTGGCAACTCCACATCACCAGCACGAAAGATTGCTACGTTGCCAACACTACCATAATTATGGCTTTTCTGTGTAATACTTGGCATATTGTTTTGTTGATTCAACAGTAAAGGGAATTTTTTTATGGAGTTGGCAGATTTCGGTTAAAGTGGCAAAGATAAATCAGAGCTCATCTCTAACTTGTGTCCACGTAGGATTGACTTTGATGTGATTGCCTGTGCAGTTTTGCTGGGGATTTGCATACCTCACGGCATCGCTCTTCTTCGCAGTAGGAGAGATGGCGTTAGACACAGTGCTTCTCTCATACTGCATAGATGCTGAAGAGAACAAAGGAACGGCGCTGTTTGCACCAGCTGCTTTAGTGGAAGGCTTGAACGCCTTCACCGAACGCCAGGAAGCGCTCGAACTAGCTCAAGATTTCAGAAAGTACAGAACTTATGAGGAAGATCATTACGACCATGACCATGAACGCGGAGATGAGAAAACCGAGAAAAACAACACCAGTGATGACGACAGCTCGTGAAAATCGTGAAGAATGGTCAAAACCACAGTCTAGTAGTGCAACATTTTTCTCAGTTTCCAAACCTTGGTTCAGTTATTTAGCTTTCTTATAAGAAAATGCCGGGGGGCGGGGGGGTGGGTCACGTATTTGAAGTGACGTTCACATGAGCGTTGAAGCATTTCGCCTGGATAAATTAGCTAGGAAGTACATTTGTCCTACTTTTGCACCACTTTTTGACCCGTCTTTGCAAACTCTGCAATTAAAGGTTTTTGGTGCCAAGTTGCTTGCACAAGAGCATTTCAGGTCTCTGGGTAGAAGTGCACAATTGGCAGCCGCTGGTACATTTTTTGAACCGCTGAGAATTAGAATTGTCCACCACGAGTAGTGAATAGGGGACATGTGCATTTGGCTGGTGAATGGCAGGAAGAAGGTTTTAAAGCTTTGTATTTTTGCAGTGCCGACGTGTTTGACTTCGGCCGTCGGGTATTAACGTTCAGTCTTTCATATATCACAGAACCATTTCTGGATTTTTTTAAATTTTGCACAAGAATACAAGAGCATAAAAGCCAATTATATGAGATGCGAAGTGGAAGTAAGAGCTAGTCAATGCCTTTGTGTAGTTACATATGGTTTTATTATATATGGGTTAATAAACTTATAATCTACAAGAAGAGTAGGCATTGGTAGCAAGTAGAGATGGCATTTAATTTCTACATTAAAGTAGAATTTTAATGTCACCTGCTTGCCCCTTGAACATTAGCAAAAAAAATTCCACCTACCTTTTTGGTAAACCCTCTCAACTTCTGGAATTATTTAGCTTCTGAAAGTGTTATTAAAGTTCTCAAATCTTCTCAGGGTTCAAAGTTCTGCCATGTCTGAAATGGAAAAAGAGTAGATCGCTTTAGAATGAAAACCACATTTGGAATCACTGCAAGTGAAAGTGAGTATGCATAGTAAAGCACGCCATAAAAAATCCAGACGATGAGCTGTATTACTTCAAAATGTTCTAAAATATCTACAATATGCCAATGTTCTCCTGTGCTGCATTATGGCAGATCAATAAACGATTAGTCTATGGGCTTCTGCTCAGGCTTTCCCTTGTAATAATGCTGGAAAATGCTTGAAAAATCCAAGCTGCTGTGTCCGGCTTTGCAAAGGATATTGTACCTACACAATAACAATGAATATTTGTCAATCACACAACATCATGGAAAACGCAATCAAGGTCAAAATCACGCAAAGCCGTTAGTCACTCGACTAATAAGAATAAGCAGATGTCCTGTATGCTCTCAATACCATTTGATTACGTCCAACAACTATCTCAAGCCTTCTAGCTTTTCGTCAAAATCCACAAACGGACCTGGCAGACAAGAAAAATCCTAAACAAGATATTGGTGAACTCACATTTCAAGTATCTTCCCTGCCAAAGGAACTGCCGCTCCAGATTCCTCAGCAGCAGAAAGCGCCAACCCCAAATCTTTAGCCTGTCAAATGGTAGCCTAAAAGAGTTCTTAGCATGCTACAACATCAGAAGAAACGTTGTAGCTATATATGATTCTAGACGGTCCAAAGTTTAGAAAAAAAAACTATGCCATAAGATGAAAAGGAATTGAAAGTTTTTGCTAATCTTTGTTCCCTATAAATTGGTTCATGTTTGGAGTGTTAAATCGTAGAAAATGTGCATGGCATCAAAATCTCTCAATCACAATGACCATGCATATCCCAAATTTACTTTCATGCTCCAGATTTAGTTAAATATGACATACAAAGAACTACAGAGTTCCCCAAAATTCAAAGCTAGAATTTGTGGATGAAAACATGAAGAGTGACCATACTAGCAACTGGGAAGAAAAACCTCCTTTGTAGTCCCGAGAGGCAGGGACGTTGGCCATGACGCCTGGAACCGGGTTGTACGTGTCACTGCAAGGTATTGAAATTCTTAGCAAGTCAGTACCAATCTCAGGCTAGAATCATTGTCTAACAGAATTTTAATATACTATGCTAAAACCTTGCTTAGACCCCGCTTAAACCCTGCTTGCTTAACCCTGCTTAAACCCTACTTGAACCCTGCTTAAACCCTGCATAAACCCTGCTTAAACCCTGCAAACTCTGCTTAAATTCTGCTTAAACCCTCCTTAAACCGTACCTGCTCCAGCACCGGGCAGAGGAAGAATTGAATACACTGGAGAGTGTATGGGCATCAATGCCAAGTTGCTGCCCAAGTGCCAGTGCTTCAGCCACACCTGCCATGCTGATCGCCAAAGCGAGGTTGTTGCAAACCTTAGCAGCCTGTTGCACGGAACTCACAAACCATTATTACGTGAACCCTAATTTTAAAAGCATCCTGTTTCCGAGATACATATTCTTCAATCAAAAGACGAGGAAAAAAGGATCATGAAGGGAGATCTCAACTTACAGCACCATTGCCTATGCCACCGCAATAAACCACCCGTGAGCCCATTGTATGCAATAGAGATCCAGCAGCTTCTAGACCTTCTTTAAATCCTCCCACCTTCAGAAACAATAAAAACAGCCATGAAGAAATGCAGCTTCCAACTTTCGCAAATATTTCCAACTCCAAACCAAGCAGCGCGTCTAGCTAACTAAAATCAATTATCAAATGCCCACATTGTCAAAGCAGCGCCACATACGAAATTAATGCTATTTCTTACTAATTGGTTGTCACTGGATTTCAATGCATTGTTACGTTCAAAACTATGGGCACAACTAGTGTACTTTTCCAATATCAGGGAGTCATGGCAAGTGTGCAGGATATTCTAGAACGTTCTTTAGAAATAGTCATAAGGAAGAGGTTGGGAAAAAAAAAAAAGAAAAAGTCAATAGACAAAAGCTGGGGTACCATAAACGTGAGAGTTGCAGCTTCAGCGCCCACCACGCCACCTGAAACGGGCGCATCCAGCATAACCGGAATCTTTCCGGTTCCTATGGTTTCTGCATTAGCCACACACTACAACTATGCAGCCATGAGCATTCAGAATTAAATACCAAAATTAGGGTTGACTAAATTTGTTCCTAATAAGAACTGATTCTCAAACAAAGACTCCAAACTGTAGATGAAAGCTACACTAAATAGTGCATTTAGGTTGCCTTAACAATTAGATTGCATTACTCTAGAAAGTAACCTCATGACTCATAGTTTGGCCACTTGGAGACACATGCAACTCTTTAGATATTTCGTTGCTGTTGCGAAGCCCTTTACAAATTGTTTGCTGCAATGATCACTGGTGAAATTTACTGTACTATCACTGAGTAGTTAATTAGTGTAAAATGTCAAAAAATTAGTGTGGGGCGACCTAAATGCACTATTTAGTGTAGTGATTATGACAAGAGAAATTAGGGTTTGAAACTTCGGCAAGTTACGTACTTGAGTTTGGACGGAGAGTGCACTCCTCAACTTTGGCAGCCAGCATGCGGCATGTGTGAGGATCAATGGTGGATGAGTCGATGAGTAACGACGGCCGCATTGCAGAGCTCAGAATTCCATTCCGCCCTGTGTAAACCTCCTCCACCTGGTGTTCAGGTTACAAAATAAATGAGCAAAACTGAGCAAAAGAAAGTCTGGAAAATATAAAGCCATGAGAGCCGAGCTTGAAACTTTTTGGGACTTTTTTGGTCCTTTTAGGGTTAATCTAGAGAGAGAAAGGTGAGGGGGGAGTCTACATGGTGAGGGGGGAGTCTACATGTGGTGAAGACGGCAGCATGGTGATGACCACGTCGCTAGCATCTGCAACTTCTCCAGGAGTTTGGGCTGTGCTCGCCCCTCGCTCTGCAAAGGCCTGCACCACTGCCTCATTTCTGTACAAAAAATGCAGTAGCAATCGCTGCTCTTCATGTCCTTCGATGTCATTGACATTACATGACATTGCAAGACTTTACTGGCTATGATGACTTGAAGACAATAAGAACTTAAAAAAACTAGCAACGTAACAAACTACTGGAATCCAGCAAACGTAACAAGTGATGAGAAATACTACCTCTGTCCCTCAAAAACATCCAAAAAGCTTCCTTGCAAAGGATTAATTGTATTTTTGGTCTTTGTGCTAGTGACACATGTATTCTATAATCAAATTACCATCTACCAAGAGTATGCAAAATCTCCAGCTTTGATGTCGCCATTTCGGCACCCAAATTCTATGCAATGAGTACCACCATATTTGTGCATGCTGCTAGCTCCTTATTATTCATGATTTAAAGATTAGTAGCAACAAATATACCTCATATGGGCAAGGTCAAGCTTGCTAGGAGAGGAATGCTCTCTAATCGCTTAACTTACCCCCATGAGATCATTGAACATGACAAACTCTTCCTCGACTTTAAAATCAGCAAAATGAAGCTTTTTAGTAGTACAAAAAACGTGTCTGATTTGGACGTTTTCAGAGGTACAGAGGGAGTATAAAAAACTAGCAATGTGACAAACTATTGGATCCCAGCTACAGATGGCAAACATGACAACTGATAAGAAACAACAAGCAGTTTAACAAGAAGCTCAAGAGTTTGACACCAACTCCTTTAATCCTATCGAAAAGCATATTTCGGAAAAATGCACAAAAGCACGGAGACTGTCGACCATTTTGCATGTTTAGGGTTTGGACCAGATGCAAAAGAAGTTGAGAAGAGAAGAGCTATGGCGGTAGAGCTTTGCACGTACCGATCAAGCACAGTAAGGCGGTGGCCGGCTTTCATGAGATTGGATGCCATGTGACTCCCCATGTTGCCCAAACCGATGAACCCCACATCCTGAACAGAAGAACACTCGCCATAGCCCGATCGATCAGTGCAACAGCAAGAATTGAATACCAGTGAAGCTCTAGAACCGGAACAATTCAGATGCTCCATGCATGCGTTTGGAGTAATTGTACCTGCGCATTCGACGTCGACGATAAAAACCGCAAGCTCACGGTCCGGATGAGAGTTCTGGAGGACCATGGCCATGTCCGAGCCATGCCTAAAGCGTAATTTGGGATGGATTTAAGTTACACCGGGATTTTGTGAGAAGAGAGCGATGAGAGAACTACTAGTGTGAGACCGGTGGTGTGGTGTGAGGGATCGATAGGCATGCACGGTCTATTCGAGAATGGAACACAGCATTTCCAGCGGTTTTTTTTAATGTGGATCTAGTGGATCTAGAGGATCTCAACACGGATTAGTTGGCCCAGTGTTTGTCTGGAGAATCACGATGGTTGCGAGCTAGCGAGTTTGCGATTGTTAAGGAAAGCTGAAGCACGTGACTTGTGACGAGGTTTGGCGAGTTTGGCCGAGGTGGAGCTGTGGGAAGTAGGGTGACGTGGCAGCTCTATCCCTTTGAAGTGGACATAGTATTTTAATACCAATAGTGGGTGTCAAACCTAGCTATTTCCCACCCAACAAGTTTGGTTGGGTTTACCTCACAACTCAATTACTTTTTGAAGTTATAAGGTATGATAACTTCATCATTCACTTTTAGAGGTGGTTGAAAACTTAAACTAGTTATGACTTTTTTTTATAAAAGTTATCAAGTGATCTTATGACTCTCTTCTAGAGAGAGATTGTGATACTAAAGAGGGAGACTATGATACTAAAGGGGGAGATTGTGATATTAAAAAGGGAGATTGTGATACTAAAAAGGGAGGGTGTGATATTAAAGGAGGGTGTGATATTAAAGGAGGGTGTGACATTAAAGATGTTAGTGTTATTACTAATCATACTACTAAAATCCAAATTACCTCTATAATATCATACCCTAACCTCTTTAATATCACACCCTCCCTTTTTGATATCACACCCCCCTCTTTAATATCACACCCGCCCTTTTTAATGTCACACCCTCCTTTGATATCACACCCCCCTCTTTAATATCACACCCGCCCTTTTTAATGTCACACCTTCCCTCTTTAGTATCACACCCTCCCTTTTTAATATCACACCCTCCCTCTTTAGTATCACACCCTCCCTCTTTAGTATCATACATCAATCTTTGTGACGTTATCTCATACATAAGTTATGAAGACTTACTCAAATTTTTATCAAATAGTTTGTGAAACTTTGAAAAGGTGATAACTTTGGAGAATTTGATTTAGTCACTACCCGTAACTTTACAAAAAAACCTAGACAGAGTTATCTGGAAACCTTCAAATATGCCAAGTTTGACACCCACTAATGCTGAGGTATGACTCATTCCTCTTTTTTTAAACAAATTTTTGTCACAGTTTTACCTCATTATGACACTCTGTACCTCAATATACTGAAAAAGAAGTGTTAACAAAAATTGGATTAAATAAATTGGGTGAAGAAATGGATGAGATTGTCAAATCCCTTTCAAAGAAACATTTTGCGGCTAAAATATGAATGAAGAAAAATCATTTTAGCTGATTATATGGATGGATGCCCACACACGCATGGTTTTATCCCCTTTATCTCATGCTTAAATAATTTTAACAGCCTAGAATCCAAAAATAATACCTTGTATATGAAACATTGGCACCCTATGCAATTTGAGATTAGGAGATATCTAAATGTTTTGCATACACAATCCAAAGTCATTAAATGGTTCAAATTTAGTTAGATTTGACATTTCTCCTTTACTTGTATGCTTTCTAGGATCTAGGATGTGTTTAGTTTGATTAGTAAAAATCAAAAAGTAGTTCCTTGGGTATGAGTGCCCGTAAGTGCCACTTATTCTGATTAAGCAAAACACACAGGATTTTGAAGAGAGAGGAATTATGTGCGTTACTTTCAGTGCTTAAGTGGAAATTTAGAGCTTTGGTTTACAAGCAACATTGTGTGTGTGAAGATATTACATTTAGGTGTGATTTTTGAATGGCTTACAATTTAATTTAATAGACATGTGGTGGATTTAAAAGTTTTTTTATAATTCAAATGAATGGACAGTTTTAATGTAAATGTTTTTTCCTCAATAATTATAAACTTGATTGCATTGATTACGAATTGTGATGAACTTTTTTTGAACACAAAAAGACACGTGTGCTCTGTGAAGGAATCATTAATACAACATTAATAATATGATAATTTCTTGGTTCAAAATTGAGAGAAAGAAGCTTCCAACTATGGAAGATATGAACAAGAGTAGATCTTTATGGATAGCACATAGACATCTAGTGGGGGTTTTTTAATATTAGGGAAAATCTTTTTTAAGGTGTTTTTGTACGAAAACTCTCTCATCAAAAATCTTATTTATTCATGTGAAGACAATAAAAATAAAATTAAAAATTAAAAAAAGAAAAGGAAGTGATGCACATCTATTGAGATGGAAAAAAGTGCAAGCTTGAGATCTACTTCATGAGAAAACAAGAAAATGAACAAGAAAAAAGCCATAAAACTAACATGCAAAATCAAATTGTTTGTTGAGAAATTTACCAAGCTTTAAAATTGCCTATTCTAGGGTGTTATTAATTAGCATCAGATTTGAAAGGTTATAGCAATTGTCATCAAGTGGTTTAGTATCACTATTTACATATGAAGTAAATTAGTTCAAATGGTACATACGTCACATCTAACTAAATCAAAACAATCCTTAACATTCAGTAGCACTAGTAAAGGGTGCCCTCCCTCCAAGAGAATGGTGTGGAATATTCCACACCCTTCTTTAGATATGTAGACACTTGGCTAAATTTGTCAAAGTTTATGAAAGGGAGGCTTAGTTCAATACACACACATCGAGGGGGCCAGATGTGTCAAAAAATTTATTATTATTATTATTATTATTATTTTTGTCAAAATGAAGTTCATGGATGATACCTAAAGAGAGGGAAAGGCAGCCTCTCTTTAGGCTACTGAATGTTATGTCCAAGGTTCAAAAAATACAATAGTCAATAATTTGGGAAAAACCCAATTTTGGGACTTTTGAGTGAAAAATAATAACTGGAAATACATGCAAAACATCAAGAGATCTTTCACATTTTGCTTATATATTGGGAGATAAACCAAACAAAGCATCAACCCCTTGGAGCAACACATCAATATGACGCCAAATATCATTTAAATCGCCGTAAGGTGTTATTGAACATGTTCTTGACATGTACTCCCTCTGTCCCTCTAAAAATGTCCAAATTAGACACATTTCTTGTACCATTAAAAAGCTCCCTTTTGCTGATTTCAAATGTTGAGGAAGCATTTCTCATGTTCAATGATCTTATGAGGGCAAGCTAAGCTATTATGGAGCATTCCCCTCCTAGGGAGGTTGGCCTTGCCCATATGAGATACCATTGTTGCTCCTAAACTTCTTTGTGCCCTTTTCTTAACCTTTTAAATCTTTTGAGGTATGTTGCAAAGCACGTGCCCTTGTAGTAGTATAACACCGAGAGCATTGTGAAAATCTTGGTCATTTTGTGAAAAGCATAGAATGTCATGGTAAATTTCTCCAAACTTTGTTTTCTGTCCATGTGGTAGGTGCAGTCATGGCTGCCGTTCTAGAGACTGCCAAGCCTTGTCCACTTGGCCAAGACTCCTCCCTCATGCACCCCAACAGTCCAACGTGGAGCCGAGCCTTGCGTGCCGTGCTTCAAGCTGCTGGTACCACATTGCAAATCACTGTCATCCTTCTCATCTCCCATCCTCTCATCGCCAAATAACTTAGCTGCCTTTCTGTGACTAAGTTACCAATTCGCAATTCCTCTCTTCTGGAGGTGAAGAGAAAAACTTGTCAATCTCCAGATATGGATATGGGACATCCGAAAATCAAGGGGATTACACCACGACACGACCCCGTTCTCTGACGATTGAGAACGGGGTGAAGAAGGTGTGATTGTCCGTAATGCATGGCTGAGTATGGACGAAACTCCATCACCACTTTCTTAACAAACCAGAAAATGTCTCTTGCATTGAACTGCAACAATCTCAAGACTGAAGCTCATTCTTCAAGCCTAGTCCAAAGCTCTCATTCTTGCTTACCGGAGTGCATACGATTGTAAGACTGTACCACAGGTGAGAACTCCTGCAACTTTCAAAAGAATTCTCTACTTGTCTTGCCGTTCGTCTTCAGCATATTCACACTTGGTGTTAGGAAAAGTACTAGTAATATGTACGTAGTCTAAAAGTGTGTCCAAATGCATCTAATTTTCCGTTGCTACTACCACTCTTAACACCAAGTGTGAGCTTCACAGTTCAGGAGTTTCTACTTCCCCTTGACAATAAGACCTTCTGTTTCTCTGTGTTGAATTGACTGTATTGCAAATGTTGCAGGTTGGTTTACCATCACCATGACAACTCCATCATCTGGTATCCCCGGTTTGGTGGTTCCCGAAGGACATATAACCGCCGAAGACATCCCGAACGTTGACAACATTGGTGGCAAGCCTCACGAGGTTAGTACTTACACTAGTCACTAGAATAAATCAATGCACAATGATTGCAATTCAAAAAACGAGACTTTACCTAAGGGCTGATGTTTTGAGGAGAATTCGAGTTCCTAGGAAGAGAAACTTGCAGTGGTCGAAATTGTACACTTCGACATTCAACTGTACAGTACAAGAGTTTCAGCTGCACACCAAATCATGAAAGGAAAGAGTTGTTAGAGCTGGTCCTTTGAAAGATATTCCTGTTCCTTTTACGTATAGAGCCTTGTGCTATCCTGACCCTCAGAACTACTCCATAGAAACACTGATCAGGACTAGAGATTTCAAGTTGCATTGTTTTTGCTTCAAGTTGGTAGATTTCCGGTCTGTCCTTTGATAATTAGGAGGTATAGATTTGAGTGAAGTGCAAAACTTTACCATTTGAACTGAAAATCGTGTACGGTTAGGTAAGTCATTGAGAGTAATTACGCTCTGACAGGCCTTTGTGGGTAGTATTTTTCATTAAAGTAGGAGGTTCTAAAAGCGTGCAGGCTCTAAAATAATGCACCTCCTCAAATGTACTATGTTTGTACATGTTGTTTTTTATAGCCCTTCAATAATGTATAGGCAATGTATATTTGAGGAGATGCACCATTTTAGAGCCCTATAGCCTTTCCACTTCAAAAGTTCATAACTAATTTCACAAAGCTCCAAAAAATATGAAACAACTTGGGTTAAATGCCAGTTCCTCTTGTCTGTCAAGGAAAATTTACTGAAAAACATTTGAAGAGGTTTCACCTCCCCAAAATTCAGTTTCAGCCCTTACATGCTCCATTCATGAGCCTCCTACCTTAGTTTTGGTTATTTGACGATGCGGTTGGCTTGGTTTGCAGAGCCATGATATTCAAGGAGTCCCAATAACTCCCGAAATTGCAGCCGAAATCCGAAGCGCGGAAGTCAAAGCAGGGCATGACATGGGCAAGGGCTCTGCAGCAGCTCGAGTGCAGAGTGCCGCGGCGTACAACCTGCGTGAGAACATAGTGCCCCCGGTGGGAACCAAGGTTATCGGCGGTGTTCTCGATAGCAAAGCGCAGTAACTGCACACCCACACTCGTGTCGACCAGGGAACCGCCACTTATGCCAGTAAATAAGTTTGAGCTTTCCCCCCGTTCCAAAAAAGGAGTGCAGCAATTTTGCAGGCAAAGTTTTCATACCTTGCTACGGTGATTCCGTTTGCTTGGTGAGAATCTTTTGCTCTGTTTTGTGGGGATTCTCCATTGATAAGTTCTGTTGAGTCTAGTTGGGTGCAGGTATTTGTATATACCTGCCTAATAAAGCAGTGACCGTTTCCAACTATCTGTTGAAGTAAATGCATTGTGTTTCAATTGGTTTGTTTGGCTTACCTTATGATGATGATCTTCATGTTCGCTTCCACCACGTTCTGTAAGATATCTGCTGTCAGTAGTGAAACGTCAGTTGATCTATTAATACCATTAAGTGAATTAATGTACATATGAAGGTCCTCTTTGGAAACTCGTGAATTTGAGACTTGTCATTGGAGACTACCATGGCGTAGATGGAGTGATCATTTCCAACATGCAGGTTCGCCAGAGCTTAAGTTCCAGTGCCACGACTTTGTTGTCCGAGGCTTCATCCTTCAGATTACTAAAAAACATTCCACAAGCTCAACATTATTGGCATTAACTCACAGGAAGATCTTGCACACTTTGGGTCATGCACGAAAGTTGGTACCTTTCGCCAATCTTCATGCTTCAGTTGTCTCATTTCTTCACTTTCTGGACAGAAATGATGCGCACTTTAAGATGTGTTGTAAGTATATGTGACTTCAGAATCATGACCTTCAGAACATTGACCTATTACAGATGGAACGCACTCGTTAATATGAGCTCTAATACGATATCCTATAAAAGATTCTGCACAGTAGTTACACATTCAAACCAAGCGATAGTCGGAGTTTTGAGACCCCAGGCAACAGATTGAAGGGAAAATTTCATGGATACGCCTGAAGTTTGCAATATTTTCAAAGATACCCCTGTTTTTTCAGAAATATCACAAATACCCTTGGACCAAAAAATTTAGGCATTTGTTTTGTTGTGCATGCCACTTTCCTTCTTCCGTTTGTGCGCATGCATAACAAGAAAGAAGAAGTGTGCGCACAAAGGGAGAAGGAAGTGACATGCATAACAAAACAAACGCCTAATTTTTTTGGTCCAAGGGTATTTGTGCAATTTCTGAAAAAGCAAGGGTAACTATGCAAATATTGCAAACTTCAGGGGTATCCATGAAATTTCCCTAGATTAACGAGGTTATAAGAAAGATACACCTCTCCACCAGGGGCTCTGTTTTGGCCGAGGGTGAAAAGCTCCGCCAACCGTAACTGCATATCCATCTGCATCTTAAGGATTCTTTCCTCTCTGTCTGCCTTTTCCTTCTGCCTCCGCTCTTCTCGTCCGGCTCTCCTCTCTTCGCGCTCTGCTCTGTCTCGTTCCAGTTGTGTACACAACTCTCCGAATTTTGTGATGGCTCCTGCAAGTGCCTTGGCAGGGCTATGATAAGAATGTCTCCGTTTCTTGCCTCTCCTCGCTGAGGAGTTGGTAAGCTCATGGTTTTCGACTTGCACAGAAATCGAAGGAGGAGTCTCTGGCGTGTCCTCTTCTTCTGCAGGCAAACAAGTGCTCTCTGGAAGAGCCTCTTCAGACTCCTTCAAATCAATGGACAGGCGAATTGGGACACTTGGACTAGTGCAGCCTTCCTCAGACTTGACGATACTTTTTAATAACACTGGAGGTTCAGCTGGATGAATTAGAGCTGAATTCTCAGTAGTGCCAAGACTCCCAGTCACCCGAGGGTTGTTGCCAAAAATCCTGTCCATGTCGAGAAAATACGACCACTTGACAGAGAGCCCCGGGGTGTGCGCTCCTTTCTCTTGCTTGTATTTCTTCTTCATGTTCTCCATCTTGTTCTTGACCTGCTGCCGAGTCTTGTCCACCATCCCCGGCTGCTTGTTTGCATTGACTGAAATGAGCACGTAATCCCAATCCAGAGGTCGAAAGTTGCCAATGTTGAATTGCTGGTGTCGGTCGCTGTACGCCTCCAGCAGGGCCAGGATGTCTTCTTTGCTCCACACCACATTTGCCATTGTGTAGAACGGGACACTATGCAGCAAAATACACAAACCATTCTTGCCCTTTTATGAACAATGGCAACAGCAAATTATTAAAAAGCAAAGTCATACCATATCAAACAAAATTAAAGCTCTAACATACGCATTACATGTAAAGCCACTAGCTCATTGGCTTTAGAAGTGCTTGCTTGTTCAACTTTAAGCTCAACTTTGCAAAACAAGGTGTCAAGGATTCCTTTTCAGGAGTTCCTTTTCATGCCAACACTGAAAGATTCTCTAGAATGTTATATACGCACACATGTGAAACTGAGCTAAGGAGAAGAAAGAACCACTGATGAAAAGGGAGAAAGAGATCCAAAAAACCTCGCTTATCTTTGAGTTTTCATAACCAATATTTTTGCAAGGCCTAGATTATGAATCTCTGGCACAGACAGAACTCTAAGGAATACTCTTGGTAAAGGAATAATTACAACATAAGACAACTTTACCTAAATGAACTCTCACACAAGAACAACCCCTCCTGAGTTTTGCCTCAAAAAAAGAGATCCTAAAACATAAGCCCCCAAGTTCAATATTGAGTACCCCTATAATCAAAACTTTCAAAACTCAATTAAGATTCATCCAGTGACAAAAAAAACATAACATGCAAAGATATATACAGTGCAATCCTCTCTCAAATTTCCAACAACACCAATCAAGACAGTTCAACAATCAATAGAAACCATTCTTATTTGATCATTTTGAGGTGTACATACCTAATACAAAAAATCAAAACCTGCAAGTTGACGTGTCAGTGTAATAATAATCACTCCAACTTTATTCTAATCAATAAAGTGCAAAGCCACAGTCCATCTAACAACCGATTTACACCATCGCGTATAACAAAAGCCCCTGCATCCAAGTACACACACATGATAATCTTGTTACACTCTTAATTTTACAGAAAATTTCTCTACAAAACGACCTAATTCAAAAGAGCAGAACATTTATATCGCTTTTCCACAACACGATCTGATAATTCGAAACAACGCTGCGAGGAAAAAAATTTAAAAACAAAAAAAGAAAAGAAGAACTTAGTTTGCAAGTTCCACTTTTCTCTTCCAATACAGAAACACCGAAGCTTTCAAATGAGAGAATCGTTCAACATCACATCACAACCTCTAGGAATGCCATAGCGTCGTTCTCAAGAAACCCTAAATGGATCAAAAATCTTTCTTTTGCCCTCCAAACCCTCGCAAAGGCCAAGAATTCGCACTCACGGTGATCCGTATCTGCTGAATGAGAGAAGAGGACTTACCACAGCGCGAGATTCTGGAACTTGTAGAGTGGATGCTTTGTTACAAGAAGAGCGCCACTCAGTAGTTCAAATTTTCCGGTGTTTTGTTTTTTCGAAATTAGCACGCCAAGTTTGTTGATGATGAAAAGGTGTGTGAAGAGACCAAGACCAGTTCAGTGGTGCCAAGGTCGGAAGAGGGAGCCGAATTGATGGGCGAGAGGTAAGTGGAGTGAGGATTTGAAAAAGGGCCACGATTAGAAAAGTGTGAAGCGCGGATGTCATGGACCGAGGATCGCAACGTGCAGATCTCATGAGTTGGTTGGTAAGACTTGGATTTTGCTCTGGAATTGTGGTCCTTTAGTACAGTATTGATTTTCCCTAATATCACTTCCTCATTCCTGCGTCCTCTATAACCCCCAAAGGACCATTGTCCCTTCGGGGGACAAATGGGAATTCTGGGTATATATCTATGACTAAACTACTTTGCGTGTTTTTTTGAAATTTTTATTGAAAATGGGGAATTCAAAAATCTGTGTGGGCATTTAATTTTTCTTCATTTTGACAATTATTGAAGAAGTTATGCATGAATTTCTACAAAACAAGAGAGAGCGGGCCAAAAACTTTCTTGAAAATAACACTTCTTCAAAATAAAAATCTGAAATTGGTTCTTTAGATTTATACATGTGTGGGGAGCTTTGAATCATTCCATTTTGATTTATGAGTGAAAAGTTTTAGTTTGCGGGCAAGTATGGGACTCCCAAACCTCCATTTCTTTTGCCTTTGGTGTTTTGCTTTCTTGTGCTCTTTGTGAATTTGTTTTTTGACTTCTTCTTTTTCCAAGTTGTAATAGACTAAGATTCCTTGGTTTTTATCATTTGAATCAAAGTAATTCATATTTCTTAATTTTACATAAATCCCTTGATTTTGCCTAGTATATATGCAAATTTGATGGCCTTATTGCATTGCAAGATTTTACAAAGTATGATTCACACCTCCAATTCATTTGAAAAGTCTCCCACACTCACCTAACTTGGTCTTCTACATGGAAAAAATAAACCTCAACTTTGCATAGAGCAATTTTTTTTGATATAGGAGCTGTCAAAGGCTTTTGAAATCTTTGGATAGTAGGGAAAAAAACAGTTTTTTCACTTCAGCTGTCAATATCTCACTCCTCTACTTCTAGAATGAGCTACATTTTTTTCCGCATGTACCTTCCATAGTTTAGGGCAAGATCTTATGGTTGGATTCCCAAAAATAATTTTTTTTCCAAACTTTCTACTCATTCCCCCAAAAGTGGCAGTTTTCAGTAACTTTTAATGAAAGATGGGCTTGGTCCTTTAGGGGATAATATCACATGCTCTAAACTAAGGGGCGGTTTAGACTATGTCCCACATCCCAAGTCCTAGTTCAATCTGAGAATCTGGTTGGCGAAGAGGCAAAGGATGGGACTTTGCATTTCAGACTATGCCTCAAGTCCCACATCCCATTTGCTTACATGGTGCCTACATGGCAACACTTTTCCAAGTTTTGGTGCCAAAAAATTGGGACTTCACTCCAAGATTGAGTCAAGCATTTTGGTAAACCTATCTTTTAGCCCAAGTACCGTCTTTTTCCTTCTATTCTAGCCCACAAAGATGGGATTTTGCACTCCTATGAGACTTTGTCACATGGGACGTGGGACATAGTCTAAACCGCCCCTAAGGTACTTACACTAAATAGTGCATTTAGATTGCCTCACACTAATTTTTAAACACTTTACACTATATAAATACTTACTATTACTACAATGATTTTCATTAACAACAATAAAAACTTGGTTACAACAACAACGTTGCTAAAAAATAAACTAGCGTAGTTTATGTTGTCTATGTTGTAAACCATGTGAAATAAACGCTTGAAAATTAGGGTCCAAGGGTATTCGTGCAGTTTTTTGAAAAACCAGGGATATCTATACAAATATGACAAACATGAGGGGTATCCATAAAATTTTCCCAATGTAATTCTGTGTTAGAGGACGCTTTTGCAGGTCATGACAGATTTTGACAGAGCCATCCATCCATGCGCAGGATTTCATCCTCTGTTCTTTGGTATTTCCTCAGCTGGTGCATTCTTCAGGTTTCGCAGAGCAGTGCGTCGAGGGGTTTAGGGTTTAGGGTTTTAGGAGCGTGGCATTGTATAAACGAGGAGGAGCCATGTTCGCGACCGCCGTGCTGTGGGCGAGGAAGTCAGGCCTACGCCCCGGGAACCTGTCCAGTGTGGGCAAGCAGGTGGAGAGCCCCTCCCAAGCACTCTACCGAATCATTGAGCAGCACGGCCCCATCACCGCCTCCGATTGCTGGAACCATGCCTCCAAGGTACTCCTCCAATCTGTTTTCTCACTACTATCTTCCTGTAATTAGGGTTTCCGGCACATTTAGGGTTTATTCTCTGTTGTCGTAAGGGAGCACCCTCTCTCCATGAGTGTCCCCATCAACATTAACCCATTAACGTCTGTGGTCGATTCCGGGGGTGGGCAATCCTTGGTATGGTCATTTGGGGCAAATTTTAAAACTATTGAATACAGACATTTACCGCAGATTTGACCATATATATGGAAGTATCTTGCAGGGTTTAGTGTTATGCATCATGAATTATGCTTACTCTTTAGTTGTTATGATCATCTTTTTGCATCTATTGGTGTATTTTCAGTTGGTACTCTTTTAGTTTTTTCAACCCTCTAGCCACATGCCACCTCAGATTGGCTTGGTTATTGTCCTAAACTTTTCACTTTCCAATTCCCCATACTCGTCCCTTTGCCAAGTCATCCAATTCCTTGACATGCTCTCTCTACAAACTAAAAAGAGTAAAAATCAACCAAGAAATGGTCGACTAGACGTTAATGGGTTAAGGTAGGATCACCCATAAGCGTTAGTGTCTCCATAATTGTCACCTCTAAAATCTTGAAAAATCTATAGAAGTAAATAGATGTAATTACAAGGATGTACAACATGTGAACATGAAACTTTAGTGTTGGTTATGGGTACAATGGCAATTTGCTCTTTAAAAATTCACAGTTTATTCTCATAGTATCCAAATAATACATTCAAAAGTGAAAACTTATTATTTTTCTATTGTTAACAGGATCTTATAGTTTGCTAGATGTTTATTAGTAGTCATCATGTTCAAAACCCTATGGGTGTTCCTACCTTATGTACTTTTGCACCTTGTGTCAATGATTGACAAATACAAAAAAATTGGTTATGGGTGACAAAGTGATGGTTTTGGGTGATTAGAAGTGACAAGTGCATCTCATTTGAATGCCAATGGGATTGGAAATAAGTTCATTGAATGGCATTAAATAGTTTTGCAATCCCATGAGTAAATAATAAAAGGAGGTGAACTCACCATTCAACTACCCTAAGCATGATATTTTGTCATCTTGCATGATGGTTACAAGTGCTCCATCTCACTATGTAAGTAACTTTGTTCAAGTTAGTATTATCAGTGTATGAGCACACTAAAGACTTTAGTTAACATCTTTTTTTAGCATCTCCTACACACAACTACACATTTTCAGTGATTTTGGACTTTGAAAAATCTTTGTGAACAAATGCTTGCAATTAGAACTTTTAAATTGATGCCAATATTTTGGTTTTCCTTTTCCTTAGTTAACAATTTTTTTCAAAGTTCATCAATTGATTTTTCCTACTGAGTTTCACGCTTATGGGTGTTGCTACCTTAAGATAAAAGATACTCTTTCCGGCACACATGTAAAACTGTGCAGTCATTGGGAGATGCGCGGGGATCAGGTTCCTAATGGTTTTAGAATCCTCGTCGTTGCTTTAGATGGAAAATCATGCGTTAAAGAGCAAGCAGCACCTGAAGATGATGCTGCGGTGGATGAGAGAGCAGCATCGAGTGGACATCGTTTGTCAACATAAAGGCGACAAGAAGTCGACGAGTCCCAATGACAGGCAGTTTCTGTTCTCCATAGCTCCTCCCAAGGTGGCTGCAGAGCCGGTTGAATCAACTTTTCCGCTCCAAGGAATATAAAAAGAAATCGTCGCTAGATTATCATTCTGAGTTCGGAGCATTTTTTAATTTTATTTTTGACCTAGAATTCGAGAGCATGAGAGAAGTGGGAGAGAAATTTTAAAACTCAGTGATTTCAATCGCTCTGGCTTGGGTACCATGTCTAAGTTAGTACACAATATTCTCAGTGAATTCTCAGTGTCCATCTTTGGGCTCTTAGTTGAAATTGGCTATTACTCCCTCTGTCCCTCTAAAAAGCTCCAAATCAGATACATTTCTTATACCACTAAAAAAGTTCCCTTTTGCTGATTTCATACACTGGGAACGCGTTCATGTTCAATGATCTCATGGGGCAAGTAAAGTAATTAGAGAGCATTCCTCTCCTAGCAAGCTTGGCCTTGCCCATATGAGGTACCATTGTTGCTACTAATCATTAAATCATTAATAATAAGGAGCTGGCAACATGTACAAATATGATACTTTTTGCATGGAATTTGGGTGCCCAAATGGTCGACATCAAAACTCAAGATTTTGCAAACATTTTATAGATGGTATATTGATTCTAGAATGCATGTGTCACTTGCACAAAGATTAAAATAATGAGGAGTTGGTGGCATTCACAAAGTACTATGCACAAATATGGTACTTTTTGCTTGAAATTTGGATGCCTAAACGGCAACATCAATATTGGATATTTTGCATTTATTTGGTAGATGGTATATTGATTCTAGAATGCATGTGTCACTAGCACAAAGACTAAATACACAGTTAATCTTTTGCAAGGAAGCCTTTTGGACGTTTTTAGAGGGACAGAGTATGTACAGTCGTAGCATCTCAGAATTTGGGATCTAGTTTCCTGTTCTGTTCGTGTTTTTAGTGTATTTGTTTTACATCGCTTCTTGCTATGTTTTCCTTGTGGTATAGGGTAATGCTGAATGAAGAGAGCATTACGGAGAAAAATGGGCTGGAGCCTCTTCAACCTGCATTACGTGCATTACCTGACGTAAACCACTGCAGAGATATTTGAATGAACTTGCACTTCCCAATTATGCAAATTTTCTAGCAAAATGCTTAGTAAGCACTAATTTTGTAGAAGAATCCGCTTGAGGTATAAACAGGAAGCATTTGGTTTACGTATAGGGCAACGCCTTTTGAAGAGGATATGATGGAAAATAAGTTCCTATTGAGGAGGGCGAAGCATGACAAGCAAGGACTTATTTTCCATTGTATCTCTGGTGTAAACCATTGGCAGAAGATATGGCAAGAAGTACTCTAGATGAAACGTGATGCGGATGAAAAGCATGTAAGGCCCGATTATGCAGGGAAATCCTGTAACGCCACTAGAATTCTAATTACGCTATGCAATCTGTATGGAAAATGAACTGCAAATTTTTTGCCGGTGGTTTATGGTTCAAAAAAAGCTCACCGTCGATTCGTTTCAAGGGGTGCTCTCTTTTTGGAGGTAGGGGATAAGTTTATGCGTCTATTTATGCAGGTTATGTAGAATGTGATATTTAAGAGTTGTACAGAGTTGTGGGGAGATCGCTAAACACAACAACCAAGTTTGTTGAGCATGTTTTTATCACTATGTATGAATCCATGTGCAATTTCAAAGTGGGAGGTTTTAGACAGGTATGAGAGACAGCAGACAACCTCATTTCCATTCAAATCACGCTTGCTAATAACTGTAAATTGGGGACCAAAAAATTGAATGAAAAGATGAGTAGCTGCTGGTAGCAGGGCTTATTATACGAGATACTATCAGATTTCTAACAGTTTTAAGTAGCCCCTAACGTTCCGATAATGCTGGTTAGTTTGAAGTGATTCTTTCTCTCTTTTCTCCATTGTCACGAATCCCTTGTTTGACTTTGTAAAGTCGAAATTTTGCCTTACATTTAAGCATTGTGTAATTTTGTAAGGGTGACAATGCCTTGCACCTCTAAATTTGGCGTAAGTTTGGATGAACTCTTTCCTAGGGAACCTGTTATCAGTCTGACGTGGACATGGTTATCAAAGGATCGATTCTCATACGGAATAACCTCTTCTGTACAAATTGGTAGGAGACCTACCAAATTTTAGGTTTAGTAACTTTATCAAATTCCACTTGGTGAGTGATCAATTGACATAATGAGACATATTCAATGACCAAGAGTGGGGCACAAGAATTTTGATGGCTCTTCAAAAATGATTGTAAAGTTTGTAATAAATCAATTTGAAAAGTCAAGGGCATAGTTGCCCTTATGGCATCCTCAATCTAGACCTTGCAATGGCAACAATAATTATAGAGCTTCATTGCTAGGCCTCAAGCAACACGGATACACATTGACTCCTCTAACCTAATGCACACTAGTAGAGAGAAATGTAAACTTCATTTTTGTCAAGCTTTTTTGACAAGATCTCTATTTTTGACTTGCAAAGTAGTCATCATTCTTTAATAGCAATATATAAAGCAACTTTAGGGACTCTTGAACTCTTGAAGGCCACTGAAACTACCAACTAGGGCCCAAGTTTTTGTTGTCATGCAAGATGCATAGGACCAGGTTTGCAATTCTCAAGCTAGGACCCAAAGTGAGAGTGCCATTACAAAGTATAGAGTCAATAAGGTAGACACACCCATTATTGAGCAGCTCCCAATTCCACACCTTAGATTTGAAGGTTTCACCATACACTACTGAACCCAAAGTGGAGCAATGAACACTACTTGCACAAGCAAACCTTGCCACATGTTAGTTACTAAACTAATTTAAGAGGGTTGGGATTGGGACTGTCCACTGCCGTTATAAAAAAATATCCAAACAATGTCAAGGTTAGTCTAAAATTGCTTTAGGGACCTATGAGCTGTAACTTTGTCTTCTAATATAAAATATTCTACAATATTTTTTCCACAAAAATGACTTTCCATGATAGCTTCCATGATAGCTTGTTGAAAGGCTAACCTACAAAAAAAAATCCCTGAATTTACCGAGACCTTGCGGTACTCTAATCCCTTAAACGCTCGGGAATGGTATGTCTACCTTATATCTGCATGCTGGATTTAGGATGCTCTTACCGTGTCACTACAGAAGGGTACAGAAACCCAAACCGCCACAATCCTGCTAAAAAAACGTGCTTGAATTACCTCGTATAAACTGAGTCTGAAGAATTGAGTCTGTATCAATGTACAAATATAAATACCCCAAGAAGGGACACAGATGGGCCTAGCTAGCTCATTTCATTCTAACGATTTGATATCAGAAGAAGAAGGGTAGGGAGACTTCCGGTACAACGCACTGTACACGCTTCGTATCCGGTAAGTCAACACCGAGGTCAACAAGAATCCCAAAGCCGCCACAGCGGCCATGACGTAGAACGTCAGCCGGAAGCAATGCGCCCCCGTGCAGACCTCCTTGGACGTCAGCTGGCCGCTATTTTGCAGGGCGTCCTTGGCAGCTTCCCGGTCGTACAAGTAGCCCGCTATGAGCCCGGAGAAGAGGAAGGAGCCCAAGGGACTAGCAATAGTGAGGAAGTTGTAGATCATGCCGAAGTGCTTGAGCCCGAACAGCTCCGATGCCGTGGGCACCATGATTGAGAAGTGTACACCGTAGCAGAGCCCCAGCAGCACGGAGCCTACGTATAGCGTGCCCGGTAGAGCAGATGCAAACATCAAGTGCACAAATATGAGCAGTATCTGCGCTAGCCCTAACCACACCGTCCTTGGAATTGCATCAGTCCTGCACGCAAATCGCCATTCACACGCTCAGTCGATTGGCTCACAAGTTCGTTGTTACTCCCTCTGTCCCTCTAAAAGAAAGCTCCAAAATCAGACACATTTCTTGTACCACTCAAAAGCTCCCTTTTGCTGATTTAGCGTTTGCCATGTTCAATGATCTCATGGGGGCAAGGTAAGCAATTAGAGAGCATTCCCTCTCCTAGCAAGCTTGGTATTGCCCATATGGAGGTACCATTGTTGCTACTAATCTTTAAAATTGTCAATAACGAGGGGTTGGCAGCATGCACGAATACGGTACTTTTTAGCATGGAAATTTGGGCGCCCCAACGGTGTCATCAACGCTGGAGATTTTGCATACATTTGGTAGATGGTATATTGATTCTCGATTGCATGTGTCACAGGCACAAAGACTAGAATAATGAGGAGCTAGCAGCATTCACAAACTATGCACAAATTTGGTACTTTTTGCATGGAATTTGGGTGCCTAAATGGCAACATCAAAGTTGAAGATTTTGCATACATTTGATAAATGGTATATTGATTCTAGTATGCATGTCACTAGCACAAAGACTTAAAACACTGTTAATCCTTTACAAGGAAGTTTTTTGGACGTTTTTAGGGGGGACAGAGGGAGTAGTAAAAAAAGAGCTCTCAAGAGAGAGTGCATGGTGCGTCAAGTACCTGACGAAGTGCTCGGACAAGGAGCCCCCTCCAAGACGGCCGAGAAAATTTGCAATACTAATCAGGGAGACGAAGATGTCCACGTTGTAGTACCCCTGCGCCTCACCGATCTGACCCAAGTTGTTGATGGCGGTGACGCCGGTCCCAACTCCACAGAAAAACGTGAAGAAAAGGATCCAGAAATCCGCTTTCACCAGCGCTTGCCTGAGCTTGAAATCCTCCCCACGCCTGGGCCGCCTCTTGGGCCGCTTCACTGCTCCCTCTCCAACCACTAGCAGCGTTTCAGCATCCTCCTCCTGTTGGTTCAGCTTCGCAACGACGTCTTCATGGAGCGTGACCTTCTTACCCTTCCCCTCCCCTTGATCAAGATTAGGCAAAGAACAACACCATATTAGGTGAATTGACAAAAACAGTATATTCTAGGACTTTCATTATTTCTGCCAACCATTATGTAGCTACTAGCATATCACCAAAAAAACAAGCGTGCATTTTCTTGCACAGTGGAGGGATAAAAAGATTGAGAAATTTTAGGTCGCCACCCAACTCCAATGATCCCAAATATGATTTTGACTTTTAGCTCAAGTGAGAAGAAATATTGTTAAGAAGCTAAACTGTCAAATTTAACACTGGAAGTTCACAGAATTTCTAGCTGCGAATGTTTTTTGGTAGCAATCCTACAAAATTAGGCAGTTTAAAGATGGCTGCCTAACTCCCCATTTCCCAATCTTTTTGTGCTCCCACTGTACAATACTGAAGTCTCAGTGATTGCCTCTAAGAACTTTGATAATCACAACATTTGAGCAATAGCTATATGCCCACATTTACTGATGTGGGATTAAGGTGGAGTACAAAAATGGTCCCTTGGTTTTTCCCAATTTACCTAATATGGTGTGAGGAGCTTCAATAGACCTCGCCTTCGCATCGTCACCACCTCTTTCCACGTCACGAATTGTCAAAGGAGCGCTTATTGTCGACTCCTCTGTAGAGTTCTTAAGAAGGGGCTCCTGGACACCTTGCGAATCAGTGCTCATTCCACCACAGCAATAGTCTTCCAGCAAGGCCTTGATAGGAATGGCAAGCGGGGCGACTAAGAAGATGACCATTACGCCGGTAAGCACCACGGGCACGAACTGGTTCAAATCTTTAAGCTCCTCAGTGAAATTAACGGCAAAGAGGTACGCGGCGAGTGCCACGCACACGACCGTGATGTAGTGGAAATTTTCTCGTTCCTCGGGGTCTCGGACGTTGCCAACTGCTGGCACTGGTCGGACGAGCAGCATGGAGCCCAGGCACACGGCCGTGGGACCGACGGTCAGGAAGAGCAGCAAGAGGTTGGCGTTGTCTGTCAAAAGTGCTGTGTAGATCTGCGTGAAAATGGCCGCACTTAACCCCACGAATCCCTTCAGAATGCCCACCACTGTCCCTCGTGAGTGTGGAAAGTTGCGCATGCATGTCACTAGTACCGCTGTGTTGAACCATGTCGCTGAGTTGCTGCCCACCATTTGAACTATGCACATCTGCACTTTGCCAACCAGTCCACACACCCTAATCACAAAAAATTCACAGCCACAAGGTTTCTATAGTGCAAGACACCATAAAGCAACAAAACATTTGGCCACAAAATGTCATTCAAGCAGTGGTCCACTTTGGTGCTATCAACTTCTTTTTGGCAAATAACAATTCCAATCCGGTTTCGTAGCTTTTTTTCCTAAGATCTCTCTCTGCCAATAGTTACAAAGAGTTCAACTAATTAAGGGCTGCCTACCATTTAAACAATACACATCTGCAATTTGCTAACCAGTCCATGCACACCCTAATCACAAAACTTGTCACAGCCAAGGTTTCTATAGTGCAAGATACCTTAAGCCAACAAAACATTTGGCCACGAAATGTCAAACAGTGGTCAAATTTGGGTGCTATCAACGACAATTCCAGTCCATTTTCATAGCTTTTTTTCCTAAGATCTCTCTCTGCTTTTAGTTACAAAGATTTTCAAACTTATTAAGGAAATTATAATTACAAGGAGTTTCAACTTATTGAAGGGAGTCATAGCATAAAACAACAAAGAGTTAACAACCATATGAGCTATTCATAACATCCCTGAATAAGTTTGAAACTTTTTGCAACTATAAAAGCAAAGAAATCTTAAGGAAAAAAGCTAAGAAAGCAAATTGTAATTATCATTTGTCAAGAAGACGTTGATAGCACCCAAAGTTGACCACTATTTGACATGTTGTGGCCAGATGTTTTGTTGGTTTATGGTGTCTTGCACCTTATCAAGTTAAAAAAACTAAACACAGAACCGTTCTAGTGCAACTAGTTGCAGCAAAACCCAAATATTTGAATACACAGCAACATCTACATAGAGGTTGGAAAGAAGCAAAAATTTCGCAAAAAGGAAATGAGCTGAGATATGCTTTTGGGTCAAGCCCCCAAGCGAGTGATAGCTTTGTTACAAAAGCTGCAGCGTCTAACAAGACATGTTCTAATTCTTGAAATTCAGATAGATAGCCGAGTTTTGAATAACACTAGCAAAGTTTTTTCTTTTTTCTTTTTTCTTTTTGTACCCGTTTCAATTATGTTTAGAGAAGTTGCAGAAAAACCCCAAATATTGGAAAACACAGCAACATCTACATACAAGTTGGAAAGAAACAAAATTTCGCAAAAAGGAAATGAGCTGAGGTATGCTTCCTCGGTTTTTTGGGTCCAGCCAAAGTTGCGACTAACAAGATAAGGTCTGATTCTCGGAATTCAGATAGATAGCCGAGTTTTGAATAAACACAGCAAGGCTCTTTTTTCTTGGGACCCATTTGAATTACGTTCAGAGAAGTTTAGAATTTGAGAGATGTGTAGTGGGGGAGTGAGGATTTGAAAAGAAAGGAAGGGAAGTAAGGTACCTGCCAGTAAGGTAAAGGAGCAAGCTGGCCGCTGACGACCATCCACAGAGTACCGTACCCCAGGAAACCGAACATGGCGCCGATGCACAAGAGCGTCCAAGCAGGGAGCTTGTTACAAAGCAAGCCCGCCATGAGACCAACATTCTCGCCGACGTCTTTAGCCACAGCCAAGTTGTTGAGCTGTAGCTGATTATAATGGAGCACAGATTTCAGCTCGGGTGAGTAGAACGCAAACATGTAAGCGTTTCCTGCCGAAGCTTGCACCCATATGGCTGCTGACAACCCCGCCCATTTCTTCGCCACCACCGCCGTGTCCTCTCTCACCATCCTCACCAATCGATCCAAATCCCAACCACAAAACCTCAAAACCTCAAAAACCTCTCAAAATCACATCACCATGAACACCATCAACATAAAACACCTTGCTCGGACACAGATCTCCACTCCTACTCTGAATCACTGACAGAAAATTATCCGCTTCAAAAAAATCACACCTTGGGAGCAAGTACACATCACCAAACCTACAAAACTCAAGACCATGGGACTCAGAACAAAGTTCTGCAAGTATGCACCAGGGCTGGATGCTGACGATGCAGAATTGCCATGGCAAAAACTACTCATAAAAGCACTTCCTGCAAAGGTTTTCAATTGGGGAGGTTTGAGTACAGTAGATTGGACCCCACTGGGTTGATTGTGCCGACAAGGCGGGTGCTAATTGTTACGGGATGAAGAGAAGGGGCATTGAATGGATCAACGTCGGCACAGGCTGCTTAGGTTTCGCAGTTTGAGAGGCGCAAGGGACGCAGCAGCCACGACCGGTATAGCGATCATGAGTCATGGTGTCCTGGGGCCCTGATTTCGCGCGCCGTCCTGTCCTTCGTATTATAATTAATCCTGGTCTTTTTGTCCTTCACGGGTGGCTGGAGCAAACCCGTGCTGTGAGGGTTTGCCACGTGGTGTGGGTCTGTAACTGAAATGTTTTTTTGGGAGACTGTAATTGTCTGGCTCTTCTTGCACTTTGTGGGTCGGCTGACTCTTTTTGGTTTTTTTATTTTTTTATTTTGTTTCTTTGGTTCCTGGGGCATGCACTGTGGAAAATGCATGCATTTACTTGAAATTTTGGATAGAGTTCTGTACGTGCATGGCGTACGCCACCTAATATTAGCAACTTTCAGCCAAATTGTAGGGGTATTGCACCTCGGAGCAGCTTTGGGGGAGAATCGTGAACTTCACCAACTACGAGCCGCTTTTATATTTAGGAGTCAAGGACATGAAAACTTTAATCAAATTTTCTACCCAAAAGTCTATCACAACATGAGTATAAGGTAGAAATATCATAAACGCTTAAAATAGGCCACTTTAGCATGTAAGATATGGGGAATTTCTTAAGAAATTAAGCTCAATCTATAGAGAAACAAGGATAAGGAAGAGTGCAAAATATATATATATATATATATATATATATATATATATATATATATATATATATATATATATATATATATATATTTTATGAATGAATGAATATTTTATGCAATATAAATGTAAATTTAGGGTTTTGACCCATTCTTGTTCATAGGTGCACCTTAAACAATTACCTCTAGAACCTTGTTTTGAAACAAGTTTGAACCAATCAAATGCAAGAAAATAGCATCTTTTCAAAGTATTTTTCAAAGCTAGCTCTTATTGGTATTAGAATAGTCTACTTTGCCATTATTTGGGAGTAACCATTTATGGTATTTCTACCTTAATAGGGGCCAATTCTCTTGTGTGTACAAGCCTAGAAGTTAAAAAGTTGAAGCTACTAAAGCAAACCTTAAATTTTTTTAGGAGAAATGGGCTTAAAAAAGAACCGAACATAGCCATTGATATTTTTATTCCATCCTAATTAATCTTAAAGTAGTGACAATTGTAAAAGTATGTGTTTGATTCAAATAATCATTTTTTAATAAAATTTGACAATGACCCTAGAGTCAAGAATTGGCTTTCCATTTTCAAAAAACCAAATCTCCCTTTTTAAATACTAAAATATTTTTTGAAAAATTGACCTTCACTCTTAGTGTAATAACCTTGAGGTTGTTTTCATAAAATCAGTCAATGAGAAGCCATCTTTTGTAGTATTAGACGTTGGAAACTAACCTTGACACTTTGTGTTGAGCAGCTTTCGAACATCAAACCTGATATTTTCCATCAACTACGGGGGAGGATTTGCTATCACTAAAAAGTTAGTCTTTTGAAATGGTAAAAAAAATTGATTTAAACATGAAATTATTCGATGAAAAGAACAAGCTAGATTAATTTTCCAATTTATTAAATTTTAGTAAATTAAAAATATACGCATGAAAAATATTTAGTACATGCTTTTGAAAATTTGGTTGATAATAGGAAAGGCTAGATTTTAATTGGTGAAACTCAACATTTTGTGTAGAGGCTGCTTTCGTTTTTCATATTTGCAGGCATGCACTAGATGGTGCGCATTTGTAAACTACAGTGGTGCTTGGTTAGCGCCTTAGAGTTAACACTTTAGGTTAGTAAAAAGTGTTGATCTTACCTAAGCATTGATCATAAATAAACATTTCATTTGTATTATTTTTCCTAATTTTAGGGGTTGCAACTTTGGAGGTGCTTTCCTAATCATGTTTTTGGTACACTAACCAGACAAATTTCTAACTAATGGGTCAAAATGGGAATTGATGAAAAGAAAACATTGACCATATGCAAGCACTTGACCTTAACCAAGTTCATAATACATGCTTTTGAGCAAAGGGGAGTGGGGCTGTAATCTTATCCAATTGTTGCTCTTACAAAGGTTAACACTAACCAAGCACCATAGACTATATAATTTTGTATAATTAATTTTTTTAAAAGCTTGCCAATTTTTATCCAATGGGTATTAAATGCCCAATCAACCATTTTCTGGTTGCTACCTTTTTTTGCGGGCTGACCAAATATATATATATATATATATATTTTAAATTTAAAAATATTCTCATATAGGAAAGCAAGTCTTTTTTCTAACCCAATTTGAATCATGTCAATCCAAGTTAAACTCCATCAAGGAGAATTTTTCAAAAACAAACACTTCAATATTTGCTAGTGTAACAGAATTGACTATTGCTAAAAACTAATGATGTTCTCTCCATCAAAAATATTGCATTTTTAAACTTTCAAATAAAATGTCTATTTTTAACCAGACAAACCAAATTTTAAACTTTGTGAATAAAAATTATAATTTTGATGTATATTAAATAGGAAATGCTTCTAAATTCATTAAATAAGAGTACAAACCTTTTTTGAATATTTGATCGTATGAATAAATGCTAAACAACATGATTTTTTTTTTTTTTTGAAACAAAATTCATTGAAGTTACAAGAGTATTTTTTTTTTAATGCATTTCTGTTTTGTCCTTACCCCTTGGGCTTTTAGGGGTTAATTAAAACCAATTTTTAATGCCCTTTCAATCGATTGAATTTTTTTTTGATAACCAATTCTTCCAATCAACGTTCAAGAGAAGGTTGATTTTCTAAGAACGCCTTGTACAAGAGAAAACAAAGCTTTCATCATATAATCGCATTGTCTCATGAGAAAGCCAAAAAATGTCATATACCTAGCAAGTTATAGAAAAGTGCAAGTATAAGCTGTCTTGATTGAGAAAACAAGGAAAACTACAAAAAAGTAATTAAACACAAACTATATGGCATTTGAGGATTTGAACCACTATTGTTTTGGTTTGAAAGAAATGGATTGAGTCAAAATTAATTTTGGGAGAAAAAGACCCAAAGTCATGAAGCTTAGAAGATGAAACTAGTGACTATTGAGAAAAAATTGGTGTGGTCATGTGAGCAAGCAAAGGACTAGTCTATTACCAGGGAGCTTGAGTAACCCTCCAAGCTTTGCTATCTAGTGGCTCTTAATCCTTTGAAGATCGGCAAATGGATACTATAAACTTTTGACAATGTAAAGGTGTACTATAAAGTGCATCTCAAAAACTAATTAAATGGTGATTTCTTAACAAAAACAAGCTATACTATACTCCATAGATTATATCTACATTATTCAATTCTACCACTATGCTTTTCAATATTAATTTATGATATTTGGATGATATCATTTAAATTTTTTTCTTAATTTGTTCGTGAACTACAAAATGGGTGAATTTTCTAAGAGTGTGTTTCCTTAAAATCTATCATTTTAAGTGTGACTTTGTTGTTTCTCTTAACCCCAAAACAACATTGAGGATAGAATGTGTCCTCAACCAATTTTTCAAGTTAAATAAAACATTACCAAATTACTATTTTTAGTTGTTTATTTTTTTGAAAATTTATTTTTGAAGTTTGGTTTTAGCTTTGACAATATAATTTTGCAAATGATTAATTATGATTTTTCTATTCAAGATTTTGTGCATGGGTGTCCACTACAAGTTTGCAACCTTGACATTATGTAATGTTGAGGGCTCTTGGGAATGAGCCTCAAATACATTAGATCTTTGAGAAAAAAACACATTAGAAAATCGTTTAAAAAAAATGTAGAACAGATTTTGAGAAGTCATGAACTAATTGGGGTTATGCATGTTAGGCCTTTTAACCTCATTTTTTTTTGGTGACCAAATTTTTAAATTTGACATGTGAAAAGAAGCTTGAACAACTACAATCACTTTCACAATTTTAACACCCTCATGATCAAACATTATAAAACTTCAATCCATAAGAGATGTTGTTGTGATTTCTTTTCTACTATGATCTCTAACATGTCTAATTTGATTTTATACTATTACAATTCAAAAAGAATTAATACAACTTATCAAAATGTTGGCTTTTAGTTTAAACTAGAGAAAATTTCAAGAGCTTAGGAAATTCTAGGGTTGTTTTGGGGTTAAAACGTTATTTGTTTTGGTTTATTTTATTGATATAACTTTTCATTCTTGTATTTTGATTTCAACTTTGAAAGAGCCATTTTTTGTAACGAAAAATTATTTTTTGATATAAATCAATATTTTTTCGGATGAAACAACCTTGTAAAACTTTTAAAACACAAAACATTGACATAGAACAACTCTCAATAACCATATTGTATAAACATTTATGCTTTGCATGCAATGCACATGGTCTTTCTCTTATTTTTTGGTGACTATATATTGAGGTGCTTTTTACCCTCTTTTTCATTATCTTTTTTCTCTCTCTCCCTCCTTTTTAAATTTTGGGTGACAAAAGACACACCCAATGCTTTATAATAAAAAATTCCAAACTTTTGATTTTGATAAAGAATTTTGAATATTGAGTGACTTACATACGCATGAAGCTTTATAATATGGATGTTAGAAAACTAATGCAAGAATGTCCCAACTCATAAATTGAGGGAAGAAAGAAATCAAATTCTTCTACATGCATGTGATGTACTTGCAATTGTTCACGACATCATTCAAAATGTGCATGCCGGGTAAATAATGTTTTGGCACCACCGTTCTGGTACTAATTGATTTTTCTCTTTCTTTCATTTTTTATTTTTTCAATAGAAAGGGGTTGAAATAATTTTCATCATTTGGTGTCAAGCTGCTTTTTCCAACAACTGGGACCAACGGTAGGTCGTCCCATGAGTTGCTGGATGATTTTTTTGGATGCGGTCCAGGTTGATCTTAGTTTGGGTTTAGGGTGACGTGGCTGTAGGTTACCTTATTTTTGGCAAAGGATGGCGCTATTTTTTGAGCGTAAAATGGTGAGCCAAGAATTTGTGAACAAGAACTAATTCAAAACTCAAAATTGATGAAAAAACTAAGAACAAATCAGTTTTTTGAGAGATTAAAGTTTAATATATATTAATTAAAAGACCCTATGTACACAATTATAAATGAAATATAATATACTGATAAAAAAAATCTATGCTCACGGTTCAAGGATCCCACTCACAGTATAGCATTCCCGTAACAATTCTTAAAATTTTATATAGAGCAGACAAGCAGGCACTCAGAGGTTGGGCAGTTTGTAGTTTCCTGGGAGTACCTCACGAGTTGATTGTAAGGACACTCAACCTACTCCAATTGCATTGTTTTAGAACCAACCAATTTTTTATTGGCCTGCCTCGACATGGCCAATAATTAAAAGAAATCAAAAGGAATTTTTTACGTACGTAAGCATCCGATTTTGACATGTGTAAATACGCTTGAACCTTTCTCAAAAGGAAGGGGCACAAAGAGTCACATAGAAAGTAAATAAACCAGCATGTTTACTCATTTTCATATTTTAAACTAGTCTTGTAAACCCATGTACCAAGATAAATGAATAGTGATGAGATTTTAAGTGGGAACTCAATGCATATGTCTTTTCAGGTCAATTTATATTTCTTCTAGTTTTAAATTTTAGATTTAAATTTAAAAATATTCTAAGAAGTTCATTTCAACTGTCTTTTTGTCTCCCTCCCCACCCCTTTGTATTCAATTTAAAATACAAAGTAAGAGTTAATTAATAAGGTTTATTGAAAATGTCCTTTCACCTTCCAAATATTATGTAAAACACCGGTCATAATATGCCAAGCGTTTTTTTGTTTGTTTGTTAATGTTGGAGGTTGATTGGTCATAATTACCCAATGGACAAGTAAGGGGTGCATTTTTTTTATAAGTATACGAGTCTTGATCCCATTTTGCTACCGCAAAATGATCTCAAGACTCATCTATCATGATGGTGTGGGATTCAAGTTGGGGATTTCAAAAAACAAAAAAGAGGAAAATTTATTAAAGAATGAGGTTGCCCCATTTAGCATAGCAAAGGTAAATTCAATGTTTTCATTTAACATAGCAAAGGTAAATGTGATGTTTCCATTTAGCATAGGTAGATAAGTTGGCAACTCCATTTAACATCTTTTTTGTAGAAATTCAACTCAAATTTTTTAGTAAAATAAAAATATCTGATGAGGTACTTTTAAATTTAAATAAATAAATTTGAAATAAAAATAATTAAAAAATCTCCAATGTTAGAGAGGGAGAGGGAGAAAATCTAACATAGAGTACGGGGGAGGGGATTCTCTCCATTTAGCATAGCTAAATTGATTTGAAGAATATTGAATTTTAATTCCAAAATTAATAAAGTCTCCAATGTGGTTCAATCCATTCTTTAAATTCAAATCAGTTTGCCCCTTCATCTCTCCCTCTCTACCCCTTTGTAGTTGAATTTCAATTCCAAGTTGAAAAAAGATCCAATGGGTTTCCTCAAAAAATGTCCCATCACACCCAACATCCATGCCATTGTCCTTTCACTTTGCCCCTTGGCCCTTGGCCAATTACGAATTATTAAACCGACAGACACACAAACACACACACACAAAATACACTATGGAGAGTGGACATTTTTTTGTTTTATAAGTATACAAAGATGAGAACAACGGCAATAAGGCAAATCTAAAACTAATGAAAGTGGGCCACCATTCAAGCCGACCATTACTTGACAATTGTAATTGGTACACTTATTGACACAAGTATGCTTTATGCTCACTGTGAATCTCTCAGTATGGTGATTTTTCACATGACTTTTCATCCTGTTTTTTCTTACCTTTCTTTCCTATTTGCATTTCAAAATTTGAATGACAAACAAACATTCAATGCCTGACACTCAATACTTTACATGAACAATTTTTGAAAAAAAATTGATGATTTTTCACCTTTCCTTACGGTGCCCTATTTTCTCCCTTCCCCCTCTCTAATAAAGAATTTTGAACTGATGATGTTAATAAGAGAACTTTGAACTTATGATATTAATAGAGAATTTTGAATATTGTGTGACAGACAATCCACGCTTTATTATATAGATTACGCTCACATTCTCTCAGACAGAAGAGATCGATTTGCCCTAGACTCATAATTGCACATTGAATTAGCACTTTGGGGGCTACTACTTCGTGTGTTTTTGGCCCATTGCAAGCAAAAAGAAAAAGTCAAAGGCTCATGGGTAATAAATTTTGCGTGCTGCAAGAAATCCACAGAATCCCCAAACTTCCCAAAATCCCCAATTAGAGTTATAAGTTACATCTGGTTTGTACCCCATTGCCAAAACAAATAACGCATACACTTTTCCAATGGGTTACCAAACTACCGTATAACATATATCAGCATATGCACATGCATAACAGGATTCACTGTTGCAGGTCATTGGTCCCAAGCAATGATGTCAAATATGATTTTCACTTTTAGCTCAAGTGGCTAAAAAAAGTGTTAAAAAGCTAAAAATTTCAAATTTATCACTGTAAAGTTCATGTTTTTAAAGTTGTATAAAATTTTTGGTAGCAATCTTGCGAATGTTAGTCAGTTTAACCCCTAAAGGATCAAGGGTGTTTTTTGAGAAAAAATCTCAAAAACTATCAACTTTTTGTACATTGCCCCCAAAATTGGAACCAAAAACTTTTTAAATTGGAACTGAAAACTTTTTTCTGAATCTCAGCCGTACAAACGTGTGTGAAATAGATAAAATAATGTGTGCAAAAAAAAAATCAGCCCATTTGACTGCGCAGATTGTAAGATTGAAACGTTTGAAGTGAGAAAATAAACTCTTGTTCATTCCAGCAAAACAAGGTCAGCAAACTTTGAGCCTTCCTAGAGTAAATTTTTTGCTCTACACAAATTTGAGCTATTTGACCATTCATAAGTATACAATGTTAGGTCAGGTCATGAAAATTTTCAGAAGTAGATATAGAATCTAGCTTACTCTAAATCATTGTGCAATATAAGGAGATTAAGTGAATTGGCAATGCACTAGTCATTTTTTCATGATTTCTTGTGCAATGAGGAAGTTTTTTATTTGAAATTTTAATGATAAAAAGTTAGAGACAAATATTTGGAACATGCGCAAAAAAATTCAAGAGCTTTGGATTTACACATTGAAAGATAATAGGGTCTGAGTTAGAGGAAAACATTTTTTTTTGAAATTGCACAAACATAAGTTAGTTAACCCCTAAAGGACCAAGTGGCTATTCAATAGCCACTTAAGAACTTGGATAGGGTCATATAAAGTTAATTTTTATTATATGTTCTCAAAATTGTTACACAAGGTGCAAATATGTATCTTGTAAGTGGAGATGTAATTTTTTCTCCAATTGGATGCCTGGTTGAAAAATGATGTTATCCAAAAGAATTTGGGCAACTCAAGTAACTTGGGCATCTTTGGAGAATCTTATGCTAAAACTCTCATCAACTTTTGAAATTTGGCAAGTATGTAACTAAAAAAACATAATGTACAATTATCAAAAAAAAAATTTGAACTTTCACATCACATTTGGAAGGGAGTCAAACTTAACTATGTTTGGCTAGTTTCAAGAAAAACAAAATTCCTCTAACTTCAGGCTCTATTATCTTTCAATCTATAAATCTAAAACTCTTGAAACTTTTTTTTGCATATTCCAAATGACTGTCTCTAACTTTTTACTGTTCAAATTTCAAATAAAAGACTACCTCTTTGCACAAGAAATCATGAAAGAATGACTAATGTATTGCCAATTCACTAAACCTCCTTGCATTACAAGGTGATTTAGAATAAGCTAGATTCTATCTTTGCATATAAAAAATTTCGTGAGTGAACCTAACATCATGTACATGTGAATAGTCAAAAAGATCAAATTTGTGTAGAGCAAAAATTTTACTCTAGGAAGGCTCAAAGTCTGCTAATCTTGTTTTGCAGGAATGAAAAATAGCTATTTCTCTCACTTCAAATGTCATAATCTTACAATCCGCGCGGTCAAATGGGCTGAATTTTTTTGCACACATTAACATATCTATTTGACACACTTTTGTATGATTTGAATTGAGAGAAAAAGGTTTTTTCAATTTGGGCAATGCAACTGAAAGTTGGTAGTTTTTAAGATTTTTTCTCAAAAAACACCCTTGATCCTTTAGGGGTTAACAAAGTTTGACTCTCTTCAAGATGTAATGTGAGAGCTCAATTTTTTTTGATAACTGTACACCATATTTTTTAATTCACATATTGGTCAAATTTCAAAAGTTGATGAGGGTTTTAGCATAAGATTCTCCAAAGATGTCCACACAACTTGAGCTGCTTAAATTCTTTTGTGCAACATAACTTTTGAACTGGATATACAATTGGGGAAAAATTTGCATTTCCACCTGGGGATACGTATTTGCACCTTGTGAAACAATTGTGAGAACATCCAATAAAAATTAACTTCATATGACCCTACCCAAGTTCTCAAGTGGCTGTTGAACGGACACTTGGTCCATTAGAAGTTAAAGATCACTGCTCCCAAGTATGGTCATGCAAACCCTCATGTAGTGAGAATCCTTACTACGATTTGGTATGTGGAATGTTTGCCAATTTCTCTTGACACTATACCAAATACCGTATTTAGGTTACCCTTGACAATTAGATTACCTTACCTTAGAAAGTTACATCATGACTCATCAATTGGTCATTTGAAGGCAAATGCAACTCTCTAGATTCTTGGATATCACATGGTTTACAACTTGGAAGCTCATTTTTTTTTGCAACATCATTGTTGTTATTAAGACCTTTTAAAATGATTTATTGCAATAATTATTGATAAAAACTTCTATAGCTATAGTAAATATTTATATAATACTCCGTATAAAATATTGAGAAATTAGTATGGGGCAACCTAAACGTAATATTCAGTGTCCTGCCCTATGTATTGATTGGGGGGGGGTGCAAATATTTTCCCGAGCTGTGTGAAAAAATCTCCAACTGAGTGGTACAATAGGGAACTGGTCTCTTCATGGGGTTCCATAAAAGCTCCTCCTGGGTTGAAAGCACCAGCTTCAAGAAGTTATTAACCCCTCACCGCTCAAGGGGACCAAAATTGTCCACCCTGTATTTTAATTTGGAGTTTTTTTACTTTTCTTGAAGATTCATTTTAGTATTCTTATTGAAGTCTTGTTTTAGTATCAAAAATCTGATTTTGAAAATGAATGACTATGATTTGTCTATTCAAGATTTTGTGCAAGGGTGTCGACTGCAAATCTTCACTTTCTAGTGTTGAGAGTTCTTGAAAATGAGCCTCAAGTACTCTAAAACTTGGAGAAACAATCACATTAGGAACTTAATTTAAAAAGTTGTAGAGTAGATTTTAAGAAGGCGTAAATTGATTAGGGTTACACATGTTGTACTTTACATACTCATATTTTTTTAGTATCCTCAATTTTAAATTTGAGATGTGAAAAGAGGATTGAAAGAATTCAAATCACTTTCATAATTTTAACACCCTCTTGATCAAATGTTATAATCATTTAATCCATAAGTGATCTTGTTGTGATTTCTTTTTGTATGTGATCTCTAACATATCTAGTTTGAATTTGTACGGTTGCAATTTTAAAAATTTAATGCAACTTATCAAAATGTTGCCATTTTGTTCATTCAAGAGCAGATTCTAAGATACTCAGGAATGTCCGTGGATGGTGAGGGGTTAAATGATCAACATCTGACTTCAATACAAAACCCCTTGCCTCCCTTTTACCACTTAAGGTAGGAGGCTTGATAAGCGACCCTTTAAGGTAGAAGCACCCATAAATGTCAAACTAAGGGTTTTGAACATGATGACTATTTATAAACATTTAGCAAATTATAGGATCCTATTAGGAACAGAAAAATAATGAGTTTGCACTTTTGAATGTATTATTTGGATACTTTGAGAATAAGCTGTGAATTTTTAAAGAGCAAATTGCCATTGCACCCATAACCACTTTCAAGGTTTCATGTTCACATGTTGTACATCCTTGTCATTACATCTATTCTCTTCCAGAAAAATTTCAAGATTTCAGAGGTGACAATTATGGGGACACTGACGCTTATGGATGTTCCTACCTTAAGGGCTGATCTGCTTTTTCATGAGCTTCCCAAGATTGGAAGATTTTGGTGTAATTTTCAAACAAAGAGAAATGGATGTTAAATGTAACTCAACTTTTTCATATTTTTTGAGGCACTATTGAATTGTTGGTAAATTTTTAAAGTTTTATATAATAGGTACCTATTTATGATTCTAGATCTCCCATAAACCATCCCTTGTAATTTATAAAGAGACTAGGTGAAATCAAGAAGTGTGATTGGCTCTTGCAACAAAAGACACCTTTCTTTTAACCTCTAAAGGCCTAAGCACTATTTTTTGGCAAAATAGCAATTTTAGGCAGCTCACTACAAGTAGATGTTTCATCTTTTTTCTTTGAGATTTTCACACATGACATGCCCAAGGAGTAGCTTGAAGGTCCAACAATCTTTTGACTTCATGGTTCAAAAGTTATTGCATGATATGTTGTTTTTTAAAACTCCGGCCAGCATGGGCAGCTCATAAAACTTCTTTAAAAATGACATTTTTTTGTTTTTGTTTTTTGGAATAGGTTCTTTAGACTTATCTAAGGGTGGTAAGCTTTGAATCATTCAATTTTGATGAACAAAATGAAAGTTATGAGAAGTATTAGTTTGGGGGTAGGTATGGAGTCTCTCAAAACCATACCTACCTGCAAACTAAAACTTCTTGTAACTTCTGTCTCATTAATTGGAATCAAATGATTCAAAGCTTCCCATGTACATATAAGTCTAGAGAACCTATTCCAAAAAAAATCAAAATAACTTCATTTTTAAAGAATTTTTTGAGTTACCCAGGCTGCCTGGAGTTTAAAAAAAACAACATATCATGCAATAACTTTTGATGCATGAGGTCAAAAGTTATGAAAATTGTTGGGCCTTCAAGCTACTCTTTGGGCACATCATGTGTGAAAATTTCAAAGAAAAAAAATAAAAATTCTACTTGTAGTGAGTTACCCAAAATCCATTTTGTCCCCCTAAGGGACAAGTGGGCTTTTAGGGGTTAAGACTAAGGAGGGTTCATTCAAGAACCACCTCATATCCATTCTTGGGCTACCTATGGGACTCATTATCTGACAGGGGTTGCTTTTTGAGCCTCCTACCATAGGGTGTAAAAAAAAAATGAAAAACCAAGAAAGGGGCATGTTTTATCCCTCAAACTTTGGGATTAACCTTCAAACAACCATTATCCCTACAAAAGACAAATGGATTTTGGGCATGCTTATATTGTTAGGTTTCTTTATCAATATTTTAATTACTATTACTATTAGTATATACATGATTTGAAATAAAGTTTTGTACAAGCTATGCAAGGATGTAATTTTCATTAAAATCGGATTTACAGTTCATAGTTATAGGGAATTTTAGGGGAAGTTCAATTAGAGGAGCAAGTTGGGCAGACCATTTTTCACAAACTTCTCCCAAGGGCAACTAATGAAGACATGACCCTTCATTGGAGTATGTCCAAAGCAATAGAGTACTAAAAAATGACCATATTGTATCAGATAAATATATTAGCTTTGGAATTGCTAGAGCTACTAAAGATTTGGTTGTAATTTTTAAATCTTTGTGCTTGCCAAAAAAGCCAAAAGCTCCCAATCCACCACTTGGACTTTTGTTTTTTGTAAACATCCTTTGGAATTTTGGTTTGCAAAAAACCTCAATGTAGTATGAATTTCAAGCAATTGTTTGCAGTGCAAGGCCATGCAAAGTATGCTCCATATCTTTGTTGGCCATGAAAACTTGTGAAAACATGCCTAACATGATTTAGAGCATAATAGACAAATCTCTTTAGCACCTACATTGCAAAAGATGTTCACAACATGTGGTTAAAGGGACTTGAAGACTTTGGACATATGTCAAAACAACTTTTATATTGGCTTCAAATGGTTGTATCTCTTGATTTGTACTACTAAACATCACAATACTTTCACCATGTCTTCTTGCATAAACTTGATGCAGGTTTGTATTGTTGGATTTGTACTAAATAGAAAAAGTTTGATCTTGGGATCAAATGACTAGAAACAACAATTTTGTTTGTTTTTTGAGAAAATAAATGGGCTTGGATTTTTAGGGGTTAAGTGAATCCAAGCATGAAATTGGGACAATATGAATGCCTCAGCGGTAATTTTTAACTAGTGACCAATTAGGAGCAGGTCATATTATATCCCACATGGCCACATCCCATTTTTGCAAATCCCATTTCAATGTGAAATCACAATTTTGTTGGGTTTCATTAAAGGTAAAGTAGAGTACTAAAAAAAACCATGCATAGAAGACATATTGGTGGGGCTTGGGTTAAAACTTGCATTTAGTAGAATGGTCTATCCAAATTTTGAGTTGAATTCTACCTTCTTTGGCACCAAAATTTTCAAAGAGTGTTGCCACGTAAGTAACCAGGATGTGGGACTTGGGCCGTAGTGTGAAAGGCCAAGTCCAAATTTTGGCTCTACATTAATCAAATTCTTACATTGAAGTGGGACTTGCAAAGATGGGACTTCAAAACATGGGATGTAGTATGAACTACCACTTAGAACATTTCTACCCGTATTGTAAACAAAGGCCATGCGACGGGGTTTTGCCAGTATTTTAGCCACTTTTTGAGCTCCACTTGTTTTGCTTCAAACCCTATGTTTCAATGGAGCAAACATTTTGCTTTTGTTACTTAGTGTTTTGCCTTTGTTTGCCATGGTTGTTTTTACCTCGTCATTGTTACTCTAATTCATGTCATATCTTGTTTTAGGGTGTGTTGCAAGAAAGATGCCTTCTAAAGGTTGCAAAGAGGGGTAGCAACATTATCCTCTCTTCACTTGTTAATACGTTAATATCAAAATATGATGAGCATGGAGGGTAGGACAAGTGCAGAACTCATCTCCAATTTTGGTACACAAATCTGTTTGTAACTACTTACCACTAGTTCACCCGCTTTGCCATGAAGGTGGAGAGGAGATGCTCTTCATTTCTAAACTTTCAAAAACTTTCAAAAGACATAATAGGGGGTTTTAGATATGTCATTCAAAGGCAATTTTGTTCACGTGAATGAAATTGGTGAACAAGTTAGTCAAGCTACCGTTCATGTCCTTGCAATCACCCATTCAAATATCCAAATTGTAATGCACTACTCACTACCCTTTCAACTCTACCCACAATCACTAATTCCGTACGGATCTCTTGAACTCCACCATTGTTGCTTCTAATCTGGAAACCTTTGTCTCTACAATTGTCCGCTTCTAATCAAGATCTCTTTAGCTCCAACATTGTCGCTTCTCACTCGTTGCGATTCCTTGAATGACCTTGACTTGGCAATCAACTTTGCATCCAAACTATCTAGAGGCGCGGAGAGGCATGGAGCGAGAGCCGAGAGGCAGGCAACAACACAAACGGGCATGGGCACGGGCGTGGGAGCGACAGGAATACAATCGGAGCTAGTGAGAGAGGCGAGGAGGGAGAGGCTTCACGTTGTTCACTTGTGAACAAGCCATGAGGACCTCTTGGAGGTCCCCATGGCTCGTTGACTTTTGTGACTTCAGGTTCACCATGAACAAAAACTTGTTCACAACCATTTGTTCACCGTTTTTTTGAGATATCTGAAACCCCCTAATGTGAACAACACCTCAAGAAGTAAGAAGTGAACAGCTATAATGTAGGAGGTTTATAAACCGACCATTTAACCTCTAAAGGACCAAGCCCATTTTTATGTGAAAGTCACTGAAAATTGCCACTTTTGGAGGAATAAGTAGATTGGTAGGAAATTATTATTTTTTGAAAATTCAACCATAGGATCTTGCACTAGGATATTGGAGGTAATTGTGGGGGGAAAATCAGCTCATTCTAGATGTAAAGGAGTTAGATATTGACATCTGAAGTGAAATAATTTTTTTTTTCTTTGTTGCCCAAAAATTTCAAAAGCCTTTGATTGCTCCAATATCAAAAAAATTGCTCTACGCAAAGTTGAGGTTTATTTTCCTCATGTAGAAGACCAAGTTAGGTGAGTGTGAGAGAATTTTCAAATGAATTGGAGGTGTGAATCATACTTTGTAAAATCTTGCAATGTAGTAAGGCCATGAAATTTGCATACACACTAGGCAAGATTGGAGAACTTATGTAAAATTGAGAAGTATGAACTACTTTGATCCAAATGGTGAAAACCAAGAAATCTTAGTTTGCTAAAACTTAGTAAAAAAATATGTCAAAAAAAATTTTAAAACACCAAATTTTACAAGGGGCAAAAGGAATGGAGGTTTGGAAGTCCCATATCTACCCGCAAATTAAAGCTTCTCACTCATTAATCAAAAATTGAATGATTCAAAGCTTCCCACATATATACAAATCTAAAGAATCAATTTCAGATTTTTGTTCTTAAAAAATGCATAATAAAAAAAGTTTTTGGGCTGCCTAGATTGCTTGCCCTCTCCTATTTTTCAAAAATTCTTGCATAACTTCTTCAATAAATGTTAGAATGAAGAAAAAATGAGATGTGCACGTACATTTTTGAATTTCCCACCAACCTCAAAAATTTCAATTTAAAAAAAAAATTGGGTTAGTCATAAGTACATGCCCAAGGTCCATTTGTCCCCCAAGGGGACAATTGGTCCTCTAGGGGTTAAGCCGGCCTAACTTATCAATGACAATGATAGGTATTTGAAGAAACAGGTTACTTGTTCCTAGAGTGCAAACACAATTAGAACCCAAGCAATTTTCAAGCCTCCTACGTTTCTTGACATAGTATTGCCAAGATCGTTTCTCATTTTCTCATTGGTTACCTTAGCACTAAAAATTATTGGGTATCCAAATAAGTGGAAGAAATTGTTAAATCCTTCTTGGAGAAACATCAGATTCACCAAACGATATTTGCATGAGAGTTACTAAATTTTGAATGACATTGGATGAAAGAGCACATATGGATGATTCTATTGGATTGCTCCTTTTTTGCATGCACTTCTGGGATGCGTGTTTCTCAAGCAATGAAAAATAAAAAATAAAAAAGAAGGGTGGATTTTGCATAACTTACTGAATTGCCAAAGTAATTGAATCTGATTTCAATAAACAATCGCGAATTGCGATGTACTTTAGGGAAAAGAAAGTCTTGCTTAGTCAAACTAAAGATGGTCAGGCCTTTGTCAAATTTTGATTATAACCAAGAAAAACCCAGATGAATAGGAGAGAAGATTTTGCATCAAGTGGAGATATCTTGAGGAAGTTTGAATATATATTTTACTTCAAAAGCAAACTAGTTTGGGACAAAGTCTCTTGTAATGTAGATGGTTGTTAACCCCTAAAGGATTAAAGTTTGGCAACATAGAATTTTGGGCAGGCATAGTACTTAGAAAAGTGTTTCCACAAATAAAAATAGTGGGTGTGTGTCTAAGGAGTAGCTTTCCAATGCAATAATTTTCAAACCATTTTGGTTTTTAGAAAAAAAGTTATCATGGAATATATACTTTTGCTTATTCATTGGGTAGCTCGGGCACATTTATTTACACTACAACTGAAATTTTTGGATCTTGCCCAAAGGTTAAGGAGCAAAAAATCTTCCTTGTTAGACTTCACCCAATTTCATTCCATGAAGGCAATTATTTTTGCTTAATGCACTTAACTTCCCCTTAGTTAAAAGTGGCCCTATGTTGATTTCAAGCTTGTCAAAGCCATGGTTTTTGGCCAATCTCCTTCTTTTTCTTCTCTCCTTTGAAGCTAGCTAAAATCTAAAACTCCATAGTTTACATTTTGAAAAGATTATTCTATGTGGAAACTAAAATTTGTTGGAAAAGAGGCTTTGTATGAGAATTTCCTTGGAGCTAGTATCCTATTCCAATTCTTTAGTATATATGTGTCCCCCAATTCAAAATGTTATGAGGTTTTTTGGACATATGGCCAACTCAATTGCAAGGATCAATCCAAAGGAGTTCAACAAACAAAAAAGAAATCAATTTGTGGAAAAGCCTCCCCAAAATAGAGATGCCCAAAATTTGAATGCCCCTCCAAAAAGTATTCCCCACTTCAAACCTTAAATTCTCACAATCAGTGTGGTAAACATCTTTCAACTCTTTACCACATTATAACAATAAGTAGTGTATAGCTAGATCCTATGGCAAATTGTCCCAAGATTACATTTCAAAGCTTCTTTTTGCCTTTGCAATCAAAACAACCCAATTTGAGTGTTTTTTTGTGAAACATAGTCAAAGAATTTTAGGGATTAACCCCTAAAAGCTTGAGGCACCCAATTTGGGTGTTGACAATACTTTGAAGTTCAAAAAACCTAACTAAGTTGCTATTTTTAATAGTTTACACTTTTGAACTACTCATTTTGAAGTCTACTTTTAGCATCAAAAATCTGATTTTGAAAATGATTGCAAGTTACTTTTTTATTAAAGATTTTTTGCAAGGGTCTTGACTTATTGTAATATTGAGAGCTCTTAGAAATGAGCCTTAAATACACTAGATCTTGGAGAAAAGTTTACACTAGAAATTCATTTAAAAAATTGTAGAAGAAATTTTGAAAAGCCATAAAGTGATTGGAGTTATGTATGTTATGTCCTTTAACCTTTTATATATATATATATATATATATATATATATATATATATATATATATATTTAGGTGACTAATTGTTTAGATTCAACATGTGAAAAGAGGATTGAAAATCTTCAAGTCATTTTTGCAGTTGTAACACCCTCATGAACAAACATTATAATTTTTCAATCTGTAAGTAATATTGTTGTGTTTTCTTTTCCCATGTGATATCTAACATATCTAGTTTAAATTTTCTTGCTATTTTTTTTTTTGATGAACCTTAACTTCTAAAGCCGTGGGGCCTTTATTTTGTCAAAAGAAACTCAAAATTGCCATTACTATTGCAAAGAGTAAAAAAGTTTGAAAATGGGCCATTTTGCATATCTAACCATAGGATCTTATACTAGACTAATATAAGAATGTGATTTATAAAAGAAGAAGCTTTGACCGCATAAATTGCAAGATATTTGTGTTAAAATCTCAAAAAACAAACTTTTTTGCACCTTGCATGATTATATTATTTGACTTTGAAATTTTTAACTTGAAATATTTGCACCACAAAGTTTTGGGGTTTATTTTCTTATGGTGGGAAATTGAGTTGAGAATCTTTGGAAAAAATCAAAACAAAAATCACTTAATTTTCATTCTTTAAAAAAACATTAGGTAGAAGAAGGTATGAGATTGAACAATAACTTAAATTGTTAATAATCTGGCAATGGAATTGAAACGCAATAATCCCAATGGATAGATTGTTCTATAAAGCAAACTTCACCCTTTCCAACAATTTAAAATAAAAAAATGTTAAACTTGCATTCAAAAATGAAGTTTACAAGTTATTTTTTCAAGAAGATGCTTGAATTGCCCAAAAAACAAGATTGTCCATAATTTTCTCATAACTAGTCCAAATGGAATGAATCAGAGCTTTAAATGTAGAAAAAACTATAACACATGAGATTTTTTATTTTTTTGAAGTTTTTGTAAAAAAAATTTGCCATCCAATTTTCATAAATTTTTACTTATTTGAGTATAGCTTTTGCTTTTGGGCATAGATTGGAATTAAAATCATATTCCTCAAAAATAGATGTGTTTTTCTATCTTCAAAAAGTTTCAAAAAACCAAGACAAAAATTGAAGCTGTACGTATCTGCCCTGAAATTCCTTTTGTCCCCCGAGGGGACAACAGGGCAGTAGAGGTTAGTAAAACGTCTGCTTTTTGTTCAATTAAGAGCATATTCCTGGATGCTCGAAAAAGGCATAATTATCGAGAGTGCCAAAATTTGGGATGAAAGTTACTAAGCTTAATATCAGCACATGAACATGCATGTATGGAGATGATACCCACTTTTTCCTTTTCACTGCATACAATATAAAGTTCGTGTTGCTTGACCACTAAGAAACCAAAAAGATATTCTTTGCTTGAGACCATGATTTTGGGCCAATGACCCAAGTTTCTATGGGCTCCACTTCTAGACCCTATTGTAGTGGAAATCAACCCTTATTGTTTGTTTTTTATGATGAGGGTTTCGAGGCAGCTGCTGGGCCATACTGGTAGAAGCGCAAAAATTATAAACTATTAGTTCAAACAGCACCAAGCAAGGACGGTCTGCAATCGAAGTGTCAGTCTCGCATTGGTCCACAATATTGACAGCCAGGTGTCAGCAAGGTAAGTGAGAAGCCATCGTTTCCTTGCCCAAATTCTGCAACTCACTGGTAAGTGGTAAGTTATGCAACAATAACATAAACGATTACACCATAAGGTGGTGTGCTCATAAACCGTCCATCTAAGGGCTGAAACTGAATTTTGGGGAGGTGAAACTTCTTGAACTATTTTTCAGTAAATTTTCCTTGGAAGACAAGAAGATTTGACATCTAACTCAAGTTATTTCATATTTTTTGAAGTTTTATGGAATTATTTATGAATTTTTGAAGTGGAAAGGCCATAGGTCTCTAAAACTGCCCATCTTCTCAAATGTAGACTATTTGTACATTTTGAAAACCTATGAAAAAAAGCATGTACAACAAGAGTACATTTGAGAAAGTGGGCGGTTTTAATGCCTGGACAGTTTATGAGCAGACTACCTTATTCAAAAAATGAACAAGTATACAAGATTGTCGCAGAAAAGAGCAACTACCGCCAAAAGGACCAATGAACGGGGAGAGCTGAAAAACAATAAAAAAGAGCCAAGTGAAACTTGCAAAAAACTGATTGAAATTTGAATAAATCAGCTAAAAATTGACTAAGTTTTTGGAAAAATTCTAATTATAGTGTAGATAACTTTTATGGAGAATAGAACACCATATTCATTAAATTGGGAATTTGCGATTCCCAAACTGAACTTCACTTTAAATACAAAAGGTTAACTTAAACCAAATTTGAAACTATCAAATTTGGTTTGACCCACTAAGATTTTTTCCCTCGCAAATTCCTTCTCTCAGGTTAGGGCACGTGTACCCAAATAAATGTTGCAAACATAGTTTTAGGGGATCAACTAAAACCTTCAAAAGTCCCAAATTGTTTGAAAATTCCCAATTTAATGAATATGGTGTTATAGCCAGTATCACCATATTCGTTAATTTGGGAAAAACAGAGGTACCATTTTGTACTCCCCCTCAAACCCAAAAAGTTACTTTAAACTAGATTCGAAGATATTAGATTCAGTTTGAGCCACTAAGATTTTTTCCCTCGCAAATCCCTCCTTTCAGGTGAGGGCATGTGTACAAAAAATAAAATGCTGAGCTCGGTTTGAGGTGATCACCTCAAACTTCTTGAAAGTCCCAAAATGTACCATTTTCCCCAAATTAACAAATATGGTGTTTGGTGCATCCATTGAAGACTGGATGAAATTGAGAAATGTAGGCTTTTAACTGAAAAAGCTCCAAAATCTCCGTGCACACTAGTCAAGACTTGCTTGCAGCAAAGCAATTGCTGCCCATGAACGTTTATGCCACCGTGGGATGCGGTTCTGCCCCTTCAAAATTTTCAAATAGGGGTTTCAAATATGCCATTCAGCAACAAGATCCGTGAAAAATGTGGGCAAGTCACTTCGTCAACGAGTCATAACGATCTCCCGGAGGTCGTCATAGCGTACTGGCCAGTGAATGAAAACTCGTTCACGACGATTTGTTCATGTTTTTTTGAGATATATGAAACCCCTAATGAGGCCTCGGAAACGACGACGTTCAGAGTGTTTTCAAAGCTCCGCCAATCATTCTCCTCCTCTCATGTCACAGGCACGGTATTCATATTACCGGCTTCAGCCTCCTAGAACTCCAAATCTTCCGGTTTTCCAAATTTTCCTCTGTATCAGCTCATTCCCTTCCAGTTTGCACCAGTTCTGTTTATTTGAAGCTTTCGATATCATAACACTGACAACTGGGAACAGGATAGCATTCACTTTCCTGGCATTCTTGGCAAAAGTTGCATCTGTCATATACTCTTATTGATAATCAAACGTTTGCACAATCTAAGTTTAGGTTTCAAAAAATGCCTTGTGAAGTGGATTTAATACCACTCGGATTATAGCTTCAGAGTTCAGACCCGTACCAAAACCTTGGGCACGTTTTTAATATGTACCATGATAATTTTTAATGTAACTTAACATGCAAAAACTTATCTTTGTTGGAGTGGCAGATGCCGGCAATACTCATTACCTGGAGCTTGTAAAAGTTAAAATATCCTCTATTTTATTCGTGAAACCTGTGAAAGGGGTCCCCCAGTTGATCGAACTCTCTATTTTCAACATCCAACCGGTTCTTTGGCCATTTTCACCGGCTCACTGTCTATTGTTGTGTAGTCTAGTGGTTCTTCCTGATCATTGGTCGACATCAAACCTTGCTGCCTAGAGCAATAGACCTGCACTAGGGCATCTGTTACAAGTCTAACCAGCTCGATTTGGACTTGGGAGCAGCTGGTAATATTTGGGATTCAAAAGTCCAAGTTAGTATTGATAACAACCTTCACACACACCAGAGTCCATCTATCCCAAGCTCGCTCCAATCACTTTCTACCAGTAGTTTGTTCGTCTCGGTCTCGGTCCCCCCACGCCGGTTATGTTACGGCATCTGAGCGACGTTAACGAGGACGAGGTATGCAGATGGCCTGTGACATGTTCATCACAAAGATATACATATCTGAGCTCCACATGGGAAATGTACATATTTAGACGCTAATTATGATTGCTAATATTTTCCAAGAATGTTCACAAACGTGAATCGTCAGCATCGTAAAAGGCGAAGCAACTTTTTGTATAAGGCAATGACGCGTTATTCGTTACTTTGGGAATTTGCTTACAAAGTGGGACTATTGGATTTTTGAAGGTTTTAGTTAACTTTCAGGAGTACTCCTAAAATCGGTCCACTTGGCCTCACTTGAGAGGAGGAATTTGCAAGGGAAAAATCTTAGTGGCTCAAAATAAAATTTGATACCTTTGAATCTGGTTTAAGGTAACTTTTTGGGTTTAAGGTGGGTACAAAATGGAACACCTATTTTTCCCAATTTATCAAATAATGTATTCAATGACCTCAAATTCAGAGGCAAAAATCCCATATTTGATCATTATGGAGTTTGCATATTATAAATGGAGTGTAAGTGAACCAATGCAATGTCTAGATACACTTCATATATAACATAAAAGTGATACAACTTCATATTGACCAAACAAGGACTTTAGAAGTTCCTTGTGTACTCTTTGCAATGGCTGTAAGATCAAAGATTGTTGGACTAGATTTGACTATTAAACAAAAAAAGTGGGTGTACAAAACAGATGGCACATATGAGCTTGTTCATCTACTCTTGCTTTTTAAGATTCTTTTAGGCTTCTTAACCAAAAATAGAAACAATCAAAGTACTAATTATCATTTTTACTTTGTGATATGGTTTTAGATCCATGTGTTGACTTCATGTTGGCAACAATGAGTGTCACTAGTATGTACAACGTAAGCTTTAAGTTTTTTTTTTTTTTTTTTCATCATTTTCTAAAATCAATTGTGACTTGATTACATCTGATGGACATGAACATGAGCTCAATTGAACACTTCGGACAGATGGGTGGGTGGAAGTGGTCCAATGTGACGACCATGCTTGCGATCGAGTTGTCACAGGGTTTACGAGTTGTGGTATACGTCTTCCGGTCTATCTGGCGCCTCACCTAGTAACTACCGACGTAGTTACTTATACGAGGTCTGATTTTCTGTAATGCTTCCAGTTTCATTCTAAAAAATAGTTTACTGTTTTACGACAAATGGGTCTGATTCGGACTGATGGTTAATCGGTCGGCAGATGGCGAGATGCATGCAGTGACAACAATTCGTGCTTGCTTGTCAATTTTTCGTACTACTATCACTATTTATCCTATTGTGTGAGCACAATTTTACGTGTCCATAAAAACCATATTAACTTTGCGTCACTACAGAATTGTTTGTTTTATTTATTTATGGACATTAATGAGATACTGTAGTAATTTGACCTGCACTAATTTTGATTTATCACAAATTTAAAGGCTGTTGTAAACTCATAGTGTCATGCATCTCAAATAGTCAGTTAGCCACACCTACAATTAGGTTAAATTGGTGTAGTTTCAATCTATAGGATTTCATCATTTCAACGGCTTCAATGCTGGAAATGTGTTCGGGCAGTGTGACATGTATGTAAATTAAATACTTACTGCAAGTGACAGCGTGGATAAAGCTACAAACGGGATATTCATTAAATTGGGAAAAACAAAGGTACCATTTTGTACTCCACCTCAATTTAAAATAGTTACCTTAAACTGGATTCAAAAGTATCAAATTTAGTTTAAGCCACTAAGATTTTTTCCCTCACAAATTCCTCTTTTCAGGTGAGGACACGTGTACCAAAAAAACATTGGAACTCAATTGGGGGCTTGTTTTGGGGTGATCACCCCAAATCTTCAAAAGTCCCAAAATGACCATTTTGTCTCAATTTAACAAATATCCCGTTTACACCTTGGTGAAGATATCTACACCAAATAGTGCATTAGGTTGCCCCACACTAATTCCTTGACATTTTACACTTTATAATAATTACTTGATACAACTCATTACTATATACAACTCCAATAAATATTACAATAATAAATTTTAAAGGGTTTGACAACAACAAAAAAGTTATGGAAAAATAAATTAATGACATCTATATTGTAAATTATATAAAAATCCTAGTATCTAGAGAGTTGTATGCACCTCCAAGTGACCAAGTAAGCTAAATAACTAATCATAAGGTAACTTTTTAGGGTAAGGCAACCTAATTTTTAAGACAACCCAAATGCAATATTCAGTGTAACTTATCATCCAGTAAGCGACGTGGCCGGACCTGACTTCCTTTGGAAATATATCACAAAGCTGAGGGATCCTTATTGAATGATCAACGTGGTTGGCAGACCGGACAAGTGCTGTCATCAGAATGCTACTATTTTACAGTGGCCACACTTCGATGCTTGCATCGACGTCTCTTCAGCAAGGCTAACATAATTAATTGGAATTTTTTGCAAACAGTTTACTGTTTATTTGGTTAAAAGTTAGCTGGACAATTTGCTTTACTTGGGTTATCTAACTTCTAATGTCGTTTCTAGATCACCGCTTGAACAGAATCACCGTGATGCTCAACATCCAGGCAACAAAAGTCGTTTGGTTTCATTGTTTTAATTGAAGGCTTCTGAAACGATATTCGTTGATTTGGGAAAAACCCCAATTTCGGGACTTCTGAATTTTTCATTTTAAGAATTTTTAGGTGATTGTGAGTGAATTTTATGTTGATTTCCAATGATGAAATGTCTTGAAGGAATAACATTTTAAATCAAAAATATTCGCACAAATACAAAATTTAATATCTCAAAACCTGTTTTAGGAAAGTGTTTTTCCCTAAATTAAAATGTAGCGAGTGTTTTCAGTGAGTCCACTGTTTATGTCGAAATCTGTGATTGTAAATCACAGAGCTCCTAGAAACGTATTACCCCGGATCTGATTTATATGATTAATCCGAACAGAGGTGTCGATCGTCTGGAATTATTGATACAAAATTACAACTTCGATGCTTTCTGCCTGTGCTCATGTGTCTTGCAAGGTCATCATGCATTGAGTTGCCAGGTGATAAGGAGTTATCACATTTTCTCCAAGAATTAAACTTTTATGAAGAATGAGAGATTGTGGAGTGAAAATAGGAGCCAATGGGAGCTTGGGAGCACTTCTCCATTTTGTGGGTAGAGGAGAATGGAGTATGATTTTACTTAAAAAATCAGAGAAAATGGGGATGGAGGAAGAAAGCAAGTTGCATTCCAGTTACAAAGAAGGTGAAAGCAAAAAATAGTGAGATGAGAAAGAGACATGTATTTGTAAGAGCTTCTTGTGCAAAAACCTCTTTACGCTCATTAGAGTTTGATAAGAAAACTTCTCAACCTTCAAAGAATGGAACCTCCGCAAATGAAAGGAGAGAGTGCCACCATCCTATTCTACAAAGATACAAAGATACAAAGATTGAAAATGGGGTGAAGAAAGTGTGACTACCCGTATTGAAAGTGACTCACCGATTTAATTCAACTAAGTCTTAATAATTGGCTAAACAACGCAACAAAATGATTCTTGAATGAATCAGGGGAGGGTACACTCCTGATTTGAGAAAGCAGCGAAGACACTATGTTCAAGTCTGAAGTGCGGTACCAGTATAGGAAGCAGCTGCACTGATTTCAAATGCGCACATTCTTAAACTGAATGCTCAAATATAAAACTAGCTGGACAGTTCGACCTAATCATGTGCGTTTGCATTTTAGAGTACTGCTAGATACAGTATCTTCCTTTAAAATGCAGTGTGTGCAGACGATCGACGAAACTGAGATTTTTTGTATATTTAGGATGCAGGATTTGCAGAATGATTAGAAAATGGAGAAATTAGATGTTATACTTGGAATGAAGATTTCACATGTACAAGAGAATAGAAGCTCTTTGTTAGTTTGCATGCAGAGTCTGCACATTTATTGAAGTAATGGAGGATCTTAGGTACTGCAAAGAATGTGGGATCTGCACATGTACGAAGAAATGCAGGATTTTAGCAATCAAACTACTTCTCCAAATAGATAAACATGCTAACATTTTGCTTGCAACTACACAACAGATGAATACGTAGGAACCGAGTAACACTGAAAGTGGTAAAATGCCTAAAAACATAAAACATTACAAAAAACTTGTACAAAAATTTGTTTAAGCATTGCTTGTCCACTGAAGTACTTTTGGTTTTAATTCAACTAATCAACTCACGATGCTCTTAGAACTATCCCTAAAGATTATACCTAAAACTAACCCCTTTGGAGAATCGTTGCATGTCCATAACCAGTCGGCAGGCCGAGCAAGGCCGTCATTGTCGTTTTCCTACACAGATATTTCGCATTAATTCTGCCAGCTAGTCAAAGTAGTGAACACTGTTGGAGTGTTGTACATTGGCTTCAAACGGATATCAGAAGTTCAGAACATGAAGGGCACATTAATGATAGTACTTGGATCTTCCACCTCAGCGTACATCATCCATTGAACAATGCAGATCATAATGAGTTTCTAGAAAAAGCGCACCTCTTGGTTGCACACAGCTTGGCACGAATCTCCCATAGAGTACATCAAGCTCAAGCAAAGAAGACACAACTCATAAACTTGACTGCAAACGTGAACTGTCGAAGAGAATCAAAAAATTCATACCAATCCTCACTATCGTGTAAGTCCATGACCAATTAACACGTGCACTTACCGACATTGGCTAGCAAAACAAAAGAACCAAAATCCGGGTCAATGCTAGCCATTACCAGAGCATTCCTCAATGATATAATTCTAGAGTTGATCACCTGTCAAACTTTGATTTACGTTTCAGTAGTTCAAATTGGCTGAGCCCCTTAGTGAGAAATGTTCACAAAGCATCCCCCCAATATTAAGCAGAAGAAAAAGGAAGAACAGAGTGATACTGTTAGAACTCTCTAGACGACATCCAAAGTGTTGTTTCATTTTGTATCGTTTTCAACAGGAGTTTTGAACTAGTGCTTCTTCCGGTTATAATACCTGTAACTGAAAACTGCAGATCATCTACACCATTCTTAGTTCTTAGAGCTCTGGACACCTGAAAGTCCAAAGTTCCTAAGCTCTGGCCATGGTGGACTCGAGCTTCGAAACATTCAAAACATACTAATGAATACAAGCACACCGTATATCGAAAGCAGATAAGCAGAAAAGCAGGGGTGGTGATAATACAAGAGCCTTCAGTCTAGGAGAGAGTCGAGCCAAGCTGTGGCATCCAAGGAGTAGTGCTTGCATAACTTGGTGCGGCCCAAGGATCAACTTTTCTGCGGACATCAACCACTCAGAGGCTTGCAAAAGATCACAGGGGTAAAGACTGACTGCAGGAGTAGCAGCAGATGAAGCAAACACTCGGTTTAAGCCTATCAATTTACTACTACAGCAGAGATTGCTCAAGTTGGAATAAGCTTGGAATAAGCTTGGAATAAGGCTAAGTAGCCGAGCACTGTCTACAACAGTCACAATGGATAAGAAGTAACAACCCTGCTATGGAAGCCATCTCCGGAGGTTTCAACTTATACCTTGGGATTCTTCAAGACCGGAAGCGAAAAATTACTGTATGTGGAAGTGTCTAGACTCTAGATCAGTGACTTCACCAGTTTGCCCCTTGGAGAGAGAATTCGAAATATCGTCACCGTGTCAACGTCAGGTGCAAGGATTTGTTTAGATCTACCGCAAGTACTGGGTCGATATTTCCAAAGCTGGCATAGATATTTGGGAGCCTGGAGGCTGGAGTACTGGAGAGTGGAGCCTGGCTGGCTTTCGACCGGCCTTGGTTTTGACCGGCTATGGCTATCTTTCTCCAGCCTGGTCTTGCTAAAGACACAAGTGCCTTGTTCTATCAAGAGTCTTGATAGGGGAGATTTTGAGCTTTTTCGGTTAAAATCCTACATTTCTCATTTTCATCCGGTTATCCGGTTATTTCAGTGGATGCATCAGCTATTCATCATATACCTACAAATTTCCAAAAACTTAGTCGGTGTTTAGCCAATTTATTTAGATCTCAATCGGTTTTTTGCACAATTCATTCGGCTGACTTTCTACTGTTTTTCGGCTCTACCGTTCATTGATCAAGACCGCCTTTTACTCTTTGTTGGTGCAGTAGCATTGAAAGAGCGACTAGATCTTTTTTCTCAGCATTTCATGGATCAAGTGATCAACGTGGGTTATCATCTTGCGCCAGGGTGTTTACAAACGTGGCTGAATCTAGTAATACTTCTACAACGTGGTCTACTGCACAACTGTACAGGCTCGGTTTTGCTGCACATACTACGTCGATGTGGGGCCAGGGTGGAAAAGCTCTGATACTTCACTTGCCAGAAAAAGAAAGAGTTTAGATACTTATCATCAGGACACTGAACATGAGAATTTTGTATTCAATTTTGAATTCACAGACCCTGCTTTAGTCTAGAACCATGGAGGAGTATACAATTAAATTATTACAATATAGGGGCAAATTATTACTACTACCCTTGTGTGTAAAAAAATCTGAGCTTTTCTACTCTGATCCTCTGATCCTATGTTGACGTATGTGCAGCAAACCGTGTCGACTATACAAACACCATATTCCCCCAAATTCCCAAGTTGTACCCTAATGGTCGGTTTAAGTTGGTCACCTTATATCCAAAATGTTACAAAATTTCCAATTTAATGAATATGATATGTCATATAGTTATGGAAAAACTCAAATCTTTCTCCTTGGTAAAATAAAAAGATTTTATAAATTAACCACTAGAAGAGTGCAATGTAGGGATTTTGGATTCATATTTGAATTCTAAGACCCTGCTTTTTAGCCTAGAAACTTGGAATTGGGAAGGAAATGAAATTGATCAACTATAAAATAGGGACAAATTTCCTTGTTTGTATAAGAGCATTTGCACCCTTGTGCTCAAAAGATTTGACACTTGCAATACTTGGATGATAAGTGCTCTAGACCTTTCAAATAATTCTCTTAACACTCAAGTCAAGCATGTCAAGCAATGACAATTGAAATCACTATTCATCCTAAGTTAAATGAATTTTATCTCATATTCCACGATTGGTTAATTAATCATTTATGAGACACATTTGAAAAGCTAAAATGGGGGACAAAAGTTTTGAGGGCTCTTCAAAACAGATGTAAATTCTTAAGGAGTTGAATTTTGTATATAAGGGTGCGGATGCTCTAAAAACGTTTAATTTTCCGATCATGGCCTCAAAAACACGTGTGTACAGGACGCTGAGCCAATAGCACAAAGTTAAATATGAAGTTTTAGCACGTATAGCACGATACGTAGCCACTTATGTAGAGTAGCTCTTGAAAGGTGTTTTATGAATAATTTTGGATATATCTTAATAAGAAGACATCTCAAATTTAGTCTCCAAATATCTTAGGATTTGGAAGGAGAATTACATTTTTTAGGAGAGGGTCAGATTAAGAGAAAGAATCATACTTTACTAACTTGCACACAATAATGATTTACCTAGGCACCCCAAAACGTTGATTTACATTGGATGTGTAATTAAAGAGGTGTTAATATGTGGACATGGCCGCTACTTCAGTGGATGTGTTCTTAGAATATTGTAATCGTGAGTTCAAGCCTTTTTAACGTTTCAAAATTCCAATGCTTTGAACCAACTTACGTGTACTAAAATAATCAAAATACATAGGGTATACAACATTTATCATTATAAGGGATTTGGACCCAAGAAAGGGCTGTGAGTTTGGATGTTCCCAATGCCAATGCTGGTCGTTAGAACGATAATAAAAAAATAAAAAAATGTCAAAAAATGTCAAAAAATGTTTTTTTTTCCAAAAATAATAATGTCTGACGTGGTTGCCCTAATGTCATGTTAGACTGTTGCAGATTGCTCATGTGGAGGTGTTGTGGAAGTGTTCCCAAAGTTCCCATAGTTTTGAGGGAAGGGCTTTGGGAGGTCACTCTCTAATTTTTAGTAAACTACATGAGATAAAAAATAGGGTCAATTTTATTCATTGGAGATAATTTTTCTATCTTTTTTAGATTTACCATAGCATTGGAAAAATATGCTTTGCTTCATTATATGTAAAATAGGGTGGTGTATAATCCTCCATTTTAGAATACTGTAGAACAAAAGAAGGGTGAGAATTATAGGATTATCCTAAATGAGTTTAGTAGGATGAGTGTAGGTTTTAGAGTTCATGAGCAATATGGATGAAAAATGGTTTTTTCTGTTCAATTTTTGGGTTGTAACAGTTTAGGGTTTAGCAACAGGCCGTAGGGTAATTGAAAAAGGGTCATGTGTGCTGGCAAAGGCTGGCATTAGTGTGGAATCTCAAAAGTAGGGTTTGTGCTAGCGAGCACATTGGATTCTTTACATGTTGTTATGCTAAGCTTACCTTTGCTCTTGCTAGCACTTAGGATTATTAGATTTGAGATTGCTTTTTTAGTGTTGTTTGCGATTTTTCTCCCCCCAAATTATCTGAGCAATTTAGGAGTGGTGGAGAGGATGCTATGCAATTGAAGCTTCTTGTCCTCCTTACAAAATTTTCCTCACAACGCTGTACTTGCAAGCGCAGGAGTGTGAGCTTAGTGGGGTTTGCGTTCAGGGTTGGATTTGTTTTTTTTTGTTGGCGCGTTTAGGGTTGGATTTTTTATTTTCTTTTGCCAATGATAGTGGTGGACATTAGACTTACTGTTTAGTTCTTTTTTCAATTCTCGGTAGTAAGAGCTCAAATTCACGCTCACATTTACATGTTGTCCTGTGCTTGATTTTCTTCCTTTCTTCTTTTCTTCTCCATCTTAGGGTTTAGTGCTTCAAAGCTTGTCATTTGCCGTTTTGTGAGTATCAGCATGTGGTTGAGGATAATCTGAATTTTTAGGAATGGATTAGGATTTAGGAAGGCTGCTTTGTAGGTATGGTTTGAGGGACTTGGTATGTGTCAAATTCTTATACTATTTTCTTGCGGGCCAAGTCTTCTATAAACCCATTGTATACACATAATTTTTTCTTATGATACTTTTGTGTTTGTAAAAAAAATAGGGTTTAAAAAATTAAGTCACATAACCATTTAGAAATAAGCATAGGGTACCCTAAAATACACTAAAGTAGCTTTTTATTTAAAAAAAGGGAAAAAAATGTTACCTTAAACAATCTAAATACCCCCCATTTAATTACCCCATTATCGCAAGTGGTATTCAATTGTAAAGGGGTGTGACCCCCCGAGGGGAAGGGGCCCATTCTTGGGTCCAAATCCCTTGTAATGGTACATACAACTCATAATTAAGCCTATGTTACTTTTTATGCATGTAAAACGCTATCTTTGTCAAGCATTACCAAGTCATCAACTAATTGTCTTTTGGCAAAGTTTCTCAAAACTATGCACTTATTTTGATATTTGATGCCTCAGCATCAAAAAAATTGTGTGTGAACATGGACAAAGCAGCCAAATTCCTCAAAAAAAAACACTTAGTTTGCCACTATTTCAATAAAAGTTACTAATAATGGAGTTTAAGGATGAACTCACACACATATGTGGATACATCCATTCTCCCTTCATTACAATCCATCTCCAAATTGTCAGCCTGTCAAAATTTTGGGCTACAGAGAAATGGACCAATCCACGATTTATTTTATACTTTCTATTATACTACTGAAATCACAATGACATCTGTAATATCATATCTAGACCTTTGTAACATCACATCTCTAGCCTTTGTGGTATTATCACATAGATACAATTTAAAAATATATTGAAGTTTTTCCTTTGCATTCTATTTAACCTATGAAGATTCTAATAAAGCTCTAATGGTAAAAGCATGGCATAGCAAGCACCAATAGCTAGTTTGACAAAAAAATCAGTCTTTTGCGGACATTATTAGTTTGTAAGGTAGAAGCACCTAAATAAGACAGCACTTGTTTACGGACACCTAAATGAGCTTGTATCTGATCTATCAGATTTCCAAATCAAACATGCAAGTCAAACACCATATTTGTTAATTTGGGAAAAAAAAATGTCCCACTTTGTACTCCACCTTAAACCCAAAAAGTTACTTTAACCTCTAAAGGACCAGTGTCCCTTTGGGGGACAAATGCAATTTTGGGCATGTACCTACGGCTAAACTACTTTGCATGATTTTCTTAAACTTTTATTGAAGGTGAGGAATTCAAAGATCTACGTGGGAATGTAATTTTTTCTTCATTCCAACATTTATTGAAGAAGTTATGCATGAAAATCTGCAAAATGCTGCAGCCCGGGCAGCCAAAAACTTCTTTAAAAATTTCATTTTTTTCAAATAAAAATCTGAAATAGGTTATTTAGACTTATATAGATGTGGGGAGCTTTGAATCATTCAATTCTAATAAATGAGATGAAAGTTATAAAGAGTTTTTGTTTGCGGGTAGTTCTAGATTCTCTACTCTAAAATAAACTTCAAAGTCCTTTATTTTACTCAATTTTCAATATTTTGGAAAAAAAACAAAACCAAAGGATGTAGATTTTTTATCAAAACATTATTACTGCTAGGATTTGCATGTTTCATTTTATTAATTAAATTCTTAACAATTTAGTGATTTGACTCATTCTCTACTTCTTTTTACTTACTATTTTTTCCCATGTGTTGTTTAGTTCCAATTGATTTGAAAATTCTCTCACAGATACCTAATTTGGTCTCCTAAATGAAAAAATAAACCACAACTTTGTGTAGAGTAATTTTTTTGCTCTAAGAGTGGTCAAAGCCTTCTGAAATTTTTGGGCAGCAGCAAAAAAAAAAAAATTCTGCAATTCAGATGTAAATATCTCACTCATTTTTGTATAGATTGAGCTAATTTTTTTACCACGTTTACCTCTTGTAGTCTACTGTAAGATCTTATGGTTGGATTCTTGTAAAAACATTTTTTCTTACCATTGTACTTGCTTCCCCAAAAGTGGCAGTTTTCTATGATTTTTACAAAAAAATGGCTTGGTCCTTTAGGGGTTAAACCAGATTCAAAGGTATCAGATTCAATTTGAGCCAGTAAGATTTTTTCCCTTGCAAATTCCTCCTCTCAGGTGAGGACACTTGTACATTTTAGGAGGCCACCTAAAACCATCATATCAAAATTTGAAAGTCCCAAATGTACGATTTTTCCCAAATTAATGAATATGGTGTTGTCAGCTAAAGTTATCACCATAATTGAGTATTGGAACTCAAATTGTGTAGGTGGCAGCATGTGGCATGGTCTTTTTGATGTCGCATTTACATTTCAATACAAGCAATTCAATGAAGGTTTACATAACATTGTTAACCTTCACTGGGGGTTCCCTTTTGCTCCCCAAATATGAGGATCCCCCAGCGAATGCCATTCGCTAACTTTGGCCAAGGACCAATCGACTTTCAGGATTTATAACTAAAGTCTCTCGCAGGTATATCAGGAGGAATATCCATGGGAGGAATATCTTGAGGAGGAATAAACCTAGATGAACAATGTTATGTAATGTTCACAATAAATGTGTCTAGGGAGTTACCTTCAACAATTTGTAATTTATTCACACAATCTCAGAAAATTTCAAGAACAAATTTTTCAGCATTGTTTGCTGATTTCCTAACTCTCCTACACTCTCAAAATCTCAATGTACACTCCTAGTGAATTGATTTAACAAAAGTATCACATTTAGGTGCTTCTACCTTATCAGTTCGTATTGGGGCTGCAGGGCTGTGGCGTAAAATTTCCTGATATTGCACCCACCTGCCCACAAGTCAACCGCGGGAAGAAATTATTGGAGGAGATCAAGCGGGACCCAGTGCCTCAATGTAACGACACCTGATAGGCTACAACCCCTGATTTTTCGTGCGTTCTGAAGCTTTGCTAACGTGGACACCCCAAATGACTGGCCACATGGCACTTCCGGTACCGGTCGGCCCACCTAATACTCCCTCAAAAGCTGCATGATCTACCCTCCTTGAAAATGGTAAAAGCTTGGAAAGAGCAGCATCAGGGTACACTTGCATGTGCCGGACAGCCGGCCAAGCTGGCAAGGATCATGGAGTTTACCGATGTTGGTAATTTTAAATAACCAAAGTTTTTTCAATTATCTCCATGTAAATAGGGAGGAAATTAGTAATCAAGGAGGATTGCCTCGTTGTTGATGGAATCTGAAATGTGCTGAAAATCACAAATCGTGAGTTTTTTTTTTGGGTTTTGAACTGGTAGCTTCTCAGGCCGTATGGCAAATTTTAGTGGTGCAAATATGGTCACACAAGATTTTTTTTAAGTACAAAATTAGGCTGCAAGGGTTTACACTTGGAGCTTATTGAAAGAGATAAAAAATTTCTAAAATAAAAAATTGGTGTTGTAAGCAATAACTTTTTCAAAACATGGGTTACAGAAGCCAAAAATTTATAACAAAAGAGATATTATCTCAAAGAAATTTAAGGGCGGCTTGATTTTCAAATAATACAACTCCACACAGTGTGAATATCACTATGTTTTCTGCCTAAGTTCCTAATTGATTGGCTACAAACAACAACATATTCTTTTTTTTAATGCATAGCAGGCATTTAGATTTATAACATTGAACAACGCTAGGCACCCAAGACGTTATTTTTTCTTCATTTTTTTGTTTAGGTTTGAAGCTTGAATTGTTTTTTTGTAGCTTTCTGGCTTTTAAAGCCTAAAAAACCCCATTCACAATGTGTTTTTATCAAAATTTTAATAGATTCTAGCAGATAGATTTTCTATGCAAATGAGGTGCATGCATGATACACTGCCATAAAGCACTTGACAACACATTTTCAATAGTATGTTATGAGCCCTATAAGGAGAAAAATTGCAACTGTTGTCATATTTGTGGTAATTCCCTACGATGTGTTAAATTCAAATACCAAAATTAGCTATTCCACAATCAATCAAAACTCTTAAAAAATAATGCTCCCTCCTTGAAACATGTTAGCCAAGTTTACCAATTCTTCTTTTGTAAATTAGCCACACTTCCATGTATGAATATTGGTTTAATACTTGTCTTTGCGCAGACTTTGTCAAAATTGGCTTCACATGGAAATCCGCCCTTAGTGCGAGAAAATCTACACATTTTCAACTTTTAGATTGGGAAAACAATAGGAAAAAGAAAAAAGGAATGAATTAAGAAAATATGAAAGGCACACCTAATTTTTGAACTCATAGTTCAGTTTTTTTTAATCCTCTAAAACTGGTTTTTTTTTAAGGAAGCAACATATATTACTTTCACCAGTAGAAAATTGTCCAATGAGACGGCTCTATACATAACTCATTGCTTTAATTGACTATTATGCAACTTACTAGCAACTTTGTTATTTCATGTAATGGGGAGGACATTTTTGTGGTTGCACTTTAGTTGTTAATAGGTCTTTTTTTAAGTAGAGATTCTACAGCAAATGAAAGTTTTGTATCAAAAAATTGTTGTTCTTTACATAATAATCAAGCCAACGTGGAGAATTTGAATTTGTCATGATGTGGACCTTTGATTGTGGTAGAAAGGCCCAACCTAAGTAGCAATTTTTGCAAAATGACTGCAAGTCGACTCTTTAACCGTTTAGGGCCGGGAGTGCCAATTTTGGTTGTTTGAAGCCGTTTTTTTTAAATAACTTTTGAAGAATGACGCAATTGCAATTAACATGGGAACAAAGTTGGAGGGCATGGGAATTTCTGATCAAGCAAGCCATGCTATTATTGGATTGAATCCAGAAGCTTGGATTGAAGTGAGTCATGCTAAGGAATCATGAGTAAAAATTGTAAAAAGACCCCCTCACTTTGCAATGCTTGAAATTCTTATCCAAACTCATATTCAACTGAAATATTTTTCATATGCTTGGTATGAAGGTCACCTACCACATTGCAGTTTCTCAAATTCACATTTGGGGTCTAAAAAGACACAAATTTGACCTCACAACACTGTATATGATTTTGGAAATTATGACCCCCTCAACTTGGCATGGATGTGTTATAATCTTTTTGGTCATTTGGGCTATGCTTACAAGATTTGACCAAGTAATAGATTTAGTAGTATGTATTCCATCTATATAGATAGATCTCAACAAGATCTGAGTATTTATTGAGAAAACATGGAAAAAAGATGCTACCTAGTGATTTCAAATATGATTTTCACTTTTACCTTAAGTGGCTAAAAACACTACTAAAAAGTAAAAATTTACAAATTTAACATTGTAAAGTTTCATAAAAATTTAGTTGCATAATTTTTTTGGTAGCAATTTCCATAATTTAACCACTTTAAGGATTGCAGTGCTCACAGTGACCCTGGGCTAGGGGCGCCAAGCGGCCTTGAAGGGTTAAGAATCCTTACTACATACAAGTATAAACAAGTAGTTAAATTGCTTCAATGGTTCCAAAAAAATTCCACTCACATGGCCAATACTCATTATAGTTTGTTACATTTTGCAAAGATGGAGAGCGTATATAGAGAGAAGCACGGTAGGCTTCACAAAGTCCATAACAAATCTAAACAAGCTCTAGCCAAACACACAAGTGGCTAAATAGAAAAGGAATAAGGACTTGTTCTCAATGCCATTGCAAATTTGCAAGTTTTCTCAATTCTAATTTTGGAAATATTTCTTCTTATTTTAGTCCAATGTAACCTTGCCTTTTCATTTATTTTGGAGATTGTGAAAAATGATGCACTCAAGTGTGTTGACCGCCACCTACATAGTAAAGTGGCCTCATTGTTTTAGTAAATGACATTTGAGTTATTGTGAAAGTAATATTTAGTTGCATGCAACTTTTGTGAGTAGTTACTACAAAGTCATTTTAGAATCATTTTTGAAAGAAAAATTTCTTTGATAGCAAACTCCTTTAGGATTGTTATTAAGCATTATGGAAAATGGCAATGGAACTTGCTATTTGCAAAGGTGCTATCATTTTCAACCCATTTTCAAACTTTCAAAGGAAGTCTTAGATTGTTTTGTCTCTACTACTATTATGCTAGAAGTTTTTCATTTCCATAGAAAGGTTGATTATTTGCTGCAATAGTAGTTGATCTTGGTATTTAAAGTAATTTTCATAAATCATCTGTTTCAAGAATCCAACGTCAAGAACAAAGTAAAAAGTAACAACGCACAAATTGAGTGCTATAGAGGTAGGGATCCCACATAGAAAAAATGCCATTTTGCTATAGGTGAAAGGAGGACTTGCACCAGTTTATGCAAAATGCTAGAAGCAATTAGAGAAAGCAAGAAGAGGCTCTAGAGATAAAATTATCATCAAAGACAAATTCTATGGATGCAAGGGTTGTGTTTAACAGTGGCTCTACATGCAAATGCCCTTTTACAATCAATGTAGGGTCTTGTGTAGTAGAAGAGACGTAAGCCATGTTTGCAATGTAAGTGATTTCATGCATTTATTGATGCGTAGATATGAAGAAGATGTAAAGGAATAATATGTTGAAACTATTGAGGAATTTGTGTACTTCATTTGTGTTGTCTTTTGGTAGTTACAATACATAAAAGTTTAGGCAACTTTTCATGGAAATTACAAAATTGTTGCTCTTCCAAATTCTATTTTTGGTTTCAAAGAACTACTCCCTTTGTCCTTCTAAAAATGTCCAAAAGGTTTCCATGCAAAGGACTAACTGTGTTTATAGTCTTTGTGCTAGTGACACATCCATTCTAGAATCAATATACCACCTATCAAATATTTTATGCAAAATCTCCAGGTTCAATGTTGTTGTTTGGGCACCCAAATTCCATACAGAAAGTACTATACTTGTGCATGTTGTAAGCTCCTCATTATTGATGATTTAAAGATTAGTAGTAACAATGGTACCTCATATGGGCAAGGTTAAGCTTCTTAGGAGAAGAATGCTCACTTGCCCCTATGAGATCATTGAATATGAAAAACACTTTCTTAACATTTCAGCAAAAGGGAGCTTTTTAGTGATACAAGAAATGTGTTTGATATGGACATTTTTAGAGGGATAGAGGGAGTATCAAATATGGTATAAGAAAAACATGTGATGTTGTGAAGTCCTTGCACTACTTCAATGTGTGCAAAGGGTCAATTTCACAACATTGCCTTCAAAAATATTTGCCTTTCAAAGATCAACAAAGAGAGCATTTACCCAATTGAGCTCCATTGGATTAAAGTCAAAGTTGACTACAACGGATCTGCTTGATAGGTTCAAATTTTTAATATTTGATGTATATGGAACTATATTGAATTGCAGTGTCAATAGGGTCATGAAATCAAAAACATTAATAAAGCCAACAATGTATTGTGAAAAGAAAAGAACAACTCTTAAAGTACCGCAAGAAGAATAATACAACTCTATGTAGAATAAATGCTTGGAGAGAATTGTTGCAAATTGGCTGAGGTGGAGTCATTGAAACACAATGGTTGATCACATGTTTCTTGCTATAGTATGCAATCCCTTGCATGGAGCACGTGGTTAATCTAGAAGATAATAGTGACTTTCTCAAAGTGTTTTTGTGGAAGTAATGCAAGTGTTTCATGCTTAAAAGGACATCAATGACTTTTGCTCCAAGGATTTGTCAACTTGGACACCAAATTTGAATCTTAGTGAAGTGAATGATGATGTGGTTTTGGAATTTGATGTTGTTGTAGAAGGTGAAAGGACCAAAGAACCGTGTGTGTCATCCACGTTAACCTCTAAGCATCCAAAGAGCCCAATATGGCCAAAGGGGGTGCTTGGAGGTGTGAGAGTATACAAAAGAGGTATTTTGAGCTCAATTTTAAGTCTGCCACTCAAGTGCAAATGGAGTTGCTACTTCAACAAAAATTTCTGATTGGCTTGTTGTTCCTTGAAGCACCCACTTTGCTCTAGATTCTACAAGGAATATGGAGAACATTCTATTTTTTCAACAATTAGAAGAAGAATGCTTTTGGGCAATAAAAGGAGGCGGCTTAGAGAGTGGATGGGATGGGTGCCCCCATGTCTCATATTGTACAAGGGAGAAGTTTGGTGATGTATTACTTATTTTTCCCTTCAATTGGGCAAAGTTTTGTAGCTCTTTACTCCTAAGCACCTCAACAACTAGATTTTGGTTGCTGCAAATTTCAAAGGCTTGTTTGAGGTATTGGATGTATTTTTTTGATCTTGATGCCATATTCGTTAATTTAGGAAGAAACCTTGATTTTGGGAGTTTAAGGTGACCACCTTAAACGGAGCTCTAGGTGTAAGGTGAGTACAACTTGGGAATTTGGTTTTCCCAATTTAATGAATATGGCATTTCTTGCTATAAACTGCAATTATGAATGCATTTAATTGATTCAAGTTGTCTGTGCCAATGGAGTAATGGCAAGGAAAGCCAAATATTATATAATACATCAATGGAGGGCACATGTTCTCATCCTTCAGTGTGTTTTTCAATACAAATTACACTCTTCTACTGCTTCTTATGTTACCATATGTATTACCAAGGCTTCTATCAGCTTTTCTTTGCCTTTGGTTTCTTGTGTTGAAATTGTGTATATGTCATTGCACAATGGTTCATAGTACTAGACATTTTCAAGATAGTACACTACAAGGAAAATTGTCAAAAATGACAAAAATATGTCCAAATCAACATGGCCAAATCTACAGAATTTGTCCAATTTGACAATTTTTTTGTCATTTTGGACACAATTAGTCAATTTAGACATGTCAATTAGGACACAATTTCTTGTAGTGGTACTAAACTTAGGAAACAAAATGCATATAACAAACATAATGATTTACAAGGAATAACTAGGGTATAAGGAAAATAAAGGATTGTAAGTAATATAGGGTAGCTTAAAATGAGCCCCTAGAAAAATTATAAGTATCAATATGGTGCACTTCATCACTAACATTTATCTTTATTTTAAAAACATTGTGTCTTATAATCTTTTTGACAAGGTAAACAAGCCCCATTTAAATAGGTAATTATCGTAGGCGTATGCAAAATGTAAAAGGGAGTGATCTCCCCGAGCACCTTTTCCATCAAATTCATTTTTGGGAAAAATAAATTGTGTTTTGTGCACTTGCGCAAAAGTAGTGCACTTTGAGCACACGTAGAAGGTGGATATTTTACTATTTTTGAAAAACATTTAGTGGGATTGTGTAACTTTAGAACAAGAATTTGTTTGTGAATTTTGGCCTTCAAATTTTCATTTTAGGGTCAAAAATAGTACTCAAAACCCCAAAATGGCCAAAGTAGACACCTAATTGGGGGCATTTTAAAAATAGAAAACTAATTTTATAAATATTCAAAAACCATTAAATATTGTGACTATTATATGTAGCTTCTTTTCAAATTTCAATAAGAAAAAGTTTATGTTGCAAAAGTTTTAGGTAAAAACCCACCCGTTAAAGACCAAGGGAACATAAATTAGTACAAGTGTTTCTTGCAATCACCTTGTGCTCCTCTCCACTTCCAAAGTCCGCCGTTACCACACCTGCAAGGAGCAAAACACCGCAGCCGCGCTCTTCTAGTCCTTGAATTGATCTGGTAGGTACTCTTTGAATGCTTTGTATTTAGAAATCACCCGGCATTGTATTGGAAACTTTTGACGCAGCTGTGGAAAAGAGTTAAAGCTTAGAAGACAGTTCTTGACATTGTCTTCCAAGTCCTTTAGGGTTTAGAGATGGACGCTTTTGTGCCTCTTGGCGGCTACAAGTTGTGCTCCATTTTTGAACTGCTCTATAACTTCTTGACTAGGAGCTGATACTCCGTGGTATGCCTCGCAAGCCTTTTTGACTTTTATCTTGATTTCTTTTTATTTGCTGAAGAACTAGAGCTCTTGATCATAGGTTAAAATATCCCCTTTCACATGCACCGCCCAAGTTGAGATTTCTACTGCAATGATGAGTATGTGGCTTCCTATTAGAGGTACCACAACAGTAAAGAGTTTGTGGTTGCATTGTATATACTCTTGGTCTTGTTTTCAAGAATAGATACATTATTTTTGCAAAGGTCTATAGCATCTTGCGTGTTCTAAAGTGACACTACACTAATAATGGTATTTAGTGTTGGCAACACTAATTACAAACTCCAACACTAAATGTCAACAATCCCCTTAATGTTACCAACACTAAATGTCAACCTATACACTATTTGTCAACTATTGTAATTTTTGGGAGTAATTTTTTTTTACAAGTTTACATTTAATGTTAGAAATTGGTTCATTTTTATTACAACAAAAAAGTATAAATTAAATTCATGAGTTAATATCTAGACAACTATTTGGCGCAAACTACAAACTTGGGCCATATTGAGTTTGTCCAATAGATTAAAATCATTGTCACTGTTCATTGATGAAAAATAAAAAAAATAATCCAAAAAATCCAAAAAAACCCAAAAAAATCCAAAAATCCAAAAATTTGAAATAAAATAAATAAAATAAATAAAATAAATAAAAACGAAAATTGTTATAATTTCCTAAAAAATGTTATATCTTTTTTTGTTAAAAAAATGAAAATTTTCATTTAATGTTATAATATGATGTTCCCAAAGTTCCCAAAGTTCCCATATGACATTCCCAAAGTTCCCATATGATGTTCCCAAAGTCCCAATGAAGTTCCCAAAGTTCCCACATGAAGTTCCCAAAGTTCCCACATGATGTTCCCAAAGTTCCCATAGTTTGGAGGAGGCAACAAAGAGTGGTGTGCACAAAAAGAAGGCAACTCTAAATGCAAACTAGTTGAAATTTAGAGTGAGTGAAGTTAACCCCTAAATCCCTGAGTGTCCCCTCAAGGGACAAATGAGATTTTAGGCAAGTGCCTATGACTAAACTATTTTGTGTGATTTTTTGAAACTTTTATGGAAGATGGGGAATTTGAAGATCCGAGTGCACATCTAATTTTTTTTCATTTTGACATTTTTTGAAGAAGTAAAAAATGAATTTCTGATTTTTTTTTGGAGATGGGGCAGTTTGGGCAGCCCAAAAACTTTTTTAAAATTTACATTTTTTTGAAGTAAAAATCTGAAATTGGTTCTTTGAGTTTACATATACATGGGAAGATCAGATATGGAGCCATATCTACCAGTTAACTAAAAGTCCTTATAACTTTCATTTCATTTACTAGAAATAAGTGATTCAAAGCTTCCCATGTATATGTAAACTCAAAGAACCAATTTCAGATTTTTACTTCAAAAAAATGTAAATTTTAAAAAAGTTTTTGGGCTGCCCGGACTGCCCCATCTCCAAAAAAAATCAGAAATTCATTTTTTACTTCTTTAAAAAATGTTAGAATGAAAAAAAAAAAAAAAAGATGTGCACACGGATCTTCAAATTCCCCATCTTCCATAAAAGTTTCAAAAAATCACACAAAGTAGTTTAGTCATAAGTACCTGCCCAAAATCTCATTTGTCCCTCAAGGGGGCACTTAGGGATGTAGGGGTTAAAGTGCAGGTAACACTACTGGTACCATAACACTAAATACCATTATCAGTGTAGTTTAGTTGACAAACTTCTATTCTCTTTCTGAAAAAAATCTAACTTATCACCTAGAGCAATCAATTTCTATATGTGTTGACTCTAATGACTGCCTGCAGGCGGATTATGCACAACCATGGTTACCAACAAACAGCCAAATGCGTCCAAACAAAAACACAAAAAGAAGTCACGCAAGGAAGAGAAGGAGAAAAAGAATCTCAAGAACACAAAGAAGAAGCCACACAAGGAAGAGAAAGAGAGAATAAATTGCAAGAAAACAAACAAGAAGCCGCGTCCGACGACAAAATAGGAGGAGAGGATGAATTGCAAAAACATAAAGAAGAAGCCGTGCTTGACGATGGAAGAGGAGCAGAGAGACAAAATTGCTTTACACAAACAAGAAGCCGCGCCCAACAGGGGGATGAGGAGCAAAGAGATAGAATTGCTTTACACAAACAAGAAGCCGCGCCCAACAAGGGGATGAGGAGCAAAGAGATAGAATTGCTTTACACAAACAAGAAGCCGCGCCCAACAAGGGGATAAGGAGCAAAGAGATAGAATTGCAAAATACAAACAAGAGGCCACACCCGACGACGGAAGATGAGCAAAAAGACAGAATCACAAATCACAAACAAGAAGTTGCACTAGACAATGGAAGAAGAGCAGAGAATAGGGCACAAGATTTGGCATTATCCTATGCACAAGACTGTATCTAGTATGGATCTGTACATGTGGCTAGGTATTCAAGGGGCCATGTTGTATTAAATGAAAAGTCAAAGCAAAAGCAACTTAACAAAAATAATAGGAAGTGGAAAACACTCAAAATTTAAAACCAATCAAAGTGTTATAACCTACTAGTTTTTTCACCCGTTGTACCAATGGGTTGATCATTGTGCCCCTATTCTCATGTCGCCCAATCTTTGTGCCCCCTATCCCCGTGCCCCCCTATTTCCATGCACCCTATCCCCATGCCTCTTAAATTTACTTTCTTCCATTTATAACTTTAGTTGAACTTGTATTCTATTCCATTTTTAAGTGGAACTAAAGATGAACTTTATAGAATCGTCCTCCTCACCTATAGAACCGTTGAGTATGACTGCGTGATATTCTGTTATACCAACAAGTTGATCATTATAGAAAATGTAAAAGGTGCAACTTATTAAATAAAGAAAATGTAAAAGGCGCAACTTACATGCATGGAATGCAACTCATAGTTGCACTCAAACTCTTTACTTTTCATCCAAAACAACCCATGAGATTCTTTTATAGATATAGATAGATACTATAGCAAAAAAATGATATAAAATCAAATATAAATTTAAGCCCAAAAGAAGTGTTTAACCTAGGGGAGATCACTCCCATTTCATTTTGCATACACCTGCAATAATTTCCTATTTAAATGGGGCTTGTTTACCTTGTCAAAAAGATTATAAGACATGATATTTTTTAAAATAATAAATGTTAGTGATGAAGTGCACCATATTGATACTTATACTTTTTCCAAGGGCTCATTTTAAGCTACCCTATATTACTTACAATCCTTTATTTTCCTTATATCCTAGTTATTCCTTGTAAATCATTATGTTTGTTATATGCATGTTGTTTCCTAAGTTTAGTATTATCTTGAAAACGTCTAGTACTATGAGCCATTGTGCAATGACATATACACAATTTCAACACAAGAAACCAAAGGCAAAGAAAAGCTGGTAAAAGCCTTGGTATTACATAAGGTAACATGAGAAACAGTAGAAGAATGTAATTTGTGTTGAAAAACACAGTGAAGGATGGGAACATGTGCCCTCCATTGCTGTACTGTACAAGTGCTACATGAGAGTTGATTGGGTGAAACACCATATGGGGTGAGGTGGCAAGCAACTCTTTACTGGCTCCAAATAGTCAATATCCCTTACAAGCTTTCTTATGTGTGCTTTGTGGTAGCAGGAAAGTTGTTGGCAAGGGTTCAAGCATGTTCTACACCCTTATAATGGCAAATGTCATCGATTGTGCCGGTCATTGTTTTTTGTGCAATAGCCATTTGAAGCCCAAAAACTTGACATAAAAAGAAGTGCAATCTTCAATAATTTACAAGTGTGTGCATTAACATCTAATCTTGCTGCTCACAAAATTTGAGATGAATCAAGGGCTTATAAACTTTTGTAAAAATCATCAAATAACAACTACCTACCAAAAAATGAGATTTTGTCATCACATGTTGATTGATCAAATGTTATAATCTCCCATCTTCCATGGTGAATTGTTCCCAAAATTTGCAAGCCATTTTCTAAGTAGGTGTTCCACTACTTTCAATGGCTAGTTTTTGTAAATCATCCAATTGACTGAGATATGATGCACCAAAGTTGTCGACCTCCCAAAACCCTAATTTTGGTGAAAACAGCTTGGGCGCTCAAAGGTTAAATAAGGAGCTAGTGGAATCTAGTTACTTTGAGTGACCATATCTTTTGGATTTTTTTTCCATTTGTAGGGTTTTTTTTTCTATCATGTGTAGCTAAACACAATCTCATGGAATCAACCATTAGGTAAATCTTTTTTTTGGGAAAAAATTACATCAAAGTTCAAAATCCATATTGTGAACTGCTGCCCCAAATTGGCAAATATGAGATTCTTAATGGTGGGAATTTTGCAGATTTACTTGGATTTGAAATCATGTTGGTTTGAAACATTTGATTTATAATTGATAGAGCATGACTAGTTTGGATTATATAATTACTTGTTTGACTTTCCAAAAATTCAAGGAATGTATTGAACGTTTCATGTGGGAGTCATGCAAAATTTCTTAGCAAGACACTTGGAGGTTAAGTTTTTTGTCTCCTCATTTTATTGATGAGCAACTATATAATTCCATCTTCTTTGCACGCAAGGAGGGATGTCAAAGAGGGGAACATGGGAAAGGACAAACCTAAAGGCTAATGGCAACAAGGTTACAGGCTTGGCAATGAAGGCACAAACTTTGCAACTAGCACTCTATACAAACAAACAACTCAAAAAGTATGGTGAATCATTATTGCATATAAATAAAATACTACCATTTTTGTGCACAACATCAAAGCTTGAGTATAGTACCACTATATCAGGTAGTATAAATAATTAATGTCTATTTTGGCATTCCCAATAAGTTTGTATAACAAAAAATATAATTGGTATTATAATCTCATATTGTTGGTATATGATTCTCATGCAATCTCAATCAACCACACCAAATTTTGGTTACTAAAAACCAAAATCCTATTTTTGGCAAAAAAATTTGTGTCAAAATCACTATCTTATAAGAAAGTTGATCAAAGAACACAAGTGATGAATTTTTGAGGTTTGATTGCATGGATGTGTACGAGAAATCCGTGTGCACATCTTTCCTTCTAACCAACATCTTCAAAACATTTAAAATTCCTTCAATGGAGATTTGAATGTTGGAGTGATCATGACCAAATTTAATAAATTAGATATTTCATTATGGTAATTAGATTGTGCTATTTGACTCATACATTATGATTGATGTGTTTGTACCTTTGAGCACAATGATATGTTTATTTTGCTAAAAGTTGTTAAAATTTTGAGATATTTATTTTACTAAATTTGGTCATGATTACACCAACGTTCAAGTCTCCATTGAAGAAATTTTGAACTTTTTGAAGATGTTTGTTAGAAGGAAAGATGTGCACACGGATTTCTTGTATACATCCATGCAATCAAACCTCAAAAATTCATCACCTATGTTTTTTGATTAACTTTCTTATAAACCATGATTTTGACACAAAACAATTTACCAAAAATAGGATTTTGGTTTTTAGTAACCAAAATTTGGTATAGTTGATTGGGATTGCATGAGAATCACATACCAACAATATGAGATTACAATACCATTTATATTTGTTGTTATACAAACTTGTTGAGAATGTCAAAACAGGCATTATATAACTATACTACCTGTACTGTACATGACTACAAGCTATGAGTATTAATGATTGGAGAAAACATCATAGTACTCCATGTGGAACACTTTGAATCCTCAATTTTATTTCTTTTGTACACAATTGAAAATCATTTTGTTTTTAGCTTGAGAATATTTGTGCTGGGCTAGCATAAATTGGACTCCAAAGATATTCTTGTTTTTTGTGTAGCAAAGTAGGTGCACACTTCCTTCTTGTCAAATGATCCATTATTGCATGCAAACATGGAAAAGAGCCATGTGATGTTCAAAGATGTTTGGGGCCATTGTATGCTATGGGAACAAAAATATATAAAGGGAATTTAATAGAGCCATATATATTTCTATGAAATCAACAAGCAGAAAGTTTTCATCTCTAAATTATGACATAATGCCGGTTTAATTGAACGACTATGCACATTTTGGTATATGAACCTTCTATTTTGCTCAAAATATTTTGTGGAATTACATATGGTTTGGCTTGAACACATTAACCCCTAAAGGACCAAGCAAAGTTTTCACCAAAAATTCTTCAAAACTGCCATTTTCAGAGCATCAACCAAATTTGAAATCAAAAACATTTTCATGCATATGTGACCGTAGGATCTTGTAGATGAATGATTTTAGAAGATGTGGAAAAAATTTCAGAGTTTTTTGCCATGTGGATTGGAAGTTAGAATGGTTTGAATACTCAAAAACGTCTTATGAAAAATCAAGCGGTTACCCTTTAGAAGGTGAAATTCCTAAAGAAAAAAGGCCATGTGGGTGGTGCTTCTCTAAATTCCTTATTCCACCTAAGTAAAGTACATGTCAAAAAAGTTTCAAATCATTTGGAGTTGTATAACATGTGGAAAAAAATTAGTAAGTAAAAAGAAGTAAAGAATGATTCAAAACCTTAAATTGTTAAGAATATAATTACGGAAATGAAAAATGCCAATCCCAATGGTCATAGCGTTGTCATAAACAATCTTCATCCTTTGGTTTAGTTTTTTTCCAAAATGTTGAAAATTGAGTAAAATAAAGGACTTCAAAGTTTATTTTGGAGTAGAGAATCCATAACTACCCGCAAACAAAAAATCCTCATAACTTCCATCTCGTTAATCCAAATGGAATGATTCAAAGCTTCCTACATTCACATAAATCTCCTAAACCAATTCAAACAATTTGTTTTTGAAAAAAGTGATTTTTAAAAATCTGCCCACGCAACCCATTGAACATAAAAAACAACATATTAGGCCATAACTTTTTACTCATAATTCCAAATGTCATGAAATTTAGTGCATATGAAAGATAAACCTTGTCCCCACATTCTATTAAAATTCCAACCTAAAATATGAAAAGCTCCAATCACAGATACCTGCTTGAAATTGCTTTGTTTTTGAAAAAGGGGGTCTGGTCCTTGGCCTTTATTTTGTCAAAAGATACTCAAAACTGCCACCCCTATGGCAAAGAGTAAAAAAGTTTGAAAATTAGGCATTTTGCATATTTGACCATAGGATTTTGTGCTAGACTGCTATAAGAATGTGTCATACAAAACTCAAGAACTTTGACTGCAGAGATTGGAAGTTATTTGCATTTAAAAAGTAAAAAACAACTTTTTTTGCACCTTGCTTGACTAGATTTTTTAACTTTGAACATTTTTAACTTCAAATTTTTGCACCACAGAGTTTGGAATTCTATTTTTGCATGGTGGGAAGTTAAGTTGGGAATCTTTAGGTTTTTTTAAAAAAAAGGGTACTTAATTTTCATTCTTTAAAAAAACATTAGGTAGAAGAAGGTATGAGATTGAACAAAAACTTAAATTGCTAATAACCCTGCAATGGAATTGAAACGCAATAATCCCAATGGTGAGACTGTTCTAGAAAGCAAACTTCACTCTCTCCAACAATTTTTTGAAAAAATGTTAAACCTGCATTCAAAAATGAAGTTTACAAGTTATTTTTTCAAGAAGCTGCTTGAGTTGCCCAAAAAACAAGATTGTCCATAACTTTTTCATAACTAGTCCAAATGGGATGATTCAAAGCTTCAGACGTACACAAAGATATAATTTATAAGAAAAAAAAATCAAATTTTTTTTCAAAATTTTATGAGAATTTTTTTTGCTGCCCCTAGTCCCCAAATTTGTGCTTATTTGAGCATAACTTTTGCTCCCTGGCATCAATTGGAATAAAAATTAGATTCTCCAAAAGCTACTGTGTTTTTCTATCTTCCAAAATTTTTTATAAAAACTAAGACAAAAATTGAGGCCGTAGGTACCTGCCCAAAATCCCATTTGTCCCCCGTAGGGACAATGATCATTTAGGGGTTAATTGCAAAGGGAGCAAAAGCATTTGTGTACAAACATTGCAAGACCATCTACATATTCCTATATTTTCCTTTTCACTTTAAAAAAGTCTCACTATGGAGTTTAGAGTGATTGTTTCAGCTATGATTCCATTTATTAAGATACTTCCATTGTGATTATAGCAAGAAATTGCAACAATGTTTTTTTTAGTTATGTATGACTACTAGGGTTGCTTACAATTATTATCATGGTAAAAAAAAAAAGTACTAAAATCATACTGAGAATTGATATATGCACACCCAAGGTTTGTTATATATGCTCACCATGGGGGGGTGAATTTTATATATTTACTATCAACAAGTTGAATTTGGAAAATTTGAATTCACATTTGGATTTAGAGACATTGATTTAGTTTGGAATCACAAAGGAGGATACAATTGAACAACATCCAATGGGAAAGCTTAGCTAGGGGGCAAATTATTACATTTACTCTTGTTTGTAAAAAAAACTAAGCTTTTCCATTAACCCCTAAATGCCCAAGGCACCCAATTTGGGTGTTTGCAAAACTTTGAAGACGAATAAAATCTTATCAAATCACTATTTTTGGTATTTTCTTTTGCACACAAGTTTTTTCTGAAGTCTATTTTCAACATCAAAAATCTATTTTGAAAATGAATGTTCATGATTTTTCTATTCAAGATTTGTACAAGGGTGTCCACTGCAATCTTGAGTTTTCTAGTGTTTGGAAGATCTTGAAAATGAGCCTCAAATACACTAGAGCTTGGAGAAAAATCCACATTAGAAATCCATTTAAAAAAAATAGGGGAGTGGATTTTGAAAGCCGTAAATTGGTTGAGGTTAAACATGTAATGACCTTAAACTTCATATTTTTTTGATGACCAACTTTTTAGGTTTGACATGTGAAATGAGGATTAGAAAACTTCAAGTCACTTTTGCAAATTTAACACCCTCATGTTCAAACGTTATAATCTTTCAAACTATAAGTGATATTGTTGTGTTTTCTTTTTCCATGTAATCTCTAACATGTCAAGTTTAAATTTGTATGGTTACAGTTTAAAAAAACTTGATGAGATTTATGAAAAGGTTGGTTGATTGTTCACTTTCTTGAAAATACCAAGAAGTTCAAAAAGGCCTTGAACATTTAGGGGTTAAGCATTGTTCAATTGTATCCTACTTTGTGGTTGTAAACCAAAACTTGATCTCTAAATCCAAATGTGAATTCAAAATTTTCCTATTCAACTTGCTGATGGTAAATATTTAAAATTTACCCCCCGGTACACATACCACAAACCCTGGTGTGCATATATCAATTCCCAGTATGTTTCGCAACTACAGTAAACAACAGTACCTTCAATATTAGACTCCTGTTAAAGGAACATAAATATTTTAACTACATTTAAAAATTGTAGTATTCATCTTCACTATAATATTTCACCTATTTTAAATCAATATTCCAAAACTTATATTTAAAAATGCGTTGAGTTTCAAATATATGACCCAAAGTTAGTATCAGAGCTCCTTGCAATTACCCTTGGTGTCAAAGAACAATATATGTTCAAATCCAATATGCAAAAGTTTTTTTAGTACATGATTTATGTCAATGACTACCGCCCACACAAATAATGCTAAGTCATACTAACTCAAGAAGTAAGTGATCCTAAAAGACACTAACAAAGTAAATCACATTAATTTAAAATAACTCAATATATTGTGAGCAACAAAATATAAACAATATATAAACATTATTTCAAATAATGTGACTCGGGTGACCTAAATTTAAAAGGATCTTGCAAGCACATGTGGGAAGGATGTTGCATCACAGAAGTTGTGTCACAAAGTAACAACTTGAAAAGCACCAAAAGGTTGTGATCAAAATCCTACTTGAAGAATAAGGGCCAAATACATGTTGCACCTTCTTACTCGATACACATAATTCACCCAAATCAGTGTGAAGGGATCTTGCACTATTCAAAGTCTCGCACTACTTGAAATAACTTCGATGAATCTACATATGCAAGTCACCCAAAATCAAAGGAACAAGATAATTCCTATCTTACTGTAGTTTGAAAATTTCTACGGACATGGTCACCCTGGTGGCATCAAGGTCAGCACAGAATGCCACAAACTGTAACATGGAGATCAAACATTAAAAAAAAGGGACATGTACTGTTGGTCTAAAATAGGTAGAATTCAGCTTCCAAAACACAAACATCGTAATCAGGTAGAGAACTCACAAGAAATCACCAAAAACTAGAAACCTGAAGAAATCAAAACGAGGGTTTAGGGTTGGGATTTAGGATTTAGTTCATGACTGCGGAGGAGGGGGAGGAGGAGGGAGGTTCATGTACAGACGGTGCAGCTTGATGTGGCTGATTACGGAGTCAGGGATCAAGTACTTCACAGATAAGTCTCTTGACAAATGTCTCCTGCACAGACAATTGGCTGGGAGTCAGTCCACAAACCTTGCTTGCTTTACTACGGCAATACAGAAATCTACACACAAGTAACAATTTTTCATACTATCTATCATGCTTTTGATAAAATGTACATGAATGTTGTAAATATTGCGCACTGAAGCACCAAAAGTGAAAACCATGCTAGTGTAGATCAGTACAAGGGAGTGCAGTTTGTAACATTCTAAGGGAGCTAATACACGTGGCTTTCAGCTGTATGTTGTAATGTCTCTTGTTAGAATGAGATTGTTCGAGTGAGTCTTGTAAGTGTTTTTGGGGAATCTAATACTCTGAGATATGTATTAAATGGATATCATATGAACTTTTGAGTTTTCGTCAACGGACGAGTAAGACTATGGGCAGGCTTCACTTTCATTGCCCTGTTCATTGGATTCAGATTATGGACTTTCGGTATAAAATTAACTATTCTTCATGGGCTGTTTATAGCAAAAAGTCTGGTGCGAGAAAGGACTCAGGACATAATCCTCCTAAGAGCATGTCGAGTACTAAAAATTGTAAGAAGGGTCTGAAATACCTGATTGCTGTTGCACTTATATTATTTTGAATGACCTCATCCACCACCAAAATCTGTTTCTGCAAAGAGCGCACAAAAGAAATACATGTGAGCAGATACGTCACAAATTCAAGGAGTTGTTTAAGAAGAAACTAAAAACTTTCCAGACTAAACCCTAAACCTTAATGCTAAGGCGACAATCGTAACTAACTTCTAGCTGTTTGATATATCCAGGAATCTTAAGGCTATTCTATTCTTAACAAAAGGTGTACATTCCTGAGACTACCTGAAAAAAACCTCTAAAAAAGCCTTTTTCCTGAACAAGAAAAACAAGCGTTACAAAAAATTGAGGACAAAGATCACGTACTCGATTACTATACAAGATTTCGTGTTCAAAAACAAGGCGCCGGGCATCCTTGCCCTCTCGATTTATGCACACAATTCCATGTTCTTGCAATAATGTTCGCACCTGCATGGAAAGGAAGCACATCACTAAAAACTTCATTTCTGGATACAGATGTTTTAAGCATGGCTCAAGAATCACCAAACCGTTATGAGTCATCTCTAATAAACCGTGAATACACATACTGTTTCTATTTCCCAAGGGGGCTAAACTTACGCTAGGGTTTAGGGTTTAGAAAGTCCAGGTTTTCCATGAAAAACAAAAGATGTGTAAAAATACATAGTATCATGAAAGAGACTGTCATTCTAAAGAAAGAATTTTGACTAGTGACATAAGGTTACTGGAAGGATGGCATTTAATGAGTATCCCCAATGCAGCTTAACAAAAGGAAAGAAAACTACATTAAAACACCTGTCCTTGCCAAGACGCTCATGTCAACATGTCTTAGTTCTTAATCAAACCAAACCTTTCACAACACCCTTTTAGGTGCACTCTTGTACGCAATTACACGTGTGATTGTCTTGCCCTACAGTCCAAATAAGATGATTTGTGACAGGTTTGTTAACTATTTACTAGTGCGTGTGGTTGGGTCACTTGAAATTGAAATTAGATATTAACACCACTGAGGAACATACCGAGCAATGTATATAAAAGGGTTATATGTAAAATGACAAAATTGCTATATAGAGTAAAGACTTCTGATTAGCCACTTGTGTTGTAAATCGTCTAATCCAACAGAATATAATGAAGTCATACATGATTTGACAGAATTGGCAAACGAATTATGAAACTAAAAAAAGAAACTAACCTGTTCCGGTATCCACACGCCTGGCGTTACAAGAGACTCAAGCAGGTCCGTTCCACAAAGCAGCATCACTCTTACTTTTTCTGCAATACCATTTTCAACTCAATTAGCAGGATCTAGCAAATGTTTTCCACAAAACACAAAGTGCACGCATCTAGCAATCCTCAGTACCTCGAATAATTTTTGCAACAATACAAGCATTGGTAAATGGGCTTACCATCAGTAGCATAATTGTTGTAGTTGACCACCATATCAATTCGTGCCAGAACAGTGCGCGTTCTTTGGTAGGAACTCTGCTTAGCCTACTTCAAGCAACCCCATCCAACACCCCCATGCTAAGTTTCAAACTCTAGGTAATATCAAAATGAGCTTCGAAACCAACAGTAAGAAAAAATTAGTTGCAGAGCTCACCTCCCAGGAATCGACCATTATAAAAGAAGAATCAGCAACCGCCAACTCGCACATCTTAATACGGTGCTCCGCAGGAGCAAGACCCTTGACATTCACAAATGTGAACACATCAGCAGCAAAAACACACAACAAAGTTGCACTAGAAAAATAAAAAAGACAAAAAAACTTCGAAAATCCAGGTTGTTTTTTATCAGGAAAATGCTAAGAGTTTCAAACCAAATACCGACCAAATTTCAATCCAGTATTAGTAAGACAAATATGATATGAATTACTACGAAACGGAATCCTTGAAGAAGAAAGTGGCACCTTCTTATGGTACAGGTCATTGACAGGAGACATGTAGCCTCCTAACACGTGATAACCCTCTGCTGTAAGTGCATCCATTCCTAACTCTGCACGCAATTTGCAAAAAGCCATTAGACAGTTTCCACAATTGGAGTACAGAAAATACACATAAGATCGAGGACATTTTTTGCATCACGACAAGCACTTAAATGTACGTAGGAATGTGATAAATAAACCCATTTCCATTCAAAGAGTAGTGGCCACAGACATTTAACCTACACCACTTGGTAACTCAAAGTCAACCTAGTGTATGAAGAGATGAGTTCCTATTGGGTTTAGGGTAGGAATAAGGAAAATGGTCTTAGTATCTTTCAACTTACACAAACAAACCTCAGCATTTGACATATGGAAAACTACATGAAAGTGAACAAGAGAGCAAAGTTGGGAAGGCAGTGGATGGGCTCACCAAACATGCGAAGATGCATATACGTCGGTGGATTGAAGCTGCCTGGAGCTAAAACAACTACTCGCCGCCTTTTGCTACAAGACAATACATTAGATTAAAAAAACCGCATGACGCCTGATTATCAGATGTAACCTAATCACAGCAGCCACAGAGTCTCACAATGACGCTTCTGCAATCAAAATGCCCGCCCGTAGAATCAAACACAAACACAAACACAAACACGACAGCAAGCAAGAAAGTAAAACACCAAATGGCATCTAAAACGAAACAGACGATCTCTAGCTGAAATAAACTTACTAAAATGTACTAGAATCAAGATCTAGCTACTTAAAAAAAGCCAAGCCAAACTCAAACCTAACTGCGAATCTACTTCTAAAACCCCAGCTAGAAACTATATACTATCAGTAAGAGTTTAGGGTTATCCAACTTACTGATTTGCAGCATCCAAGAGGTTGGCAGGAACAGCAAGCTTCTCCATAGGCAAAGGCACGTCCGACATCCCTGCAAGTGCACAAAGCTCAAGTAAGAAAACACCACCTTGCAGTTTTCCGTTCTTAGGGTTTGTCAAAACTGCAAGATCAAGTACTCATTGGGAACGTCCGACATCCCTGCAAGTGCAAAAAGCTCAAGCAAAAACACGACCTTGCAGTTTTCCGTTCTTAGGGTTTGTCAAAACTGCAAGATCAAGTACTCACCGAGAACGACCGACATCCCTGCAAGTGCAGAAAGCTCTAGTAAAAACAAGACCTTGCAGTTTTCGGTTCTTAGGGTTTGTCAAGAGATGAAGGACTCACCGGGAGGTGGAGGAGGGGGAGGGCGAGGGAGGCCAGGCACAGGCACGAGCTGTTGCAAGGGCGAGGAGGAGGTGATCGGCGACACGGCCAGGGCTTGCAAGGCAGCGGGAGAGCGGCTGCGGGTGACGCCCTGGCGATCGCCCATGAACTCGGCCATGGAGTCGAAGAGTTGCACGCGAAAGGTGGCGGGGAGCTCCTTGGCCTTGGTCTTCTCCTTCTTCAAGCTCTCCTCCAAGTCCCAGTAGCTGGGGCGGCCGCCTTTCTTGCTGTTCCAATCCGCAATCTGCTTGAACGCCGTGGACAAGTTGGACCATTTGCGCTCGATCTCTTTGGGTTGCCGGTCGACACCCGCGGCGAGCAGCAGCATGCGCACCTCCTGCCACTTATCATTCGCCGACTTGAACACCTGCTTCACCTTCTTGCCCGTGCCCGCGGCCGACGTGAGCTTCATGTGCACCTCGCGAAACGCGCGCACCAGGGCGTCCATCTCCGCGTCCTGCCATATCTCGGCCCGGCGCTTGCGCGCGCTGCCTTCCTTCTCCTTGCCGTCTCCGTCCAGGCCCTCCTCGTCTTCCCCGGGCTGCGCTCCTCCCCCGCCCCCCGCGGCGCTGCTGCTCCCCCCGACCTCGGGATCCATACTTCGGTCCCCGTACTGGCTGAAGCTGTGATGGCGATGCTGGTGCAGATGATGCGGGTCCGATGTGTGGCCCAGGTCCAGAATGGTGCTGGAAAGCGAAACCTCCAGCACCGCTGGCGTCGGAGGAGCTCCCTCCTCGCCCATCTCCATTTGCATCGCCACTACTTCATGCTCGAACAGAAACGAGCTTGCATCACTAATTGACCTAATGTTCCTCGCCTGCTCCGCAACACCACACCTCCGATGAAAACAACACAGATAGACTCTGGCAATACACCAAAAGAATCCACAACGACGACTCTCGTGTTTTGCTTACAAGCGAAGATGCTGGCACATGAGAGACTGTTGCAAAAAACACCGAAGATCCCCAACTTAGGGTTTTACGAGAGGGGTGGCAGAGAGAGACAGACAGACTCGAAGTTTACCAGTCGTGGCGAGGTAGAAGAAGGCTCGGCATGAGAGAACGTGTTTACGATTCTTTGCAATTTGGGTCTTGTTTGCTGCTGCGAATGCACGAATGTCTCCAGCGTTGCTAGTCCCATTCGGAGGGTGGTTTCCATGGCACTTGCTTTGAGCGTGACAGTGAAGATATTCATACCCCCCTTCCAAGGGTTTGCTACTCATGTGCTGTTGATACAAAGTCTTTAGATCTAAGTTAGTATAAGCTTAACCCTGCACATTCCTTCTCATGTCAAAGACCATGATTTTTCTTCTGTTGGTCTACAAAGGTTTTTTGTATCAACAACACGAGGGTGGAAGTGGAAGTGGAAGTCTTTCACCTTGAAGCTCTCAGATGGAGCCGGTGTGTAAACAACCCTTGAGTCCCGTTGTTTTAAGTTGTTTTGATTGATACTGGGCAACACAACGAAATTAATGAGTGAGTAAGATTGAGGTCAACATTTTTGATTTGATTATCCCTAGTATATAGAAAGATTTGAGGTGGAGCATGAAGTGACAACAGCTTGGAAACGAGAGCCTCGGTTTCATAGTGGGGGACCGACGCTTGACGTACAAAATGCTATTGTAAGCGTGAAATAAGCTTTAGAAAAACATTGCATCACTGTTCAGTGTGCTACAAAAGATGGAATTCTGAAAGAATTGAATCCTCATGAGTTGGGATTGTACTGGTTCTCCTGTACAGTTGGATCCACGCGAGTAACAACCCGTTTAGTGTTTTGCTAACTGGCCGGCAAAGCCACCCCCTACTCTGGCAGGAAACTAGAATGTAATCGCACCTGCCATTGGTGTGACCTCAGGTATGCAAGAGCAGGAATCCTACGAGGTTTGCACCTGTACAAACAGATTAGTGCGAGGGTGAAGCCCTGCGTCTTTCAGTGTCAAGTCTAACTTATCAGGGCCGTATACTACGCGAGGAAAATTTGAAATGAGGAGAAAGTTGTCCGATTCGACAACATTCAGTGATTCTATGTAGTCGTATAGAGCTTGGACCTTGGCGGTATTAAAGAACCTGCGCTCCTTACGTTCTCCTGTTGGTAACCGCACTGCCACCTGCAGGAAGATCCAATACAGCACTTCATTAAATTGAAAGGTAAAGAACCTGTTAGGGACCTGGATTCAGTCTCCAAAACTGACCCTTATTATTAACAGCAACTCATCTATCATTACACTTTGGTTGGACCAGTTAGCAAGTGGTGGAAGCACGACTTGGCTAAATATCGATGGAAAGGAAACGCAACTGTCTGTCTAACTGCCAATTATAGTGGTGCACAAATTTATACTTTGAAACCTCAAAGGAAATTCATACACAAATACACACATCTCGAAAGGTTTTATTCAAGTACACAAAGTCCTCTAAACAGCGCTCCCAAACACTCACTAGTATAACATGTTAACTGAATCTAGTGACCCCTATTTTAGTGTATTCTACTTTATGCAACTCGATGAGGGCCTCATCAGCAGACAGTGTAGACTTCAACAAGAGGTCAAGGCTGGATTACAAGGACAAGATAACAGATGACACGAACTTAAAAGGTGGAGTCGTACATGAGTGACATCTGCTCCCCTCTCTGGCTCTGGTCCAAGATTCAAAGCTTTGTCACGTCGAAGTTGCGCTAAGTTGGCCTCTTTCTGTGCTAAAACTTGAGCGGCTTCTGCTGCTTCCTTCTCCTCTTGAACTTTCCTTTGATCTGCATCGAGCCTTTCTCTCGCAGCTTGGTCTAGCTCAGCGCGCTCTTTGCGTTCCCTTTCCTACATCAATTTGCACAAGTGAGAAAACAGGTCACACTTTCATCCTTATAAATTCACCCACGTGAAGCAAGAAACACCTTTGATGCGTCAGAAAGTGACAGCAGCAATGTTAACTAAAACTCTGTATAAGCTCTCAAAGAAGCATGCCTGGCTCCCATTAGGATGCAACAAAGATATTGTACGATATGGTAGGCCTTACTACAAAGAAACTGACATCACCGATTCCCAAGAATAACCATCACTTCATGAAATCTCGCAAAAAGAATAGCACATGAGAGGTAAATCCTAAATACCCAAACAACCAAAAGTGGCTCCTCTTATATCTAAGATTTGGAAATCTTCAAGGTAATACTATGTACTAATGAAAAGAAGACACTATGGCCTACGAACAGAAAAGTGTTTCGAAAGTTACTATGGTTGACTATTAGCTTCAAAAGTTTTCTTTTTCTTTTTCTTAGCTTGGGCAGTTTAAGGTTTTCAGGGTTAATCATTCCACCCTGAGGGACAAAAATGTATTCTTTGACGGAGACATAAAGCAAAAAGGGCGAAACCTGGTCAGCCTGAAGACCTATTCTGTAGGCCTCATCTTGTTCTTCACGAAGGCGGGAGTTCAAATTCCGTGCTTCTTGCTCCTGTTGTCCAGCAATTAAAGACGCACTCTGCTCTTCTATCACATTCTGTAATAAAGTCAAAAGTTCTCCGGCAGTTCGGTATCCTTCCACCTATTGCCCATGACAGTCCAAAAATTAGGGGATGTTGTTAAGTGCAGTATTAACTAATTAATACTAATCGCACCTCATGTAAGAAAACCAAGATTTGAGACATAATGCACCACAAGTGATCAACAAGAACACCAAAAACCGCGAAGCATAATTGTCCGAAGCATAATTGTCCGAATCATAATTGTCCGAAGCAGAATTCATAGCAGGAAAACATGATCTAGTTGGCCTATTGACCTCAACCAGACCTGTGGCTATAATACCTGTCTGACAACTGAAATGCTTTCGGTGGAGGAACCCAAAATAATCGCACAAAATGGAAATGTGGATGCGTTTAGACTAGTACTCATATGATATCCCTCAGTCTTGTGAACATCAGCACCAAACGCAATGAAGTTCTCATTGACAAAATCCACAACAGCTTCGTTCTGAAGAGTTGTTTCACAAAAGACCGAGGTGTTCACATTCTGTGCATCGTGTAGGTACACAAATAGGAACTTAAACTCATGACCAGCTCTCCGTAACGCTTCCATAAAGCTGACATCTTGAAACTGAGGGTGATGGCTACCATACTGCCTCTCAAAGGCTCTCAAAAAGCTTGAAGCCTCAGATGCCCCTGATTCCTCTGGGAAAATAGGACCAGCGCTTGCTTGAGCACCAGCTTCAGCGACCAGGCCTGGATTGGCGACCCCAGTCCACAGCAAACCACCTGACCAGCATGGGAAAATTTGTCAGCGTCAAAACTACAAACATGAGCGGATCCTCTTCATAACAACACAAAGCAGCATACCACAGATATGCATTAAAAAACGCGGCGATCACCATATAACAAAGTATCATAAAGATCAAAGACGCATCGGTCTAAAATCTGTGAAAGCTAGGAGAGATACCAGTACATTCAACCCCTTCTATTGGCATATTTTGCAATAGCATAATCTCAGTATATCCTAAGAATCTGTCATGACGTGTACACATCCGATTGGACATCTTCCACATGTAAACACATGAAACAAAAGCCCGTTTGTACCCTGAAGCAGTGCATCAGAGAGGGGTGAGCGTAATTGCTCAGATCAATTCTAGCAGCCCCGAGAGGAATCACAGTCTGTGAAAATCGCAATGCACTACTCATTCCTTCATGAATAATATGTTGGAAGACCTGGATACCAGTCATTTCAAGAAGAAAGAGAACGAGGGGAAGGAGAAGAAGGACAAAAGACAGGAAGAGTGAAAGAGAAGGATAAGGATGGTAAAAAGGAGGAGTACGAGAAAGAAAAGGACTAGACCAAGAAGAATTATGCATGCCATTGCTCAAAAGCCTCCCAGCCAGCAAAAGACATGAGCCAACGAATAAATACATGAGATTATAGCTTCCAAGTAGCACAACAAAAGGCAGTGTCAGGACTATCGTACCATCAGGCGCCTGCTGCACTCCTCCGTTACGGAGCTCCCTATCCTCAAATCGCTCAAACAACGATCTTTCAAACAACGATCTCGCGTCCAAATAGCCCTGCTCATTGATAGGGATGCTGGGCGTCCAAAGACCCAGAGGATTAAACACCGGAGTTGACGATGTGCCGGCCGACATTCCAGGACCCGTGTCGACAGGGTAATTCACTTGCACATCCGTGCTGCCAACAGGCGTGCTCTCTTCGTACTCCGGAACCGCGTTCGGACTTTTGTCCACCATGGCTTGTACTGCGGAGTCCAGGTCCCAGCCATGAGCCTCCAGAATTTGGTGCGACACAGTCGGGTCTGTCATGCCGGTAATCTCTTGAAAATACGCTAACTTCTGATCGTTGTCTGCCATGATGAAAAAGTGCACAGAGATCTCTACTTAACTTGACAATACCCCTGAAATCACACTTCTTCCGTCAAATTTTCATACACACAGAAACACACAACAAAGGCGACGACTTTGCAGCGCACAAAAAGAACACATCCTCCACCTTGCTTCGAATCCCTAAAGCGCCACGAGACATACTCACTCGAAATACGCGCCGGTTTACAGCAGAATGGAAAGGAAGGATAATTATTGGCCGAGTTCAGCTAAAACCCTAAAAAGTGAATTTGATTGATTGATCGATCAGATTGTTCATCAAGCAGCACCAAATAATTCCCTTGCAATTGACAAACGCCTGATCACTCGTGTTGCAAGATCGTAGGTTACTACGGACGCATCAACACACCCGAACAAGTCCAAACCCTAGAAGAGTGTCGATTGGTTGATAGCTTGCTAGGTTTACTGAGACTGTTCATAAGAACAAAGACCTAATTATGTTTGGAATTGCCAGATGCGTTGCCGGCGTTCGTCGGTGCGCACGATCGAAGGCCACTCACTCACTCACTAAGTTTACCAACACATCAGCAACAAACCATGAATGTCGCAAATTGCAAATTGCAAATTGCAGAAGAGCGAGTGGACAAAAAGAAGGTTACCAGACAGAGCAGAGTGCGTGCAAAGGAAGGAAAAAGTGCCATGGAAGAGCAGTGAAGGGAACTTGCAATAAGTTAAGCGAGGCGAGGGACGAGGGGTGGCAAACACGAGACAACGTCGGTGGTGACGCCGGCTGTCCACAATAGAAAGCAACGCAGACTGCGCGGCGGAGCGAGCGCAGAAAACACACTCGCGCTCTAAAAGATAAAGTATATGTAGTTCCTTTTTGCTTTTACTTTTGCTTTTACTTTTCTTTTTCTTTTCCATTTTGTTCCGTCTTTCTTTTACTATTTCATAGTTAACCTTATAGTGACCGATTTATACATATGAGCATGGTTTCTATTTTAAAACGAGTGTAGGTACCTATTGTACCAACGGAGGTAATAAGAATAATAGGTACCCGTTGTACCAACGGAGGTAATAAGAATAAGTAAATTTTGAGCTAGCAATCTTATAACAAAATGTGGTCAATTTAAAAATTTAAACCATGAGTGATTGGTTAACTCACGCACGACATTCACTTGATTAAAAATAAAACCTCCATTTAAACCACTTTGTGCATGTCCCTCTCTCTTCACTTTATGCATGTACCCCTTTTTTCCTTTCTTGGTTGTGTATTCTATTCTTGATTGTATTCTTCTATATATAATAAGGTTGTATTCTATTATTTATAACAACAATTGGGATCGATTCTTTGTTACGTATCCCATTCTTGGTTGTATTCTTCTATATATAGAAAAGGTTGTATTTTATTATTTATAACGATATATTTTACTTTGATGAAAATATTTCTGGTTGTTTGATTGTGTATTTTTGGGATACCATGTACATGGTAAAGCCTTGAGTGTTTGTAAAATTCAAAATTCTTTATTTACACCAAAAGTTTGAAATTCTCTATCATAAAGCATTGGGTGTATGGTAGGGCCACTTCACACTAGGAGTCATGACCGTGAAAATTTGGGACCATTTTTTTAGCCCAAGTGGCCTTAAGAACAACTCCAAGCACACATTGTAATGTGAGTATAATAAGGGGGGCTAATTCTCTTGTGTGTAAGGGCCCTAAGGCCAAAATGTTGAGGTCACTAAAGCAAACTTCAAAATTTTTAGAAGAAAAGGGATTAAAAAAAAGAAAGAAATGAGAGGCATTGATGTTTTTACTCCATCTTATGGTGTTAAATATCTCAAAAAAATACTTCTTATTCACATGATCAAAATTCTAAGAATCGGCTTCACATTTTTGGAGGATCCAATTTTTGAAATTAGAGCCGTTACAAATTGTGTCTTTTAAACACTAAAATATGTTCTAAAAATTTAACCTTGACTTGTAGTGTAAAGACCTTGAGGCCATTTTCATAATATTAACTAATCAAAAACTAGCATTGAGAGATGGAACTAGCCTTGACTTGTAGTGTAAAGGGGCCCGTACTCACCCAAAATTTGACATTCAAAAAGTGGAGGAGGGTGAGGAAAAGGCATGGAAAGGGAAGGTGAAAAGTTGCCTCAAAAGTCATTAAAGACATTGGGCAAAGAGCTTGCAAGGCATATAGTAGAGCTCCTCTAAACTAACATCACCTAAACTAATATCTTGCATGTCTCAACACTACCCACCCCCTTCCCACCCCATTGTGTAACAAACAACCTCCAATCCCAAGCATATTAGATTAGAGGAGTTCTACTATAATAATTTCTATAATATAAAATGCAACACATAAAAATAACACAATAAAACACTTCACAAAATTTGTCATGTAACAATCCAAATATCACATGTATACAATTAAATCTAGTTTTTGGATCAATCAATATTAACTAATGAATTTATTATTAAAAAAAAAATTCCTTATATGATCAATTGTGAATTGAATTTTAGAATTTCTGGTTTTTACCAAAAACAATTATCGTCATTGTAAATTATCAAAATCCAGACAAGGTGATTTCTAATGATTTCATAATACTTTATCAAAGCCGTACTGAAGAACAATCTTATGGATTGAGAAAGTCACATATTTACTTGCACTCTTTGAACTACAAAATGGTTTGTAGAAAATGAGTCTTAACAATGCAATATTATTAGGAAAATAGTACTCAAAATATTGATAGATGGAATTGGAGGTTGTAAAAAGACACAGAAGTGCAAAAAATGACAATCAAATTGTTGTGCTCTTTCATGCAATTCTCTATTGTCACAACGTTGTAGAAATCCATTGATATTTATGTACCGTCCATTTTGGACATCTGGATTGCGACATTAACCCCTAAATGCCCAAGGGTGTTTTCTTGTTTTTGGAAGGCAGTTTTCAAGTTTTTGAATTGTACTTGTAAGATCATTATTAAACATCAAAACAAAATTGTAATTGTTGAATTTTGAATTTCAAGGCTTCTAAATGGTGCTATCCAAAAAGAATCCAAAATGGCCGTTCGGATTTTAAGATATTTGCGATTGAATGATGGCGAGTATGAAATTTTTTGCTTATTTTGGAGTTGCTTGAAACTTCTAATGCAAATTGGCAACTTTTGGATACAAAATTGGAAAAAAATAATTTAGGATGCTTTAGTATTTATTGTTGTTGCTTCAATACCAACGGCCCCCCTTCCAAATCCATGACCACAATTTCACAAATGAGCTTGCAACGCAATTGTCAAAACCCAATTGTCTAATACAAAGAAATTTTTAGCTTCAATTATTGACCAAAATCATTATGAATGAAAGAATTTTCAACGGTGAAAGGATTCTATTTTTTATAACAAAGACATTCCAAGCAAAATTAGTCCAAAAGCACTTTTAGATTTTGTTAGATGTCAGAATTTCAATAAAAAGGCCCTTATTGCCCAAGGGAGTGCCCAAAGGAAATCTTTACCTTTTGCTCAACTTGATGCCCACCTTTTCAATGTGGCAACTTCTCATAGGCTTTGTGACACTATTCACGACACTATTCACGACACTATTCATGTCATCAAATGTATGCTTGCAGTTAACCTTCCACCAAAAACAATTGAAATAAGATATAGAGGAAATTGAATTTGAACGGTGAAACTAACTTCAGCGCGCAACTTTTCCAAGAAAAAAAACCTAAAAATGATAAAATTTGTACCTTCAACAAGGTTTCAAAGTTTCCTAAAGTTTTTTGGACATCCAATTTGGGTGCCTTGGGCATTTAGGGGTTAAAGAGGAATGGGAGAAGGGATGAGGATTACAGGATGAGGAATACCGATGAGGTGTTTGGATGATGAATACAGATGAGGTGTATGGATGATGAACACAGATGAGGTGTATGGATGATGAACACAGATGAGGTGTATGGATGATGAACACAGATGAGGTGTATGGATGATGAACACAGATGAGGTGTATGGATGATGAACACAGATGAGGTGTATGGATGATGAACACAGATGAGGTGTATGGATGATGAACACAGATGAGGTGTATGGATGATGAACACAGATGAGGTGTATGGATGATGAACACAGATGAGGTGTATGGATGATGAACACAGATGAGGTGTTTGGATGATGAACACAGATGAGGTGTATGGATGATGAATATGGATGAGGAATACATATAAGGCGTATGGATGATGAACACGGATGAGGTGTATGAATGAGAAATACAAATGAGGTGTACGGATTAGGAACATGGATGATGTATATGCATGAGGAATACGGATTACACATATGGATGAGATATACATATGGATGAGAAATACGGATTATATATGTGGATGAGGTATACATGAGGATGAGGAATATGGATTATATATATGGATGAGGTATACATAAGGATGAGGAATACGGATTTCGTAAGGATGAGGAATACAGATTATATATATGGATGAGGTATACGTAAGGATGAGGTCTATGGATGAAAGGTAGCAAGGGTGGACGCTTGGTTACCCGCACGGTCATCCACCCGGTCTCCCACTCAGAGCTTGCGCCTCATCTCCAAGCTACGCCTCGCACTCAAGCGCCACCCACGCGCTCCAGAATCTCTGCACTTCCAATTCGTCATGGCAGCACTTTCAGGTACCTCAGAAGTCAAATTCCCCCATTGAAATTCCACAATTACGCCTCTTTCTGCGACATAACTTGCTCATAGGCGATGCGATAAGACTTATTTTGTCTGAATTAGTGCTATGGAGAGGTTTGTGGTACAAAACACACTTTCAGAAAAACCAGAGGTTTATGAGAGGAATGCGTAGCTTTATTAGGGTTTGAAATCTGCGGACTACGAAGGAAAGCTCTCTGTTTCTAATAATTTGCTGGATTCGGGATAAACTTTGCCTGGGAACTTAAACAACAATTGCTTGTCTTTTTTTATCACTACAATTGCAGTTGCCATCCTTATAGTTTATTCATGAACGAGGCTTTTGCATTAAACCATTGAGCTCTTGCTCGGCTATGGCCATGACCATGGCAATGGCGCTTTCAGCTCCAAGATTGAACTGTGCCGTCGCCACTGCCGCCGCTGCGTTTGTGCCGGTATGCTTTCGTATCCCTCTCCATAACATTCTATAGACATCTTGTTTAAGCATCCTCTGAATTAGCATGAAAGGAATCCGTGACACCTTGTTTTGTTTTAGCAAAATTGAGCTCACTTTGAAGTAGTGTATGAGCTCCTCAAGCCAATAAACCGTTGTCTTTCGTTTTGCTAGTACTTTAACTTGTTTGATTCGCATTGCTTTGGCATGACTTTGCTCTAAGTAACTCTTAGTTGATACTGTTTCAAAACTACTCCCTCTGTCCCAATATAAAGCTCCAAATTAGGCATAGTTCTCGTCCCACCAAAAAGCTCCTTTTTGTTTATTTCAATTGCTGAGAAAGTTTGTCATATCCAATGATCTCATGGGGCAAGTTAAGCAATTAGAGAGCATTCCACTCCTAACAAGCTTGGCCTTGCCCATATGAGGTACCATGGTTGCTGCTAATCTTTAAATCATCAATAATGAGGAGCTAGCACCATGCACAAATATGGTACTTTTTGCATGGAATTTGGGTATCCAAACAGCAACATCAAAGCTGGAGATTTTGCACACATTTGGTAGATGGTATATTGATTCTAGAATGCATGCGTCACTAGCACAAAGACTAAAAACACAGTTAATCCCTCATGGAGAAGTTTTTTGGAGCTTGGGAGTACTATTCAAAAACGTTACGTTCCTACGGATTTTTTTTTAAGACCATTTGCAAGCAGTGTGATCTTTCAGCTGCTTTTTGGTGTACAATTGCTGAGTAATTTAATTTTCCGAGCTTTTTGTGGTACAGAATTCTGCGAGGCTGCAGCTGAAGAATTTAGTCCCTAAGGCTGTTGTATTGCCAGCGAAGAGCCGAGTGCATTGCAGCGTAGGAACCGAGACACAGGTACAAGCTCTGTGGAGCTGGGCGCAATCTCAAGGCATTCAGGGCCAAGCCATCCGACCTGGTGAGGTTGCCGAAGGATTAGGGTTACTCGCTCAGCGACCAGTGAGCCAAGGAGAAGAGATTCTGACCGTGCCAGAAACAGCGTGGATCAACCTCACAACAGTGAAAAACTCCAGCCTAGGAAAATTCTGTGAGGATTTGAAGGCATGGGTGGCCATTGCACTTTTTCTAATCCAGGAGTCCTCGAATCCAAGCTCCAAATGGCGACCATACTTGGACAGTCTTCCCAAGACCTTGGACTCGCCGCTTTTCTGGTCAGACGAGGACTTAGCCGAGTTGCAAGGGACTCAACTCCTTGGCTCAGTTGTAGGCTACTTCGAGTTTCTGCAGAATGAGTACAACAATCTAGTGGAAGAAGTGCTAGAACCGAATCCTAATCTTTTTGATCTCGAAGTTTTCACGTTTGATGCATTTAAGCATGCATTTGGGATTCTTAGGTCGAGATCCTTTCCACCTCTTACTGGCGAAGATATTGCGTTAGTTCCAGTTGCTGATTTGGTGAACCATACAGGAGCTTTTGAAGCTTCAAGCTGGTTGAAGAAGAAGACTGGTCAAATCTGGAAATTAGGGAAAGAGAATGCTAGTGTGCTTACGGTGCGAGCTGCAGGTAGCTTTGCATCTGGAGAGCAGGTGCTGATGCAATACGGAGCGACCAAGAGCAATGCTGATTTAGCCTTGGATTACGGCTTCGTTGATCGGAATTCTCAATTCGGTGAGCGAGACTCGTTAGCGCTCAGCCTGGAAATCTCCCCGGAGGACAGATTTGTGGACGACAAGGCGGACATCTTGGAGATCAATGACTTCCAATGCAGCATGCAATTCGATGTCCCTCGAGGCCAAGGTCCCTCAGATGAGATGATCACGTTCTTGCGTCTCTCAGCTCTTGCTGGACCGGATTCTTTCCTTTTGGAAGCTCTCTTTCGTAATGAAGCATGGAGTCATGTGTCTGCTCCTGTGAGCCGTGAGAACGAAGAATCCATTTGCACGTCCATGTTGGAGGGGTTGAAAGCTGCGCTGGAGGGATATGGCACCACCGTGGACGAGGACTTGGAGCTTTTGGGACAAGAGGATTTGAATGCGAGAAAGGAGATCGCTGTGGTTGTGAGGTTAGGGGAGAAGAGAGTGATGCAGGAACTGCAAACTTGGTTTGAGGCTCGGCTGGAGGAACTGGATACTCTAGAGTATTATGCTGAGCGCCGGCTTAGAAATCTCGGCCTCATGGACGATGGTGGCTACATGACCCCTTGGGTCTTCAATGAATAGATGAACTCACTGACATGCCTTTTTTCCCAAACTCACTGCTGTTATCTTATTTTTTGCTGTATATGGAGGTCGGTGTAGTCCTAGATTTGCTTTTTCCCAAACTCATGTCTGATATCTTATTTTTTGCTGCATTTAGAGGTCGGTATAGTGCTTAATTGCAAATCCAGATACCTCATGTGAATTGTAGCTAAAGTTCTACGTGTGCTTCGGCATTCAAATGCTTCTTAGCTTACATTTTTTGTATATCTTTTTGAAGTGTAACCGTCTGTGATCCCTTGGCTTTCAAGTTTAAATTTGTACGCAAGGACGAACACTAATGAGGTATTAAACAAACTGGCTTCATCTCGTCAAAGGTACGAGATGGACTTTACAGTGGAGAGCTAATAGAATGCCCGTTCTGGAACACTCCGATGGTGCAGGTCGTGTATGGCTACCGAGATACACTGATGTGGTTTAAATTTATGTGCTTGCTTTTTTCAACCTTCGCTTCAGTTTTCTAGATTTGTACACGGCTTAGAATGAGGAATAGAGATTTGGCTTGCGTTATCTCAATAAAGTTTCAAGAGGTTGTTGCAGTTTATATGAGGAATAACCCGTTTTCAAAACTCTTGAGAGATTGAACTGTTCCTAAACTGGAAGTTTAACCAAAGATGGTAGCTTCTCAGTGAATTAGTTAATCCTTTAAGAGTATCTTCACTCTGTCAAAACTTGAGAAATACCGATGAATAAACCGCCTATTGTTTGATTTCAAAGAAAAAGAGGTCGAGGAAAGCTAGTAATAGTTAAGTACAGTAATTTCAAAAGATCTACTTGCTATACAAAAATGTTTTTTTAATTTTTGTCTTTGTACCAATGTTCAGGGAGAACCGGTAGTTAGTGTATTGTCAGCTTGTATGTTCTGCTACTGTTCTTGGGGCTAACTGGATCTGCAGTTTTATTTTATTTGGAAATACCCAAACTGTACAAATGCCAATTGTATTTCGTTTTATAAACGCACAATTTTTGTGCGATTGATATGACAAATTTAAGCAATACATGGGAATTTCACTGATTTGCAAACTGTTCATGAGCTCCCATGATTGGTAAGGTAGCCGCACCCATGGGCATGACGTCCCCATGGGCGTCACTAACAATGTTAGGGTGCTTATGGATACGTAAGTGATATTTATGGGTGACAAAGTGATGGTTGTGGGTGACTCCATGACGGTTTTGAGTACCCATCTCACTATTTGAGAATCAGCAAGCCTTGTTTTTAGCATCTCTTACACATGGTCCCTACAATTTCAGTGATTTTGGACTTTGAAAAATCTTTGTGAACAAATGCTTGCAATTGGAACCTTGAAACTGATGCCAATATTTTTGGTTTCCATTTCCTAACTTACAGTATTTTTTTCAAAGTTGTTCAATTATTTTACCTACTCCAAAACCCTTATTTCCACGCTTATGGGTGCGCCTACCTTAATCCAAGTTGTAGTTCAAGATCAAATTCCATGAACAGTCGAGCATGTGAACCATGCTCTCAACCCTTAAATGTTCGAGCGTACCGCTATGGCTAGGTATTTTTCTTATATGTGGAACGGATCACACCTTTACTCCATTTGAGAATAACAAAGAAGATCCCAAGATAAAACTTCTTGTTGGTAGCAAATGCCAATCATATGGCAATGTATCTACTATGCCCAAGGGACGTTCAAAGGAACCCCTCAAGGATGTTATTATTTTGTGTAAGTTCTCTCATATTATATACAGATGGGGCACTTGGATATCATATGAATCCCATTGGAGTTGTAAATTTTAAGCCTAGTCATAGACATACTACTAGTCACCTAAGATTTTTTTGGGAAATTTTTGACGTTTGTCCTGAAGCCAAAGCCATTTTTTCAAGTACTAAATGGTTGTTGTATGAATACAACCAATACTTTTGGTAGGCAACATCCTTAAGGGGTTAACTTTAAGTGAGACAAATTCCAAAAATGGTGCAAGCCACAGCCCAATCTCAGTAAATCCAGTTTCTATGAATTTGTACAGCTCCGGAGTAGAGATACCCCGAAGTTTAAACTGGATTTAATAATATAAATACACAAGTATTGTCAGTCCCTAATCCTTACTTTTAACTGGATGTAAAAAACAAAGACCTTGAACACTGCGCTTTTAGCCTGTAATTTGTCAGAGTACCTTCTCAAGACTCACATTCCCTCCTAAAGTATGACACGGATTCTCTAATGTTTCGATTCATGTAAGCATGCACAAATGTTGACGTGTCTTACTTTGTTATGGATGCAAAACTCTCAAGCCATCATTGCCATCTTAACCCCTAAAGGATGCTGCCTACCAAAAGTGTTGTATGTATTTGTAGGAGAACCATTTAGTACTTGAAAAAAAAACTTTACAAATGTCAAAAATTCCCCAAAAAATCCTAGTTGACCAGTATTATGTTTCTTTTTTGGCTTGAAATTTACAACTCCGATGGGATTCACGTGCTATCCAAATACCCCATCCATATACAACACGGAAATCTGTATACAAAACAGCAACATCCTTTAGGGGTTAAGGTGCACTTATGACAAACATATACTAAAAACTAGCTCAAGCCTTGGAACAATGGACAATGGTAATTTAATTAACCCAAACTATATTGACCATGTGGTGGCTAAAATACCGTAGTACGTGATGAAGCCAAAATGATTTAAACGCATTACTAGAGAATATGTAGATAAGACATAAGAGACTGCAATTTGCCACCCAACCATAGAAGCTCTATGAGATATTGAATGATACGAAAACCTGATTGTATTTTTTCACCTACTGAGCTACTTTATATACTATCTAGATGCTATCTGGATGTCTTTTTACGAGGTGTATTGTACACCTTCTAATGGTGTAACTTTTTGATATCTCTTTCTTTCATTAAGCTCATCTATATATTGTCTAGATGTCCTCTTACATACTCATGAATATGTTAGGACTATTAGGTCTATTGTGCACCTACTATTGGTGTAACCTTCTAATCTTTTAGCCATCACAGGCAGAGGGCTTACATCAAACACAGCATCTTAGATATTAAAACTCTCTCTCTCTTCAACCGAAGAAAACTTGACACAAATACGTTGATTAGACAACTGAGCATTATGATACAATTAACAGTATAATACACGTGCCAAATACTTAATCTTCTCCACATCAGATGGCAGTCCAATTATACTGCCACCCCAGGTTAATTATCTACAAACTCTATACATCTATAATGAACACCTACCGATCTTTCTCACTTCCAGTGGACCTGAAGGCGGCCACCACCACAGCAACCTTGGAAGTGAAAAACCCGAGCACGCCTGCAAGAAGCTCCTGGGAAGGAAGGTTTACCATGGTGGTAGCCTGGGTAGCCCTGGTGAGCACAAGTGCAAGCCCCACAAACAGAGCAAAGCTTGCAGCTGGCGGCCTCACTTTCCTATTCGAAACCAGGCTCTTCTTGTCTCCACTAGGAAGCTGGTCAACCGCCCGTTGGATTAGAAACAGATACACTAACCCAATTCCGCCACCAACAGCAAAGCCTTGGGCCACGTCCGGAGCATTAAGAAAATAAAGTCCCAGAGTGCCCACCCCAACCATACCAGCCGTGGAGCCGAGTAAGAAGAATTTCAAAGACGCATACTCTCGCAAGCTCTCTTCTCGCAGCTTGGCAGACTCCTGCGCACTCTTCGCCGGTGCGTAAGCTTTGCCAAGTGCTGGATCTTCTAGACCGTTGCATTCCAACACTTGAGATGGTTTGAGCTCCACTGCTGGTGTGTCCTCTCCATCGCCCAAACATATGTCCCAGGCGTTGAACCTGTGAAACATCCCTTTCTTTGGTTCTTCACAAGGTGTCATGGTTACCGTCACTTGCTCCAACCTCCATGTTCCTGCAAGGTTGACATCCAAAGCTAAGTCAAACTTTGTGTTCCTGTAAAAAAAACAAGAGGCTAATTACAAGTACTGCTACCCTAAACAGAAATGTCATATTTCTCTTTGCTTAATGTTCCATACAAAACTCTGTATAAACCGAATCACTTTTTAACCCTTATAGGACAAGGCTACTATAATACATACTATGTACGCTGATGTATAACTAGCATTTGCTACCAACAAAAAGTTTTATTTTGGGATCTTGACTACTTCACTAGAATAGCATTGATCTACATTCTAACTTCTTTGTTGATCTCAAATGTAATAAAGGTGTGGATGCACTTCAAATACAAGAAAAATACCCCGTATTGTACTGGTCGCAAAGGGCTGCCTCGTCCTTTGGGGGTTAACCTCTAATTGACATTCTTGGGATGCCACGATTTTCTAAAATCATATGTTACAGTTTTATTGAACATAAGAAAATATATTCAACGAAATGAGAGGGACGGCCAACTTGTTTTATAACATGTCTCAGTTTCAACGGATACCACAGTTTCCTACATTTCCTAGCAACGGTTTAAATAGAGACATCAATATGGACCCACCGTGCAGGTCCAACACTCTATCGGGTATCAACGGTAACAAATTCCTGTCCGAAGTACTGCGGGACCTAATGAAAAAACCAAAGGTCTACTACGAGGACAGCCTGTAGAGGACAATTCTTGTTAAGTTTTTTATCTGATCCTCAGGAGGACGACATGCACAACATACTGGTTGTTCCAGCATTATCGCTAACCTCACTTGTTTTGCTACGTAGAGTAAGTAATTTAGGAAGATACTAGCGGTTGGCGCTTGCTACACTACGCATTCAACATTAGAATTTTATCAGGATTTTCTTATGTTAGATAGAATGTGAAGTAAAAATTTCAGTCATGTTTTCAAATCGTATCTATGTGATAATATCACAAAGACTGAAAATGTGATTCTACAGAGATGCAGATGTGATATTATAAAGAGCCTTGTGATTTTAGTAATAGTACGATATCATAAAGACTGGAGATATGATATTACGGAGGTCGATATGTGATATTACAGAGGGGCACTGTGATTTTAGTAGTATGATTGAGAGAGCATCACGACGCCGGGAAGGAGGGTTTATATCTGTAAGAGTCTTCCTAACGAAAGTAAGAATGTGTTTGGTTTTCTCCTCAATTTCCTCCTCCGGGTCCTCTACAGTACAAACCAGCCAAAAAACAAAAGGGAGATAAGGTAGCAACACTCATAACCACCACCTCTAAAATTCTGGAAAATCTGTGGAAGTGAATAGATGTAATTACAAGGATGTACAACATGTGAACATGAAATCTTAAAAGTGGTTACGGGTGCAATGGCAATTTGCTCTTTAAAAATTCACAACTTATTCTCACAGTATCTAAATAATACATTGAAAAATGCAAACTCATCATTTTTCTCTTGCTAATAGGATCCTATAATTTGCTAGATGTTTATTAATAATCATCATGTTCAAAACCCTTCAAAACCCTAAATTTGACGGTTGTGGGTGCTGCTACCTTAACCCTAAACGGGATAACAAAGAGTAGATGGAGAAACAGACAGACCTGCTTCAGGAGCAATCCAAAGAGCGGAGATGCGGCCAATGTTTGGGCCACGAAACTGAGCCACATCAACAGCTCCTCTCTGAAACCGTAACAATGAATCACTAGCTCCTTCCTCTTCCACTGGAAGAATCCTTTGTACCAGCGCTTCTCCGTCTTCACCAATGAGAGACAGCATTATGCCTGCATTTGCAATCGACAAACTTGCCCGATCCTCGTTGCTTGTAATGAGCTGGATGGTGTAGTCTGCTTCTTCGCCATGTCCATCTTCTCGACCCGAGGTACTTGGTGTCGATGGTAGTGTCAATCCTTGAAAGCTCGTCTTCTTGTGAACCTCAGTTTGCAGTAAACGTCGAGGCTCTTGGTAGTTCTCACGCCGTGAGGATCCTGCCACACATCTTCACTTCGAGTGAGGTATAATAAAACATGCTCTTAGCAAACCCTAAGTTTAAATGGCTTAGCAAATTTTGAGTTGCATGAAGCGATTTTGAAACTTTCTTACAACTGCTGACATCTAAATCTCACAAAAAAAACCGGTTCAAGGATTATGAGTATTTCTTTCAGTTTGTTTCTCAAGGGAAAATTTTCGTAGTAACTAAGGTTTCTTGCAGTTTTGCAATGAACGACAATGAGGAAAAAGGTGCACAAAAATTCTTCGTGTGAGGTATAATAAAGCATGCTCTTAACAAACCCTGAGTTTAAACAGCTTAGCAAATGTTGAGTTGCATGAAGCGATTTTGAAACTTTCTTACAACTGCTGACATCTAAATCTCACAAGAGAAAACGGTTCAAGCATTATGAGTGTCTTGCAGTTTGTTTCTCAAGGTAAAACTTGCGTCGTAACTAAAAAATCCTTGCAGTTTTGCAATCCAACGACAATGAGGAAAAGGTGCACAAGAATACTTCGTGTGAGGTATAACAAAGCATGCTCTTAACAAACCCTAAGTTTAAATAGCTTAGCAAATTTTGAGTTGCATGAAGCGATTTTGAAATTTCTTACAACTGCTGACACCTATATCTCACAAGAAAAAATGGTTCAAGGATTATGAGTATTTCTTGCAATTTGTTTCTCAAGGGAAAACTATCGTCGTAACTAGGGTTTCTTGCAGTTTTGCAATTAACGACAATGAGGAAAAAGGTGCACAATAATATAAACAGCTTTTCTTACAATACAAACGCTATTATTTTTGCAATCAGTCGAATATTAGTACGATTATTGTGTGGAGAAGAGAATTTGGACGGTCTCTAGCATGCCTATCCTATTTCCAGATTGAAACCCTTGCAAAATTGATTAGGTTAACAGGAATCCTAGACATTAGGGTTTGCTTTGATGCTCTTCCCAACTAAGGTGCAGAATTAACATATTATCAGCATGTGGTTCTCAATTAAGTCGCCTTAATCCCGAGAGAAATCATATGCAAACGAACAAGAATAAAAACAGCTTCCTTACAATACAAACGCTATCTTTAGCAACCAGTCAAATATTAGTATGATTACTGTATGGAGAAGAGAAAAATGCACGGTATCTAGCATGCCTATCCTATTTCCAGATTGAAACCCCGGCAGAATTTATTAGGTTAACAGGAATCCTGGACATTAGGGTTTGCTTTGATGCTCTTCCCAAATTAAGGTGCAGAATTAACATATCAATCAGCATGTGGTTCTCAATTAGGTCGCTATATTCCCGAGAGAAATTTCATATGCAAAGGAACAAGAATAATTGCAAATCCTGACAGAAATTGCGTACCAGGAGTTTCAGGCAAGGTGCTGGTCGCTGCGACTCTCAGCCTTGGAGCGCCATCGACTCGTCCCTTTTGTTTCAATCTCACGCCCGTGGTGATTATAGCTCCATGAAAGTCGACAGAACCATGACATGCAGACACCAAGTGACAGCACTCCATTACAACCTACCTCTCGATCAACTGGATTGTGCTCCTCTCATCAAACCCTAACAAAAAGCTCCAGGCAGTGAAAGTTGATTTGCAATGAAATATTTTGTTTAAGGAATGACGGTGACGATGAAGCGGTGAAAATGGAATCTCCAAACAGCTGCAGACACGATTAAAGCTTCGATTGTACTGTACAAATTTCTGTATTGAAAATCTTATATAGTGTTCTATGATTGCAGGAGTGACTTAGAAAAACTGGTCACAGCGGAGAAACTCGAAGGATTGCTACAGTTCTGATACTTCACGGAATCGTGACAAGCGTTTCATGTACAAATGTTGCTGTGCCGGGAAGAATCTTCAGAATGCTTGCAAACTGCCTCAAATTCATACCCGGAACCGGTATTCGATATTATATCCGGAACGGGATTCGATATCATACCCGGAACCAACTGAGCGTGACGAGCTCCACTCCCCCCGGGTCCTTGCTTGAGGACCACTGTGTGCGTCAGGGTTTTTGTTTTGCACTGTAAGGTAGGAGCACCCATAAACGTCAAACTAAGGGTTTTGAACATGATGATTATCAATAAACTACTAGCAAATTACAAGATTCTATTAGGAACAGAAAAAAAATGAGTTTGCATTTTTGAATGTATTATCTGGATACTGTGAGAATAAGTTGTGAATTTTTAAAGAGCAAACTACCCTTGCACCTATAATCACTTTTAAGATTTCATGTTCACCTATTGTACATCCTTGTCATTACATCTATTCACTTTCATAAATTTTCTAAGATTTCAGAGGTGACGGTTATGGGGACACTGACGCTTATGGGTGCTCCTACTTTACACCAAATAGTGCATTTAGATTGCCCCACACTAATTTCTCATTTTTACACTTCTATTGCTGTAAAAATAATTTTCATGCAAAAAATAATAATTTAAATGGCCTTGCAACCACTACAGTAGTACTTAGCTAAGATGAACCTGTGTAAGAAAAATGCTTGGATAAAATCACTATCCCTGACATGGAAGTAGCCCAGCAAGTTTAGTATTGGGGAGTTGCAAGGGGTATTTGGCTGCAATGAATGCTCTCTTAAGATGAAATGAATCTTCTATCCAGATACCTTCATCTTAGCCAAGCACTACTGTACAAAGCTGCCAAAAAATAAATCAACAACTTTCAAGTTGTAAACCATGTCAAATCCAAGCATGGTCAACATATAGTTTGGGGCAACCTAAATGCACTATTTGGCATAGAAGCACCCAAATGCAATACTTACCTCAGATGTGGTAATTTAGAGGGTCTTTTGAGAATGTAGTGGCATGTGCTTGTTAGGAAATTGGCACACATTCAAGCAAAATTGTTTTCAAATTTTTTGAGATAGTATGAATAAAAAATGAACTGTTGAAGGTAACTCCTTGGATTGACCTATTGTGGACACCAGATCCCTAAAAAAAGCAACAACAAAAAAATTGTGTCACACCCAATTGTAAATAGTCATTTACACAATTTATGTTTCCCTATGTCAACTTCCGTGTCTAATTTGGGTGCAAGTGTGTCTTCTTTGGCTACAAGAGTGCTTACTTTTAGGTTTAATTTTAGATGTCGGTAAACGGTTAGTGTTGCATTTGGGTGCTTCTAACTTAGTGGCCATGATCACGAACCTGCATCAACGTTGCGGAGAGCAAGTGAGGATTAGCCCCATTTCTGTCCATCTGTGAATGGACAAAAACAGCAAATTGGATGGAGGCAGCAGTAATAAATCTGGCTAACTTTAGCAAAATTTCTATCTCAAATTTGGTTGCGCTAAAATTGTATTGTAAAAACAAAGAAAAAAATTTAAAAAGTAGCCAAACTTTCAAGATGCAAAATTGCCTTTGAGGTGAGGTGTGATTTGATGTGCTCCCTTGTTGCTGATGGGACCTCAGATTAAGACACCTTGAGTAGCCATCAATCATATTTGATTCCCCCCACCTAACTATAATGCAAGTGTAAATGTGCTTTTTATTCACTTGCCCTCCCTCAAATGACTACTTGTAGTTATTGTGTCATGGCGGGGTTTGGCGCTTGTACAAATGTACTAAATAGTCTTTTAGTGGCTTCTTGATAAAATTATTAGTGTACACTTTGCAAATGTCCAAGTTTAACATTATTCCTAAACCCAAAAACAACTATGGAAGATTGATGTTAGACATCACCAATTCACATAATTGAAGAATATATGAACTAAACTTAAAAGTTGCCGTTTATAACCTAATAAGCTGCCATGCATGTAGCTAAAAGTTTTTAGGCAAGAAAAAACTTGTAAACAAAATACTAAACTAAACAAGAAAACATTGCAACCTTCCTACTACTAAAATTCAAGGTAAGTTGCAAAAAATCCAACCTACAACCCACATCTTTGGCAGGTAAAGCTAAAAATGAGAAATGAAAATAATAGTGCTAGATGGAGGTGCCTATCAACGATTTCTGTTTGTTTGAGCGATAGATGAAAAACATGACCAAAATTGGCGGGTCTCAATATTCAAGTTCAAAACCTGGCGGGGGTGTCGAAATTCAAATTCAGAAGAAAATCTAGCATACTTACTTGTAAGTTGGAGAAGATACATGGACATTGTACAAGCAAGAATCATGTTACATACAAATCATTCTATGATAGTCTGTGGAGTGTTTTGTTCTGTAAACAAATGCATGCTTGACATGTGAATTAGACTATTTTGCATTCGCAAGAGAAGTTACATCCTTGGTTGCTAAGTTAGTGAAGAGCTGAAGGTAGTATTTGTTAGTAGTCCAGCATCTTTGCTGTACTAGGAAATAATATTGTATGAAGAATTGAGCACACGTTAATTAGTATTCATTTTGTAGATTGCCTGCTTAGAAGCTCTTGCTAATTCGGACAAAAACATTTTAGTGAGAAATCTATCTCTCTTGGCATTGCGTGCAACCGCAAATTGTTATTAACAATTTGTATTGGTGAATTCATGATTGCTTGTTAATTAGCACTTGCTCTCCCTCTCCGTTGCGTGCAACCGCAATTTGTTACAATTTATATTGATGAATGATTATTGCTTGTTAATTATCAGCACTTGCTCTTCCTTTGCATTGCATGCAACTGCAAATTTTTATAGTTTGTATTGGTGAAATATTGCTTGTTAATTAGCACTTGCTCTCTCCTTTTGCATTTCGTGCAAATGCAAATTGTTATAGTTTATATTGGTGATTAATGATTGTTTGTTAATTAATCAGCACTTAATTGAGCATAGTATAACGAGCATGACGTCTTCTGAAATAGCTCTAAAAGTTATAAAACGGAGAATGGCTCCAACCCGATCATGTTGTAAAGTCCGTTGTAGTGATCAAGCTCCTCAGGTTGCTCAGTGTTAGGGACATTACTTTAGAACCTTCCGTTTTCTTTTACTTTTGACTTTAGAATATCTTTTACTTTAGATTTCTTTCACTTTATATCAGAGTATATACAAAAGTCAAGGTTGAAGTATTATTCAGACTCGACAACACATCTCTTGGAGCCATTGCTCACCTCCTTTGTTGTTTGTTCTTCATCTTTGAATCCAAATTCATTTCTAGTTCTTATCAAGCATCTTTGTATTTATGTGTCCGTGACACTCAAGTTGAGCGTAGTGTAGCGAGCATGACATCTTCTAAAAAAACTTCAAAGGTTATAAAAAGGAGAACGACTCCAGCCCAATCATGTTGTAAAGCTTGTTGTAAATAAAGTGATTAGGCTCTTTAGGTTGCTCAAGTTGCTCAAGTTGCTCAAGCAATGCCATCATCATGGATCCTTGAACCTAAGATCCAAAGGCCTGAGCCCAATAATTATGGCAACCTTGAGGTACAACAAATTTGTTATATGGAATACTACGCAAAGCAGATCAATATCTTTTGCTCTATTTTAGAAGGAAAATATCAGGTTCATGATCAAGTTGCAACTGGCCTTGATCATGGTGGAGGAGGTGCCTCAAGTAGCATGGATCATGACAATATGATGCAGCAAAGAGGTGCAGCAGAGCTTGAGACGTTATCAACAACACTCTAGTTTCCTAAATTTTGAAGAAGATAGATGCGACTTCTAATGACATCTTCATAGTAAGTATTTAAAAATTGCATCTGTCATGTGTTATACAATTTAATAGGTACTAGTAGAATTGAATGGTATTTATTCAAAATTTGTATACATATATGGTCCTTGGTTGTCCCGTCAGTTGTATGTCGGCATTTGTGATCTTTAATTATAGAGTACTCACTAGTAGCTAATTAATATGCAAAATCTTGCTTAGCTTTAAATTGAATGCGACGTACTCCCGTAACGCAAGTGGTGCAAGCCATCTTCGACGAGGTGAGGAAATTTGGTGCCTGAGTAACAAATATAGCAAAAGTGTTTGCCACAATAGACATTAGCCATGTCAAGTTCCTGCTCAAACACCCTGAAGATCTGCGGTCAATGCTCCAAGGAATTGCCAAAGACATGGACACTAAACCACTAGTAGGCGATATCCTGTTCTCAAACTCACCAATAAAACCAGAACAAGATTGGCAAGTATAATTAGACTGAAATATTGCAATTCACAAACTTTGCATCTGAGAATTTAAGCGGACACCTTAGTCAGCCTCACAAGTAACGTAGCCATCACAATCATTTATGTATGATGATACTCCAAAAACAATTCAGATAATTAGACAGACAATTTCAGAGAAAGACAACTACATGTTGTACTGCACTTCAAATCAACGACTTTTAGGTCTGCCTCCCCTCTTCTCTAATGCCAAAACAATGTTGCATTAATTTATGAGGAGCTAGCATTTTTGACATTTCACAAAGCCATATCGAGTTTTTTTTTCATAATTTAATACATCAGTCATGATGATTTATTACGTCTATTCAATGCTATGTAGCTGGCTAGTACAATACAATGGAGGTCAAAAATGACATTGAGTAAAAGCAAGGAAATTAGTCCTTGAAGCTGCATCAAATTAAACCTTCTTTCAAACACATCGACTTGAACAATTCACGCTTGTAAGATACACCTAACTTTGATAGAATCAGGGTGCTTTGAAAATGCCTTGTTGAAGAATTCGATCACAAATGAGATCGACTCTCATTGCCCCAAATATTGATCCACAAAGCTTTTCTAAACATAATGAATGGAAAATGTGAACCTTGCAGTGCAAGTACAAAACTTGAATGGGTTGATGGAAGATATTTTTGCTATTTATTGTGCCAAATGGAAAAAGTAAACCAATCCCAAAATAGCGTTTTTGAATTGGTATATTTAAGTGTATAACTTTTTTTAGGCATCAAAAGTTACGTAATCTCTAGGTCAAAAAAGGTATTGTGAGATTAGTTTACTTTTTCCATTTGGCAAAATATTTGGTACATGTCAAGAGCAAGTTAATCCCATAAGATAGGCTCATGTGTAATCAAACCAATGTTCAAATTTTTGAAATTGCCATAATCTTTTTTGTAATTCACTTTTGATTATTATGTGTAATGATTATTTTCAATTTCAGCAAAATCTAAACAAAGACATTTAAATACTCTATGTGATTTTTATAAGAGGCACATGTTAATTTGAAGGTTTTCTAGATCTAAATCCAATTTTGCAATGTTTTGATGTTGAACTAATTGCAATGAATATCTACTTATTTTCCAAAATTGTAAGCGCTTGCTTTTGAGTGTATACTAGCTACATGGTATTTTTGCTGAGAATGTACACACCATTATCCAAAGAATCTGATTTCGAAATCATGATAATAACACCACATATCAAAATTTGAATCGATACTTATGCTTTGGAACGTCACAAATACAATCTGCAAAATCTGCTTAGAGATTCTTTGAGATATTTAAAATAGTAGAAATATGTGACTCATGTATCTATAAGCAAAACCACTGGCGTCTGCCTTACTAGTTTCAGAGTGAAAACTTGATGTGATGCACAAAATCTATTGATGTCGTCTGCTCAAATTGCGACCGTCCCTATAATTAGCTCAGGAATTGATGTGCAATCTCTCTAATTAGCTCAGGAATGGATGTGCAATCTCTCTAATTAGCTCAGGAATGGATGTGCAATCTCTCTAATTAGCTCAGGAATGGATGTGCAATGGTCCTTCAATAGACCCTATTTAACCATTGAGTGAATAGAAAAAAAGGCATATTCTTTACTATAGAAAACTTTGAAAATTCTCAACAATTCAATAATGTTTCGAAACATATGAAAAAGATTGTGTTACATTTGACATCTATTTTTGTTTGTCTGAAAATTAGACAAAAAATCTTAATTTCTTGGGAAGCCCATGAAAAATCCAACCATTACCAGCTTTTACAATGACGGTTTCCAAGCATACTACCTTACATAAGTTAGAAGTGTAGAAGATACGAGCGCCAGGTGTGTCCTTGAAACACAAGTACAGGAATTTAAGTACTTAAATGCATTCTAGAACAAACAGAGATTAAGAATATTCTACTTTCAAGAGTGACCAGAAATGAAACACAGCCACTGTGGAATTGCTTTCCATAAGACAGAAGCGTTCTTATTTCAGAAGCACATGGAAGTACTAACTGCTTGCAGGTGCATATCATCTCCTCAACAAATCTACTAAAGAGGACCAAAGCAACTCAAACATCAAGGAACTATATTCTGGCTTGCCGAGAGCTGCGCAAAGAAACTCTTACGTTTTCTTCGTGTTTAAGAATAATCTACAGTCAAGTCTTGGACACAGCCAACAATGGATATCAAAATAATCTGAAACCCTAATGTGACCAACTACCTTTTTACTTGTTCCACCACAAAGTCACGTCCTTGCGCCGGTTAATCTTCTTCTGCAACTGAAGCAAACCGTATAGAAGAGCTTCAGCAGTCGGAGGACATCCAGGAACATAGATATCCACAGGCACAATACGATCGCAACCACGCACAACTGAGTAGGAGTAATGATAGTAGCCTCCTCCATTGGCACAGCTGCCCATAGACACTACCCACCTTGGCTCTGGCATCTGATCGTAAACCCTAAAAACCATACACAGCACCCCTTGTAAGAAAAAGTCCTTAAGGTAGCAACACCCATAACCATCACTGTACCCATAACCATCACTGTACCCATAACCATCACTGTACCCATAACCATCACTGTACCCATAACCATCACATCTACAATCTTGGAAAATCTTTAGAAGTGAATAGATGTAATTACAAGAATGTACAACACGTGAACATGAAACCTTAGTGTTGGTATTAGCTGCAATTGCAGTCGGCTCTTTAAAAATTCACAACTTATTCTCACAATATCCAAATGATACGTTCAAAAGTGCAAACTCATCATTTTTCTCTTGCTAATAGGATACTATAATTTGCTAGATGTTAATTAATAATCATCATGTTCAAAACCCTTAATTTGATGGTTATGGGTGCTGCTACCTTACATTCAGCATAAACATCACCAAAACTATGGCTAATTCAATAACAGAGCAATCACAATGGATCAACACAGCTCTCGGCAATGGAGAAGCCAAAGCAACCTCAACCTAACTGTGATCATTATCACAATATCATCTGCTCAAATCAAGTTGCTAGAAGCCTTCCGAGATACTGAAAAAGAAGCTCAGATACGAAAGCTAAACAATTCAGACCGTCCTCTAATTATGACTCGAAAGCACCAACATCAAGAAATGCTCTACTCTGATTCTTCAATAAGCAAAAAAGGGTTCATGACATAAGGCTTATCTAAAGCCTACCACTGACCATTCACCTTAAATAAGAACTATTTCTAGATCGTAAAAATTTCGTATTCAATACGAAGTACAAATCCGAACCATACTCAGTTGTTCAGAAGAAGACCGATATTAAGAAAACACATAGGCCATCCAAAAAGGTAGAAAATGATCCAAACCTCGGGTACAATAATATCCAAGACTTTCCACTTATCCTTCATTTGAAGGATAAAAGTTTACGTATACCGTAAGAAAGTTTTATGTTTAACCCCTAAAGGATGTTGCCTATCAAAAATGTTGTCTATATTTGTACGAGGACTATTTAGTACTTGAAGAAATGGCTTTATGACAAACGCTAAAAATTTCCCAAAAAATCCTAGTTGACCAGTATTATATTTATGATTTGGCTTTAAAACTTATAACTCCAACGGGATTCATGTGCTACCCAAATACCCATCCGTGCACGACACAAGAGAGCATACACAATACAACAACATCCTTTAGGGATTAAACCCTAAAGGATCCTTGAACATTTCGGACTCTACAAAGTTTCAATTTATACATGGTACTTGAATATCATTTTGATAACGAGCACTGTTTGAATTCATACAAACGTGGAACTAATTTCTAAACGGTATTTTATTTGAATTCCAAGTGACTCTCCACTAGGTTTGATGAGTGCAAAAAAAGATAAATAAGGTATGTACACCCACAAGCACCAGTGTCCCCATAACCGTTACCTCTGAAATCTTGGAAAATCTGTGAAAGTGAATAGATGTAATGACAAGGATGTACAACATGTGAACATGAAATCTTAAAAGTGGTTACGGGTGCAATGGCAATTTGCTCTTTAAAAATTCACAACTTATTCTCACAGTATCCAAATAATACATCCGAAAGTGCAGACTCATTATTTTTCTGTTCCTAACAAGATCCTATTGATACTCATCATGTTCAAAACCCTTAACTTGACGCTTATGGGTGTACATACCTTAAGCAAAAAAAACATACAACAGATTCCGCCATTCTTCAGGGGTAATATAATCTACACGATATGCAAATTCTAAACCCTACAAAATCCCTCGAAAAGAAGGCAGATGCGCACAAACGCATAAGGCAAATAAAAGGGCAAGGAAACTAAGGATCCACACTCAAGCGCTCCAAAACACAGTAGAGATAATGATCACTTACTTGCGCAGAGCAGGAGCCATCTTGTTGGTGAGCGTCCCGGCTACAATCATGCAATCGGATTGCCTCGGACTAGGCCGGAAGATGATGCCAAACCGATCCAAGTCGTATCGAGCAGCGCCCGTGTGCATCATCTCTACGGCACAGCACGCCAACCCGAACGTCATGGGCCAAATCGACCCTGTGCGCGCCCAATTCATGAGCGCATCCACCTTGGACAGCACGAATTCCGCCCCGGGCCCGCCCTTCGACGACGTCGTGCTCGACGTCGGCGCGTTCAGCGTGGTGGAGGCCGCGAGAGCAGGCGCACTCGAGTGCAGCATCCGCGTCATCGCAGCATTCCGCGACGCCGCTTGCGCAGCTCTGGGCAGTAACGCCATCTTACCAAAAAAGGCTCAAAACAATCACTCGCTCGGGAGGGTTGGTAATAAAAACACGATCAGAGTCTGGAAGTGAAACCCTAAACCAAGTGTGCAGAGTGTAAAGAGAAAAAAAGCAATGGAGCAGGAACAAAGGGAGAGCTGGAATGAAGAAAATTGGAAGGGCCAGCGAGCAGGAAGGAGGGCTGTTCCGGACGGAATCGTCGAGCGGAGTCAGTTTGCTTCACCGCCTCTTGGGACCGTGACCACGGTTATAGGGCTTTGCTGCATTTCACCACTCCTACGAAGCGTGGCATCGTGGCTGCCGCATGCCAACTCTTGAGCAGAAACCTTTTTCAAGTGATTAATTTTGATTTTTTTGGAATGTGACACGTGTCCGAAAGTGTAGGCGAGTTATAACCACATCTGTCACGTATGTATGTTACTGCATCAGTATAATCGTCTCAAACTACTACTGTAGGTGCTATTTCACTTCAAGAGATATTGTATTCATCTAATACAAAGACTATTTTTTTATCTAATACACTACTGCTTTGGATATACTTCAATGAAGGGATGCCTTCATTGATTGCCCTGGGGAGAAGTCAATGAAAACTAGTTTGTCCAACTTCCCTCTTGAACAAAACATGCCCATAAAGCACCAATAACTTTTGAATTGTAAATTTGACTTCAATAAAGAGTGTACCCCAAACAATTTTTGTAAAACTTTATTTTAGAAGAAGAAAATTTCAAAAAAAATGATAAAAAATCCTAATAGGATAAGCTTGCCCATCCGTTTTGTCCCATATAGGGGCAATGGACCTTAACCCTACACTACCAAGGCCATTTTCTGCCAAAAATCATTGAGAATTGCCCCTATTACTGAGTTCATCAAATATTTCAACAAAATGCTGTTCTTGAAAATCTAACCACAGGATGTTGTAATACTATAGAAGAAGAAGTGGTAAGAAATTTGTGACATTTCATTGTACAAATTGAAAGTTATGAGCATTTGAAGGGATTTTTATTTTATTTTTCCATTGCGCCCAAAAATTTCAGATGGCTTTGAGTGACATTTGCTGATTTTTTTTGCACTACAGATCTTGAAGTTGTAATTTTTTCTTATAGGTAATCAAGTTAAACCTTGTACACCAATTTTCATGGCAATCAAAGACACAGAACACATCCTAAAAAATATTGCAATGCCACTATATGACAAGTTTTGCAAATGCACTGTGACATTATTGAGTGAAGTTTCCCACCACATGTTTTTAGATATGAAAAATCAAAACGGTGTGTTTGAAGATAAACATGTACTTCAAATGTAAAAAAAAGAGTTAAAGAACTCAAAAAATCTAAAATTTAGAAGCTCCCAAAGTCCAATCTGACCTCCTTATTGGAAATGAAAGGGGAAATAATGGGGACTACAAGAGCAACATGTGGCAATCCCTCCTTGCTCACCCCCCTTCAAAATCAATATTTTTTCCCTTGCCCAAGCTACCCCTTGAATTGCTTTTTGTTAATAAAAGCCCATATCTTGTGAACCATGTGACATAATCACATGATTTTTGGCATCCCACAAACTTTATGCATTCCTACAAACTCATAAAAAGTTTCAAAAAATCATGTCAAAAATTGAGGTCTCACAAGCCTGCCCAAAATCCCAAAAGTCCCCCAGGGGGACTTTGGGGTTTTATGGGTTAAAGGGTTAAGATTATTTTTTGAAATAATTTGACTCTTGACAAAAAAAACTCTTGACGGATTTAAACAAAAATCAACAACAAACTGATTTGTGAGCAATGAAAGTACATGTATTCAAAGAAGCCCTTGGCCACTCATCCATGCTTTTCAACAAAATTGAAATCTGAATAAGTACAACAATTATTATTATTATTATTATTATTATTTTTGCTCTTTTACCTTTTCCAGCTTTTACGTTGACCTCATAATCTTTAACCCCTAAAATTCTTTTGTGTTTAGAAGCCCAAAACTGCTTCAAAATACTAGTCCCCAAACCAGGGTCAAAATCTTCATTGAAATTTACTTTTTAACAAATCTAACTGTAGGATCCTTTGGTTGACTTGCACAAGTACATTGTTCCAAAATTTCAAAATGAACATCCCCATCAATTGCAAGATCAATGTGCCTAAACTTCAAAATGTAGGTTTTTCTAGTCCTTCTAGAAGGTGAAGTTTTGTTTTCCAAACTTTTTAGAGAAAAATGAGTATGTTGTATTTCTTGTGCAATTTTGGCAATATGTTGGAAAATGGGTTGAAAGCATATATAAAAAAAACTTAACCAAAAAGAATATTGGATTCATTTTTACAAAAGTTGTAAAGTGAAAGGTACTGATGAATGAAAGATATAACTAGTATGCTAATAAGTTTTGGAAAAATTTGAAAATTGTTAATCCCAATGGTGAGAAAGCTCTAACATACAATTAATAACTTTCATTTTCATTTTCATTTGAAAATTTTCAAAATTGAGAGTAAAAGATAAATTGATATGTTTTTTCTACCCTCTTCTTACCTTCATTGCCCGCAAAAGAAAAGTCCTTTTAACTCTTACCTTATTATTTGGAACTGAGTGATTGAATTTTTTTTGAGTAGGTATCAATCTATACAATTCTATAAAACTAAAATTTAAAAAATTAAAATATATTTTTTGTTACACAATTTGACATTGAAATTGAAAAAACCTTCTAACTTTTGCATTACTTATTGAAATGACATGAAATAAAGCTTCAGGTGTAGATTATGATGAATAGCATCCATCCTAAAAATTTCATGAAAAGTTTCCAAATTATGAAGTCAGTAGAGCCTCCCGAATTCTCATAAAGCCCAAAGTGGGCTCCTTGATCCTTTAGGGGTTAACAATGTACTATATAAGTGATCGATGTAATTACTTCTGGTTATGTTATATGGTCAAACTTTGAATTCATTTGTTGATAACCCACCCGATCACCAAAACTTGATATCAATTGAGTCTTTTATCGATTTGAAGACTGAGGTGGAATTTTTCAAGGTAAGAATATTTCCTTCAAACCCTTCAAAAACACATTTTTACCTTTTCACTCCATCTCACATCTTATAATGCATTCTCATGTATGTAGACACAGCCTTAGAGAGGGATCAATAATCAACATAAGACAATTTGTTCAACACAAACAATCTATTAGATTGTGATTAAACTTGACTGCACGTTAGGTATTCCAGCTAATCATTTTGAATTTCTACACTCCCCTCTCATTGGTTTGTAAATCTTATTAGCTTTCTCCTTTTTGAAAATCCCAAGCAGTGTCTCTCAAAAGTTAGGGTACCAAAAAGTAAGGGGTACCTATTTAATCTTTCCAAATAACCTCATTCAATCTTCCAATAAAATGTACCCATGTTTTTCACTTTTACTTGAACAAATGTTAAAAAGCACATAAGGTAGACAAACCCAATCTTGTTTGTCTCCCAATCCCACTCCAATCTACACGGGGTTCTTTTTAGGGTTGAATTCTAGGCAGATCATAGATATCCTATTTGTTTAGGACCTACAAAATAGGGCATCTATGAGTTGCCTAGATTTTAGCCCTAAAAAGAATCACCCATGTAGATTTGAGTGGGATTGGGAGACAAACTGAATTGGGTTTGTCTATCTTAGTTATGAGCTTTTGACCTCAACCAATGGAATTGGGACAAGGAAAGGCTTAGAAACTTTGAGTTCTATGCTTTTCTAGAACAAACGTGAATGGCACAAATTTGTGCATACTTTGCCCATTAATTTATAGAAGAAAAATAGTTAATCTAAGTACACAAACAAAAACAGATTTATTTTCACATATATTCTAAAATGTAGAAAAACAAAACCTAGCCATTTTTTTAGCTCTTCATATCCAATTGATTATGCTTAGTTTTTCCTTTTTTTTCCAAAAATCTTACCCTCCACTTTTTAAGAAAAGGAAAAAGTTATGTACCAAAGAAAATGCTCTATTGGATAAGTCAATATAGGACAAATCCAAAATTGAAAGCAAATTGACTGTCTTTAGTAAAAAGGATAGCGTTTAATTTTTTGACAAAATTTTGCCTAAATTTTACCTTGGAAGTGAGATGACGACAATTACACTAAGAAATCCCAATGAAAAATTAAATGAGATTGCCACATCCTTACCTGAATAGAAACCTAATTTACCATATTTTGAATGAAAGTAGCTTAAATTAGTAGTTTTTTGGGATGAACTTAATATGCTGATCAATCATTTTTTCCAATTTAGCTAAATTTTCCTCACCTGCCTGCATTCTGGGGTGCGGGTTGCTCTAATTACCTTGACAAAAACAAAAATTAAACCCTGAAAAGGCTCGCCCAGTAACTAATTTTGCAGTAGCGACACCTATACCCGCAGCCTCTACATTGCTGCCGCGTGTGAATACTCTACTTGATCTAATACACCATCCATCTAGAATAATAAGCCCTTCAGTCATCCATGCTAATTAACCCCTCATTCATCCACGTTGAAGGGTTCTCCGAGAGAACAAGAGGGAACCGAGAAACTGAGAAACCCTAGCTCCTTGTGTTGTCCGCATTGCGCCACACGCTTCCGCCATCATTATCGCCAACGCCATTGCCATTTTAGCCGCTTAGAACCAAAGCTAACGTAGCTCTCAGCTTCACTGCCTGCGCGGTGATTCACAAACAGATTCGCATCGCTTTAGTTTACCTAATTCGCCTTTCTGTAGAGCAAATTGTGTTTTGTTTCGGGTTCGTTGAAGTCTCGGATTGGTATCTTCAGGTGCGGGCTCGTTTCTACGGTGATTCTGTGATGTATGTGCAAGTTTCTCTTAAACATTTATCCTCTGACTCGGCTTATTTCAAAATTTGAGGTGTTTGCTTGTTGAGTGTTGTGAGTTTTGTGCTTGCAGTGACAGCTAGGGTTTGGGATCCTCGTAAACTTTTCAAATTGAAGGACGAAGAGCTTTATTTGATATCTGAGGTTTTTTGTTCGAGTATTTACCTGGCCAGGCACCATGGATGATGATTGGGGTGAGTGCTTTTTTTAAAAATTTCCTTGGAAACAGCGAGTGAGTGGCTTTGGAAATGGAGAGCTGTTTGTAATTTATATTTTTCTGCTTCTCTTTTTGGTGAGTTCGATTTCGGTGATTTAAGATTGTGTGTGTTTTATTGTGCGATCTACAGATGCCGATGATTTTACTCCCTTGCCTCCCGTGTTGGTCAAGGACGAGCCTAAGATTAAGAGTCAGTGGGACGATGAAGACCTAGAGGAAGAACGGAAGGAAGAGGAGAAAACCAAAGCTGTAGGTTACTGTATTTTCAAATTTCGAAGTTTAAATGACATTAGAATTCATCAGTAGCGGGATTAGTGAGTTTTGATTTGTCTGAGAGAAATGATTTAAGTTTTTAAGGTGTTTTTTTGTTTCATTTGAGATGTACGGTAGTAGCTGGTGTATGATATTTAACAGTTGTATTGGTCCCAATGGAATATAGGGCAAGACTGTGGGATCTGACCTTGAGAATCTGCAGGCGCCTAAACCCAAGGCTGAGAAGAAGAAAAAGGAAACCAAGAAGGCTTCTAGCGAAGATGTGCTTGCTGATCCAGTGGCGGAGAAATTGCGTCAACAAAGGTAACAATATATTTGGAACTCTTGTGCTGATGATTTTTGTGCCCTAGAAATTAGGGTTTTAGAAGGTGTCTGTATGAAAAGGGCATTTCTCTTCGAGGTTTTCAGAAAATGACCCTAAGAAATTGCTACTGTTTTGTCAAAACTGTACCGGAGTGTAGTGTTGTGGCTCCTTTAATGTCTCTAAGATCAGTGAACATAGAAGTGATGGATTGAAGTTTTTAGTGGATTTTTTTGAATAAATCGTGTGTTTCTTAATTGTTTTGATGTTGCATTCGACAGACTGGTTGAGGAAGCTGATTATCAGCATACAACTGAGCTGTTTGGAGGAAAGCCCGGTGCAGGACAGGCAGGTCGCGTTTTAGAGGATTTTATTCCCAAGTCTGAAAGCGATTTTGTGGAATACGCTGAGCTACTTGCTCAAAAAATAAGACCATTCGAGGTAATACAGCATATGCCGTGTTTTTTTAATTATTCAATCTGCTGCCTCTTCTTATGTACCTTCCCCAAGCATTCACATACCTAGTGAAATTTTCCATTGTTGTGAACATGTAGTTTTTTTGTTTCGCTACAGCTTTTGCTTGGATTATGTTTGCGTGTTTGCAGGTGTGCCTTTCTTTGAATATATGAAAAGTTTTTATCCAGCTGGTTGTTGGATTAAGTTCAAAATACTCTATTTTGAATGAATATCTGGACGAACTGCAGTTTTAGCTCACTTAGATATTCACTACGTTCTTTGTTGCATTCCTAATGATCGAGCTTTTTGCAATTTATGTTTTGCAGAAAAGTTTCCATTACATGACTCTTCTCAGGGCGTTGATGCGACATTCTGTTGCAAGCTTAAACGCTGCTGCTGCTAAAGAGGTTGCGTCAAGTTTGACCGTTATTGCGAATGAGAAGTTGAAAGCTGAGAGGGATTCTACTGCAGGAAAGAAAAAGACAGGTATTTATCAATGATAACCAAGTTCAGTTTATTAGTGACAATGAATCTTTGTTATACACCATTTTCAAATGTAGTTCAATTGAAGCCCTAACATTCTTGTAAATCTGTACTCAAATATGTGAATCTGGGATATTGCAGGTGCGAAGAAGAAGCAGCTTATTGTTGACAAGCCAGATGATGATGGACTGGGTGGTGTTTCGTACGATGCTGTAGATGACTATGATTTCATGTAATAGAAACCACGTAGCTCCTGTTACAGACTGTTTGGACTTTGGATGCAGTCTCTTATTGATCGAGTCTTGTTGAGGGGTGCGATTAGTTGAGTGCATTATCATGCTGCAGATTCGCTACGAGCACATCGCTGTTAGGTAGAGTCTAGTTAGTGTCCTGAAGCATTTTTGGAGTTGCACGACAGGGTGTGTTTTTCCTGTCAATCTGAAACCTAGGTAACGTCCCTGCATTTCTCAATGGCTTTTGCTTGCCATTATGCCAAGGAGCGTCTACCTTCTTTCCGTCTAAAGGGAACTGGTCAAGGTTGTTGAGATTTTGTTGTTTTATTCCTGAATGGAGGCTTTCTGTTGCTGGTACTTTTGGCATTCCTTTCTTGAAAGCTTTTCATAGTTCAAGGTTTAAATTCAACACTATCTTATTGTATGATTTCAATCATTTTTTTGCTTGATTCTTTGGAGTAAATTGACTTTCGTGTGTCTTCTTCTAATCTTGTAATCTATCATGAGTATTGAATACCTTACGATGATGATTCGCTCAGATATCTTCTGATTCTTCCAAAATAATGTTTGAACTCTGAATGCATTTTTTTTAAGACTATTTGATGAAATCGAAGGAAATATTGTATTTGTGCAAAGTTATAGTAAAAAGCATGCAATAATTGGAAAACAAACTTGTCGGTTAAAGTGCTAGTACATGTGCCTTTTAGAGAGTGACATGTAAGAATTGATATATTCTAAATAGATAGTACATGTAAGTTATAGGAGAAATATCGAAAATAAGCTTGACAAATGGCCATATGTCAAGAAGAGGCTTGATATTTAAAAAATATCAAAAGGAGGGCATGCGCATCTATGGTGGCCAAACATTGCAGAAGTCTATACATTTCCAAATCAAATTGGTTTGTGGTAACTTTGCTTACAGTGACCAAGAGCACCACATCAAATGCAATTTATAGTGCAATTTAAAATTCCTTATTCCTTAGTATGAGTGTTTTTTCTTAAGTTGGCAAGGCATCAAAATAGGAATGAAACACAACCTTAGTTCAAAATAACTCGATTAGACTCAGAACATGTCGTTCAAGCAGCACCACTAATTTCAAAAAGGGTCTAAGCTTATGACCAAATATATTGACAAATCCTTACAAAGTCGACCAACATTGTTGAAATTTGAACACTTGAACAGGATACTCTAAATGATTGTTGACTGAGCTTCCTCCTCAAGTCATCTTTTAATTACACTTAAATTGAAGCCTGGATACCCGAAAAAATAAAACCCTGATGGCGAAAAAATAAAATCCTGATGGTCAGTTCATCAAGCTGTGGGAAGTCTAAACAACTCGTATATTAGAATAGCATTAGAAAAGCATTAAAATCATTGTAAAACATTAAAAAAGAAGAAGTATAGTTTCCAATAATTTAAGCTACTCAATGCTCCAATTCAAGGGCTGGCCTGCCCACATGGGCACCACAGCACCTACCCCAAACCCATATTCTACAGGAACATGCCAGCTCCTCCTGATCAGGGTTGTTGTATTCGCATTTCTGGGAAGTCCATAGAAGTCTGGTCCATTCAAGCTTGCAAATCCCTCCAACTTGTCCAAAGCACCTGCCTGCAAAAGAAAAGAAAAAGGAAAAGCAAAAATAATAAATAAATAAACAAATCCTTCAAATCAGTATACTAATAACGATATTGAGTTTACGCAACACTAATTAAAAACTGTGATACTAAATGACGACACTAGTAGTGTTATCAACACTAAATGTCAAACATACACACTAATTGTAAGCTAAGTTTTCATCAAAAATTGTTTCATATTAGATTAGCCTGCACTAAAACAGTACATAACATTAAACACTAATTATTAACATGAACATTAATTGTCAAATAAATGAGAATTAGAGTGAATTAAATGATAGGGTCAGTAACACTATAAGTATTGTAACACTAAATATTGTTAGTAGTGTAATGCACAAAGTGATTGTAGCAACTACAACTCCTACACAGATTATATCAACTATTATACCCCACACTGATGATGCTAACTCACACTAAATTTAAAAAATTAACTAATTTGCAGCACGTACAAATAAAGTAATTTACATCGGTTTGCGTTGATTCAATATATTATGGACTTTAGTATTTAGATATGGTCTCAAATACTGTGACTCATATGACCAAAGTTTTGAGGAAATTTTGCAAGCACTTCTTCTGAACTAGAGTATATGAAGAATGCCATATTACAGAGGCTATGCCACCAAGTTGCTACCTAAAAGGGGGCAAAAGGTTGTGGCCAAAACCCTACTCAAGAAACAAAAGCGGGAAGCATGCCTCATTTCACTCTAATTAGACAAAATTCACCCAAATCAGTGTGAAGGATCTTGCAACACTCATTATCTTGCACAAATGAAAATAACTTGTGTAGTGCCTAGAAGAAAATAACCAGACAAGGAAGGTAACAAAATTGCATGACTAGAACAAAGAATATGTACTCTACATTTCCGAATGATAGAAATAATGCTCTTTGAAAGATATTATAAACCATTACTTTACCAGTTTCTAAAGTAGATTTTCTATTTTAGCTTGAGCAGATAAGATATAAAGCAATAACTTGAGCGATTCCTTCTACAACAAAGAAGATGTTATGTTGGGATTAACAATAACATGATTACAGAAGGGCACAGAATCACACAATAATTTTACATTGGCACTATGTGAAGTAATTACAAGTAGGGGCACATCCACAATAGCACTGATGCCCTTGTTCATTACTTGCCACCAATTACTGTTGGACGCCAATCACAATTTCCATAGCACACTCAATTGTCCACTGCAATTGCAGCTCCAACGCAAACCTTCTTTGGTTTGTTGGCTTGTTGAATTAGCAAGGTAGCAGCTAAATAGCTAAAATGTGGTTGTGCCCCTAATTTGTAATTGCTTTTGAATCATATCCATGACTGTAAAAGAGTTTGTGATTCTGTGCCCTTATTTATAAATTCCCCTCATAACAAGATAGGAGTGCAGTAGAGTAGGGTAAGTAAGTACCTGTTCAAATGCTTCTGCATACAAAGGCAGAGCAATGGGAGCACTGAATATGCCTGCACACCCACATGATGTTTCTTTGGCATGCCTCTCATGGGGTGCACTATCAGTGCCCAAAAAGAAACGCTTGCTCCCGCTTGTGACAGCCCCAACCAAGGCTCTTCCTGCAGTCCCACAAAATCCCAAGACACACTCAAAAAATAGGCCTAAACCTTTGCTGCTCATGTAAAAGGCGAAAGCTTTTTTGTAGCTTGTGTACTTGAAAACCAAACCTTTGAAGCTCTGAAACACGCCATTTTAGCAAACGTGAGCGTAGAAAAAGGAAAACCGTATTCAACACACGCGATTTTGAAAAAAAAAAAACTGTAGAAAAGGGAAACAATAGTTAAAACTCCTGATGGCATTTAGAGCACTGAAGAAAAGTGAGGTGGACGCACTGTGAGTCTCGCGCTTCAGCACCGGGAGGCAGTAATTGTGAGGTTGAAGTCCTCCCTGAAATAACGCATTCCTATTCATCAAAAGATGCTGTGGGGTGACTGTCGCTGCAACCATGCCTGTCACAAGGCTAACACATAAGCTCAAAACCTGCCAAACTTCCAAAATCCTCCCCCCTAAAATTTAAAAAAAAAACCTTTTAAGAAAAAGAATACCTCTCTACAGACATGCATAAATAACAGCTGAAAACAACATAGTTGCTAAGATGAAGTTCTGTGTTCCTTGGAAAGTGCTGAAAAAGGTACCATCAGTGTTAGACTCAACAAACGCCACTGCATCTGCAGTTGTGATGTGCTCCATCACAATCTTTAATTTCGGAAGCTTTTGTCTCAGGGGGATCAGCACAGTCTCGATGAACACTTTTTCTCGGTCAAAGATGTCCACCGTTTGATCTGCAACTTCTCCATGAACCTGCAACATCACACTTGTTGGCAAAAGTATGAAGCATGCAATACAAATTTGGACAAAAATTTTCTTCCTTTTCAAACGATTATTAATGGTAGCACAATACATTTAATTTAAAACAAAAAAAACTGGATTTTACAGAATCTTGCTGCCATGGCTAAGCTTAATAATGAGGAAAGGAATGTTACCAGAAGAAGTAAGCCCCGATTCACAATCTCCTCAAGCACAGGCATGCACTTTCCAAACAAGTCGGTAACACCGGCTTGTGAGTTTGTAGTAGCTCCTGCTGGATACAATTTCACAGCTTTCACCAGCCCACTTTCACCTGTCAAGGCACCCCCTCTGCAACGCCCTCAACAAACGCCCTTTGTGTTCTCCAACTCATATGGACACATTTCCCAATCCTTGACACCAATTTCTACTCCATTTTCACATCTAAAAAAATCAACAAAAAGACTGGGCAAATCGGTTCAGAGTAGGTCATACAAAGACCTTTTAAAACCTTAAACGTCCCATGTGCATATTAGGATACGTTGCCGTATAATTGGCATTTGTTACTAACAAGAAGTATTGATTTGGGACCTCAGTTAGCTCATTAGAACTGCATTGATCTATATTCCAACTTCTTTGTTGATCTCAAATGTAGTAAAGGTGTGGATCCATTCCAAATACAAGAAAAATAACTTATATTGTACTGGCCGCAAAGGGTATCTCAGACAGGCGTTTAAGGGTTCAGGGTTTAGGGCATTTTTTGACCAAAACATGCAACGGAACTCCATCTGAACTACTAACATTCGCAAGGTCAATCAAATTTCCATCCAAAAACAGTGAAATCTCTACACTTTAGGGCCGTAAGCAAAACATCTTGCAGCTACGGATCCAAAGATTGGAAAGCCTGTGCTTCTTACTTGCATCCTTGATGTCTTTTCTGGTGGTGACGTCTGTCAAGTAGAGAGTCATCAGGGGCTCGAATTCAACGTTGGAAGGCAAAGCTCTCAGAATGCGATCCCTGTAAGCCAATGCTGCATGAAGATCTGTCACGGGCGGCTTCAAGTTGGGCATGATAATTGCTCTCCTAAAAACACCTGCACTGCAGCAATGAATCCACCACAAAAAATTTATTTCAATACCCTATTGCAATTACACAAGGTCTAGGCAAATGACAAACATCCATAGAAGCACATATTTGTTAAAAGAATGCAGTGCAAATCACAAACATGAAAGCTCTTGAGCAAATTTTCGTGTGACACGTGGCGCGTGGCATGTTTCTGGTACCTTAAAGGTGCAACTGCCGTGAGACCCTCGCCATCACGGAGATGCAGGTGCCAGTCATCGGGTTGCACAATCGTAAGGCGCTGGATGCCTTCATCGCCATGACGACTGCCTTTTTCTACAATTGGCGTGGTTGCCGTTGCATTCGTTACCAACAAGCGCTTCTTTTCTGATCTCTGGATGAGATTCTCTGACGGCACCATTGCCAACGACGTCGCCAAAGCTTGCGGTTTCAACATCGCCGTAATCATCATGGACTACCAGGATAATCAAAATGCGTGAATGCGTAACTGCACTAGCCAAAAAGAGCTCGAGAATGGGATTCTCAGGAAAGCAACTAAACCCTAAACCTTAAACCCTAAGACTCTAGAATCTCTCGATTAGTTCTTACGAAAAGTACACTGCAACAGCAATTTTCTTAGCAAGTAAGTTCCCTTAAGTAAAGCTTTCGGTTCCCAAAATCTGCACTAGCCAAAATGCAAAAGACAATGGGTTTCTTAGGAAAACAACTAAACCCTAAACCCTAAACCTAAAAATCTAGAATCTCCCGATCTCCTGCAAAAAGTACACTTCAACAGCAATTTTCTTAGCAAATAAGTTCTCTTGAATAAAGCTTTCGGTTCCTAAAATCTGCACTAGCCAAAAAAATGCGAAAGAGAACGGGTTTCTAGGAAAGCGACTAAACCCTAAACCCTAAAACCTCTCGATCAGCGAAAAACACAATTCAACAGCAAATTTCTTGGCAAGTAATTTTGCGACTTTGGATTGTATTGCCTTGAAAGAGTATTCAGTAAATACTTTACATTAATGAATATCGCATTCATGACAACAACGATCTTCACACCAAAAAATATATAACGCAATCAAAGTTAGGTTTCAATAGGGCGAACCTCTAGCAGAGTCCTTTTTCAAGATCCTCTAAGCTATTTTCAGTTGAGCTTCACTAATGCCATTGAAACAGGAAAATATTCTCAACTCTCCGTGCCGATCGCCAGAAGTCGGAGGTATAGAGGTGATCTCTTGAATGAAAGTTTTAAATCATTTAAAATATAAATTGATTATAGTGCTAAAAGCGACGGTGATGAGATGGATCGGCATCAGAAACTCACGTGCAGAAGGCAACGAGGCTGGTCGAGCAGGGCAAGTCGCAGAAGACCTCCATAGCTGCAGCAAAAGGAGAGCTCAGCTATGGCGATGGCGTAGGGTTTGAAGCTCAGGCGCCATAATCGAGTCCCCATGTCCGTGTTCGGTTCCTTCGTGAGACCCTACGACCGCTACTCGTTTCTGTGGTCACCGGGCTCATCAATACCTTAACCGGCGACGGATGGATCACCGTGGTTTGCCCCGCTTGTAGCATTCTACAATGTTTTGCACATGGGAACCAGTAGTATTGCCTCAAAAAGTTGGAAAAGTCAATAGTGCATGGTACTCTCGTGAAAATTGCAAGAAGGGCAGCTCGAGAGCCAACACCATGTATCACAATTTGAGTTACAAAACAAAATGAATGTATCTCAAGGGGTAATTTTTTCCCTTCCATGATGCATTACGCATTTATGATCACTTTTGAAAAAAATCAAATCAAAATCAGTCTTTTTATGGGATACAAAGTCGTTTTTCTAAGGCAACAGATGTTTTTTGTCCATGCCAACGTTTAGGGGTTAACCCCTCACCACCCCTAGAATTTTGGAGTATCTCAGGCTTGAAAGTGAACAAAATGCTAGCTTTTTAATCAATCTTATCAAATTTCTTTGAAACGTAACCGTACAAATTCAAGGTAGACATATTATAGATTGTGTAGGAAAAGAAATCACAACTATATCACTTATGGATTGAAAAATTAAAATGTTTGATCATGAGGGTGTTAAAACTGTGAAATGATTTGAAGTCTTTCAATCCTCTTTTTGCATCTCAAACCTAAAATTGAGGGTACCAAAAAAATATGAATATGTAAAGTATAACATGCATAACCCCAATCAATTTACGGCTTCTCAAAACTCTATTCTACAATTTTTTTAAATGAGTTTTTAATGTGATATTTTCTCCAAGTTCTAGTGCACTTGAGGCTCATTTCCAAGAGCCTTCAACACTAGAAAGTGAAGATTTGCAATGGACACAGCTGCACAAAATCTTGAATAGACATATCATGTTAATTCATTTTTAGATCAGACTCTTGATGCTAAAACTAGATTTCAATAAGAATTTAAATATAATAAAAACCACTAAAACAATCTTGAAGAAACTTTGGACATCCTGGAATAAAATTTAGAGGGACATAGAAATTGCCCCTCAAGCGTTGAGGGGTTAACCCTTAAAGGACGGGCCTACAACCATGGATTTTCTATGGAATTGTAATTATCTTCTAGGAGTTATATTGGCAATGTAATCAACATCAAAATTCAATATTATAATTTTAGTAGAAGAAGGTTTGTGCAAACTACATGTATAAAAAAATTCATAAATTTTGGGAAAATTTAAAATTATTGTACATTTTTGAAGCAAATGTTAAAGAAATTCGCATTGATTATAAAATGTATGCAATTATGCCAATTTTTTTTGTCATGGATGTGAATCAAGATGAAGATCATCATTATGGAATTTTTTTCCCATGTTGGTAAATTTAGAAAAAGATAACCATTCCATGGTAATAGGTACACAACTTGTGACTAGTAATAAAAGTTTCAAAACTTAAACTTTTTCAAAATCTTAAAGTACAAGTAGAAACTAGATTTGATAAAATTTATAACGTTAGTTATGCTCAAATCAGATTTGGTAAACTCTCTAATGCTAGTTATGCTCAAACTAAAAACACATGATTTTAATAACTCATATTGAGTTTTTTGGTAAAAAGATCCTCAAAATTCAAAATATTCGACACGGTGGTGCATCTTTACTACTCAATTGGCAAGTGGGAACCTTTTGTGAAACATTGTGCATGCAAAAACTATCTATCTACATGCTTTAGATTGCATTCTTCATATTTCAATGGAATCTTGGATGAAAAACATTGTTATTTCACTGTTAGAGCACTTTTCATTCATCCAAAAGCCACAAATGGCTACTTTGACGTTTAAGGATTAACAATAATAGCACTTAGCAGGTTTGACGGGCCGCTCTTAAGTGGCCAGTCGTGTCACTAATAAAAGTCACAATGAGTACTGTAGCTTGGCAGGTGTGAACCAGCTCTCAATTACGAATTAGATAAATTGCAATAGTTGTTACAATAAACCCTCCTTCAAATCTAGAAGCCTAAAAAACAAAACCCACTTTCCTAACATTGATTTTAACTTTAATACATGGGCTTTTGTAAGGCCAAGTGTGTACATGCCTTAACTTAATCATCTTAAGTTTAGTGAACTCTATCCTCTACTTTCCTTGACAAGTGGTCAAATGATCATATATGGGGCATGTTGAAGTGCAAGGCCACCTTTTTGAAGAACATGGGTGGAGATCAAGGAGCTTGAGGGCCTTTCAAAATAAGGTAGAAGCACCCAAATGTGACACTTACCTCAAATGTGGTAATTTTGGAGGGTCTTTTGAGAATGTAATGGCATGTGCTTGTTAGGAGATGAGCAGATTCAAGCAAAATTGTTTTCAGAATTTTCTAAGATTGTATGAATAAATTATGAATTGTTGAAGATAACTCCCTAGATTGACCTATTGTGAACACTAGACCCCTAAAAAAGCAACAACAAAAAAACCATGTCACATCCAATCATAAATCTCCACCTACACAATTCTTGTTCCCTTATGTCAACTTGCATGTATGATTTGAGTGCATGCGTATCTTCTTTGGGTGCAAGAGTGCTTACTTTTAGGTTTAATTTTAGATGTCGCTAAATGGCTAGTGTTGCAATTGGGTGCTTTTACCTTAAAATCAATATCAATAAGGTAGAAATACCATAAACGGTTACTCCCCCGATAATGGCAGTGTAGCATGTTCTAAAACCAACAAGAGTTGGCTTTGAAAAAGATTTTGAAAAGATGCTATTTCCTCGCATTTGACTAGTTCAAAGTTGTTTTGGAATAAGGTTCTAAAGGTAACCGTTTAAAGTGCACCTATGAAATCAAAATTGGTCCAAACCCTAAATCCACATTTATATTGCATAAAAAAATTCATTCTTGAATAATTTTGTTTTTGTTTTTTGCACTCTTCCTTATCCTTGTTTCTACGCAGATTGAGCTTAATTTCTCAAAAAATTCCCCATATCTTACAGACTAAAGTGACTTATTTTAACCGTTTATGATATTTCTACCTTACATGGAAAACTTTGAATGTGCCAGGACTGGTGGAGATGCTCTAAAACCAAGAGCTCGAAATGCACATCACAATCAGGCACGTTCTCCGCCGTAGGCCGTGCGACTACGTTTGTCTCGCACTCTAGCCTTCCACACTCTTGTCACCAGCGATCCATCTGCTCTCCAAGTCCGCAATCGCAGCTCCAACCATCCCCGTCTTGTTTTGCAAATTCGCAGGCACATTCTCCACACACACCAGCCAGCACTCTCAACATTCATCCTCACCATGATTTCAGAGATTCACTGAGAGTCGTTGTGACATGACCTGGGATTGTTTCTTCCGAAGTTCACAACGCCAGGGTGTCGGTGTCGGGACTACTCTCACCACCTCGAGCAATGGAATTGAGCAGCAGCAATGCCACTCGTCCCCGCAATGGAGCCTTTGCGTACTCTCCTCTCACCCGCCATGGCAGTGGCGAGATTACCGAGGCTGCAGACCATGTCGTCATGAATATCGACGAGCTCGTTCGAAGTCCCCAGTTTGCTTCCAATGGCACATCCGAGGTACGATTCTCTCAGCAACACCGTTTTAGGGTTGGAGAAAATTTCATGGATACCCTTGAGGTTTGTGATACTTACATACATACCCCTGCTTTTTCAGAAATTACACAAATACCCTTGGACCCCCAAAAAAATTAGGCATTTATTTGTTGTGCATGGTACGATTCTCTCAGCAACACCGTTTTAGGGTTGGGAAAATTTCATGGGTACCCTTGAGGTTTGTGATATTTACATACACACCCCCTGCTTTTTCAGAAACTACACAAATACCCTTGGACCAAAAAAATTAGGCATTTATTTGTTGCGCATGGCATTTCCCTTCTTTCTTTGCTTCAAATGGCACTTCTGAGGTACGATTCTCTCAGCAGCACCGTTTTAGGGTTGGGAAAATTTCATGGATACCCCTGAAGTTTGCAATATTTACATACATACCCCTGCTTTTTCAGAAATTATACAAATACCCTTGGACCATGATTTTTAGGGATTTATTTGTTGTGCTTATACTTTCTTCATGACCAATGTTGAAGAAGGGAATGTAATGAAACAAAAAAGGAGCAACGTGTGCACATAGAAAGAAGGGAAATGGGATGCACAACAAAACAAACACTTGAAATTTTGGTCCAAGGGTATTTGTGTAATTTCTGAAAAAGCATGGGTATGTATGTAAATATTGCAAATTCAGGGGTATCCATGAAATTTTCCCTTTAGGGTTTGAGATCCAGGCATTGGGTATTGAGCCATTGCCATACTGCAGAACTTGGAGGCCGGGCAAACACCGTCCTCGGATTCTACGCTGGAACGACAAGCTTTCTTGACTGACGTGGCTTCTGAAACTTACCTGATCACTCGACTCACGTTAAAACTTTTAAAGTATCTCGGGTACGTTTGCTGTCCCTTTTACACCTCACCTCCATAGCCACATACCTTTTCTGCTTTGTTTTCTTCAGGGTCTATAATCTCTCATATCCTCTTACCATAATTCGGACAAAAGCCTGTGTGTTTTGTTGGAGTTTTTGTGATTTGAACATGATTACAGTATGTTACTCCTGCTTGATTATCATACCCTGTAGCATTTCATAACTTTTTGTTATGAATTCAAATGTTGGAAGTTAGTTACATCGTGTCTATTCTTGTTTGGCAGAATTGGGATGCGATGGATTTTCCAGTTCATACGACTAGGTTTCTATGCCTTGTTTCTGATGCCAGGCTTCATCCAGGGTACAGTTTCTACTCATTTATCCTTGAAACCCATTTTCTAAGCCTCTTATACACCTATATTCCTTGTGAAATTATGAATATTGTTATAGATACTAGTGGGAGAAAACATCGTTGTTTCATCATTGATTACGTTAAACTTTGAAGATTGCATGAGTGTAGTTGTCTAAGCAAGTCTCTTTGAAGTGCTTTGCAGTTGGATACTACTACTTTACTTCGAAGAGTATTCAACGCAGCCTGGTGTATGGAGACCATCCTCGTAACAGGTAAATTGAGCAAATATGCTATACAGTTAAATGTATGATAACTGCGATTTTTATGATCGAATTATTAATAATGTGTGATGATAATGGACAGGTTTGACTTGTATATACCGGTGGGGCGCAAACCGAGACCTACAGTGATCTTCATCACAGGAGGAGCTTGGGTGATTGGGTATGACGACCACTTCTCTAAGTTACCGCCGTTGTTATCAGCCAAGTAGTAAAGTTTAGCTACTTAGAATTACTTACTGAATGTCTGCAATGCTTTGTTGTATGCAAATTGGTGCTAAGTGACTAACTTGCAAAAAAAATATTCAAATTTTTCTTCTTCAGTTAAACTTAACTCCCTGATTTTGGACAAGCAAAGTAAGTATGATTTGAAGTACTAGATCTGGTTCTACCAACTAGGGGGGTTAACTTGGAAGCCGAATTCTTCGTCAGTGCAAGTGTTGGCCATACAGTTAGTTTTGGTGTCTGCTAATTAGCTTTAGTTAGCAAGTAGGGCTTAAGATATGGATTGTTTTGGCTCTTCTGCTTGGAACATACTGAAAGGCACTTTGAGGTGGTTTCGTTAGGTACAAGGCTTGGGGTGCGTTACTTGCAAGGCAGCTAGTGGAACGGAACATTATTGTGGCCTGTATAGATTACAGGTGATTTTTTTTCTTGCACTTGCTATAAGAAAGGCAAAAGTTTAATGCACATTACACATAATGCACATTCTGGCCTTGTAGCGATTTCACTTTTTCAATGAATGAAAGAGAAGCACTTTGCACTCCAGTTATTGGCTGGTATCCAGAAGGTGATTGAAGGCAATGTCTGTTCCAAGTCTTACCCAGACGTGGGGTATTCTGCAGGAATTTCCCTCAAGGCTGCATCAGTGACATGGTCTCAGATGTTTCTATAGGAATTGGTCACGTTTGTCAGAATATTGTCAACTTCGGCGGAGACCCAAACATGTAAGACCTCGTTTTTCTTCCCCTTAGAGGACGTTGAATTTCAGATGTGAACGAAAGATTTTCTCAACATCTCGCACTTTTTGATTAACTTGAAAAAGTCTTAATTTTTTTGCTTGTGCAAGCCCTTTCATTTCATAATTCCCAGTTCGTTGCTTGACAAAACCTAGCAACCGGTTTTCAAACTTCAGGTGAAACAGAATTTTCTCGAGGCGTTTTTGCAGGAGAAAATGGAAATTTTCTCAAGCAAATTAAGTTTTCTCTTGAGAAATCAAAGAGTTTTGCAGTATGTCCAACAATGCTTGTGCTTGGGGTGTTGGGTTAGGATATATTTAGCAGGTCAATCTGCTGGTGCACACCTGGGAGCTTATGCTTTGTTAATTCAAGCAAAGAAGGAAGCAATAGAAGAAGCGAGTAATGGAAGTAACTCTGCCAAACTCACCTGGAAAGCATCTCAAATGAAGGCCTATTTGGCACTTTCAGGCGGGTAAGTTCAACATAAGCCGAATTTTCGGTTTTTTTTTTTGCTTAGTCTCTATAGGATGAAGTCCGCTGTCACTAGAATTAGCAAGTCTCTTGAAGCTCCATAGCTGAAAACCCCTGCGAAGATTTTAGAAACCTTAAATCCTAAATCCTGCCAATTGTAAAACCGTATAAAGTAGCTTTCAACATGAACCAGCCAACGTGTCTAGTTTTTCTAAATTGCCTTTCAGATTTGCATTTTCTACCAGTTTTCACTTTTGGCCAGCCAGTGGATTTACAAGAAACAATTATTCGTTTGGAGCAGGTATAATCTGCCGACTCTTACAGAGCATTTTCATAAGCGCGGTCTATACAGATCAATGTTTCTGAGGTATGCCTTTACAAAGCTTCACTTTTGGGGAGAAATCCTTTCTTTGATGGTGATCAACTTGCTAATGCAGTTGTGGGGTTCTTATAAAATGGGCAAACTTACCGGGATAACAGTCACCTCATCTGGTTTTGAATAATTGCAGAATCATGGAGGGTGAGGAATCTTTGCCGTTGTATTCTCCAGAATGTATCGTTAAGAGTCCGTCATTTAGGGATGCAGTGCCTCTGCTCCCTCCAATTACTCTGTTTCATGGAACTGCTGACTATTCTATTCCTTATGTGGCCAGGTATTGCCTTTTACTCAATCTCCGATTTCTTTTTTTTATGCCACATGTAACCAATTTATTGGAAGTCCATAAGCATTAACCCAAAAACTGCTTCAAACATTGTGAGATACTTGCAAAACAATATGAGCTATGTTCAAATCAACAGGCGTGCAAAAGTTTGGGAAAGACATGTGCAATATATTGGGAAATCAGGACATAGAAAATTCGATAATTACATGGACAGTTCATAAATGTGTCACTTCTACTTCTGTGCAAGAATTGCTTGATATGAATTCATGTTTAATGCACACCTTTCAACAGTAGCGCACATTTTTTTTTATAAACTTCACCAAATGCACCTTTTTTTTTGGGTAAACAAGGATTATGTTGCGTGCAGCGTGAAGTTTGGAGACGCCCTCCGTTCAGTAGGGGCAACAGCTCGTACAGTATTGTACTCAGACAAAACACACACAGACTTATTCCTGCAGGTATGCAAGTTGCAACTTGTCTCACTTGCTAGCGACCCTACATACATCCCATTCTTCAATCAAAAGCATTCAGTAAAACTATATCTTTAATTGTTGTTTTTGTAGATGTATTTACAAACAATGGCACAAAATCACAAATTAATTATGACACAGGCACTAGTTTCCCTTTTTTCAATGCTAGGCTGCTCATTGTCCAACGTCCAGCCTTGGTAATCTCAAGAACCCCAAACCAGTATAGCTGCTCACATACGTGGACTTTGTGTCCCTTCTTGTCACACTTTTTACAACAATTTTGGTAGTCCGTTTCATTTTCTCCGCCGTTAAGTTGGCAAATTTTCTTTGCTTTGCCGGCTACGTAGCGACGGTAGTATTGTGGCTGTGCCCCTATTTATAATTAATTACTTTCAAGCCTGTGTTCATGCTTGCAGTTATCTTGTGATTTCAAACCCGTATTTGTAAATTCTAAAACAATTGCCAAATTAAAATAAATGAGGAGGGGGTATCTGCTCTTAGTAAGTGATGTGAATGTAGGATCCCATGCGAGGAGGGAAAATCGACATGTTAGCAGATATGTTGGCTGTAGTTCATGCGGACGACGAAGAAGAGCAAGCTGAAGATGCTGTAGCCATGATGCGTCCTAGAATGGTACCTGAATGTCTACTGCAGCTTGCACGCTGGGTGAGCCCCTTCTGAAATTGAAGTAAAATTAAAAATGGGTGCTTTCTAAACAAAAGACTCTAAGCGACCATTCGAAAGTGCACAACCTCAATGACAGTGCACAACCTCAATTACGATCTGCACCAAAGGAGGTACTTCAAGCAATTCAAGCTTCTTCGTTTACTCCTTGTCTTTTGCATGAGTATCTTTTGCATAGGTAATTGTAGTGCAAGAAGGCTTGGAATTGAAACCTAAGTTGTTTCTAGGAAGTCTTACATACGCTCAAACTAGGTGGTTGGATAGGCAATTGGATCTCACTATTTCCATGAGTTCAACCACTTGCAGTAGTTTACAATGTACAAAACAATGCATTTTGTTGAGGGCTTTATTTTTATATAAACAATCTCAAAACATACTATTTTTTTAGATACTACGCCTTCTTGCACTACCACAAAGAACTGCAGAGCTTAGAGTGAGAGAGAAATGTCTAGCATGGTTTAGAGTCGGACAGCAAGTTACATTTTATCAGATATTTCTTTCTTTCATGAGCTCAAAGTGGATGCCAATTTTGTAGATGAGTCTTGATTTGTAGTTTGTTTTCTTTGTAGGTGGCCTTAAATTTCCTTTGTTCATGTGTGCATGTGATTCTTGCAAATTGTTCATTTTAGTACAAGAGGCCGGAGGATGCATGATATCATTTCGAGGGCTGTCAAGGAGTGCTCCACGTTCATGCTTTGTACACAGCATGTTTTGAGAAGACCTTCTGAAAGCGACTGGCGAGCGATGGTTCAATTTACTGTAAAAGAGGGGTCAGGTTGGTCATACAAGAACTTCCACTTTTGCATTTATGTGCAGTGATGCTTGGATACGGTCAACCTTTGTGAGAGAAACATTTGGATAGTGTCAAGGTCCCGATTTTTGTGTGTGTTTTGGCCCAACTAAATGGAGTGTTTGTGTACTGTCAATGTTTGGATATGGTCAACATTTTATTCTTGCCTAAGGCATTGACCTTATCCAAGCATCACTATAGCATGGTTATGTTACAAAAGATGTTTGTCATTTGACAAATATGTATAGTTATGTACTTCAAACATAAGAAAAAGGTCTAGCATTCAAATTTTGTTGGATATATGAACGTACAGGATTTTATTTGCATCAGTTTATGCATTTGGGTCACTTTGGGTACGAGAATCAAGTTTGACGAGACCAATGAAAGTGAAAGTGGAACTTGAGGTAAAGAGTGGTGTCCTTTTTGAAGAATGTCACGGACATACACATTGGAACATTTTGGAAGCATGTGGGTCCTTGTGGAATTCTATAGAATCTTTTAGGAACTTGAGGTTTTAGAAACTTCTGGAACCCTATTAAAACTTGTAGAACTTTCTGGAAGTCTGAGAGTTTTAAAGAAATATCTTGTATATAGTAGGAAGCTTCTTCACAAATTTCCTTGGTAGAGGTTGTTGGAAGCTTTCTAAGCAAATGTAAGCAATTTGAGAAGTTTCGTACTTATTAGTATGTATATAAAGGAGTCGAGAGTGATTTTCAATCGCAACAATTTGTCTTTTGAAGTTGTAGCTCATCATTTTGGCATTGCTCTTGTACTCTTGTTTTGCTATATGAAGTTCACTTTTACTCCCAATTCGGTTCTATTTTGTTTGGTCACCTACCTTTAGTTTCTTGAGAGGAAATTCATTTTGCGTTGTGCTTTTTGGGTCTGTAACAAATAGCGTCTTGGTTTTGAATGCCTCTATATGTTGAATACAAAAGTGAAACACTCATTAGGTAGGAACACCTAATTGTAATGCTAGTTTTTGTTAAGGTCTTATAGACTAATTTAGGTTCACTTGTGGATTCTATTCAATCAGGTGATATGTGAAGGTAATTTGGATTCACTCTCGCTTTGATTTAGATCTTTTTTGGAAATAACGCCTTCAAGCAAGGTCACCTGTATTCTTTTAGCCCCTCACTTGGTCTTGAAGACAAGACATGTCCTTGCCCTTGTCTTGTCTCCTTTTAATACTTTGGCAAATACCTCTAGTCTTGTCTTTTTTCTTAGTACTTGACAAGATGAGGGGATACAGTACAAAAAGACTTCATGTATAGTTCTCTTTGCATACATTGTATTATTTGAAACTAGTATACTACCCGTTGTACTGACGAGGTTATGCCCCCACCCTTTATCCTTGTGTCCCCTATCCTCGTGTCCTCTTTTGGTCAAGAGAAAGTTGTGATGCAATTGCTAGTGACATGTTGTTAACGTCTAGTGAAGCCATAGGTGATTTTACTTTATTCCATTTATAACTTTTTGATCCCAGTCATGTCCGACCCTATCCTAGTCATGCTCAATCCTAATTGACTGATAACTGATTGAATGGTATTCTATTATATATATATAGACTAGTATACTGCTCGTCATATCGACGGGTTTATGCTCCCCACCCCCTATTCCCATGCTCCCCAATCCTTGTGCTTCCATAACCTTGTGCCTCTTTATCTCCGTGTCCTCCCATCCTTGTGCCCCCTTGTCTCTGTGCCCCCTTGTCTCTGTGCCCCCTTATCTCTGTGCCCCCTTATGCTTGTCATACCGACGGGTTTATGTCCTTCACCCCATATCCCCGTGCTCCCTGATCCTTGTGCCCCCATATCCCTGTGCCCCTTTATCCCCATGTCCCTTTATCCTTGTAGTCCCTTATCCTTGTACCCCCTTATTCTCGTGCCCCCTTATCTTTGTGCCCCCTTATCTTTGTGCCCCCTTATCTTTGTGCCCCCTTATCTTTGTGCCCCCTTATCTTTGTGCCCCCTTATCTTTGTGCCCCCTTATCTTTGTGCCCCCTTATCCTCGTGCCTCCTTATCCCCGTGCCTTCTTATCCCCATGCTCCTTTATTCCTATGCCCCCTTATTCTCGTGCCCCCTTATTCTCGTGCCCCCTTATTCTTGTGCCCCCTTATCCTCGTGCCCTCTTTTGGCCAAGAGAAAGTTGTGGTGCAATTGCCAGTGACTTGTTGTTAACGTCTAGTGAAGTAGATAAAAGAGAGTCATAGGTGATTTTACTTTATCCATTTATACCTTTTCAATCCTAGTCATGCCCAAACCTAGCTTATGTCCGACCCTATTTGATTGAATGCTATTACATGATAGGCCCTAACTGACTGACGACTATTCTTTTATTAATATAGATTAATAAATTAGTACACCTCATAGTTCCTTTGATTAATTATTCCATCTAAAATTGTCATTGTTGATTTAACAGTTGTTGTATTGTTGCAATAATTTTATCAAACCCTTTTGAAGGCTGCTCTTTTTCACTAGTAAACATTAATAGTGAAATTTGATTTAGTGTTTTGAATGTTGCTTTTGACTTGTATTCCTTTTGGATTTAAAAACCAAGGTTGAAACTTTGATGCTCCAAAAGTTTCAATGGCAAAGTCTAAAGGAAAAAAACTAGATTAGGTGGAAGAGTGACATTTACGATGCTTCATTTTTAATAGTACAATTCTACTTGTTTAATTCATGACCAAATTTCAACTTTGTTGGGTTGTAAAAGAAAATAAAAATGCTTTATGATTATTTGAGTGTTTGGTGCTTAAAAAGTTCCTAGAATTGGACTATCTTTTGATTTTGCCAAATTCAACTTTTGGAACAAAATCCCTTGTTTATGGAGCCAAAACTTCTAAAAAGTATTGTTATGTAGGCATTTTATAGTTCAACAATGGTTTTGAGACGTATCACAATGTGAAGCTATAATTTTGCATATTCACCTCTTGAACGATTTTTAGAGGATTTGGTGAAACTAGAAACTTAGATTGAACCTTTCTCAAAAATGCAAGTGCTATAGCTCATAAAGTCTAAGAAGATATATAAGATCTTATCCCACTAGAAGAAAATGTTGGTAAATCTGACTGACAACAAACAACTTACTATCCTAAACAACTGCACAACGACAACAAACAACTTACTATCCTAAACAACTGCATAACAACAACAAACAACTTACTATCCTAAACAACTGCACAATGACAACAAAGCGTCTCTGGTCATGGCTGAAGTTGTAGCAGTTGTTTATTTGACTTGGGGGATGAGGTGTGTTGTGTACATTTTGGGATGAACAATTTTGGGTCCATAATCAGATGAAATCTTTGCTGCTGCCGTCAGAGCAATTTGATATCTTTGACTTAGAGTTGTATGTGAGTCGTATGAATAAACAACTCCTTTACTACTTGAGTAATACTATAAAATGACTCTTGATAGAATTAAATTAAATAATTAATAAAATTCATATTTAGGCTGCCCGCGTTGCAGCTCCCAATACTATTCTTATTTTGATTGGAAGATGTGCACATTAATGAATGGTTTTCTAATTGTTCCATAGATTTTGATTAGTGCTAGAGTGCTACATCTAATTAGGAACTATACTAATGTGGTTGTATTGAAGATGCAATGCATTTCTTCTTCTCAATTGAACTATTTTGCCACTTGTGATACATTTTTGAAGCTTTTATCTTCAAATTTGGTCATGAAAACAACTAGATCATTGCCACTGCTAAACAACTACTCAATTGTAAATTGACCTGATATCAACTACACAACAACTACAAGGCCAAGCTTCGACTTTACATTGACTAAACAACAACTACAAGACTATACACTGACTACTAAGCGACTACAAATTGACTCAGTTACTCCTACAATTGTTGTGTACTTATTATGTAGTTGTTCTAGTCCAATTGTTTATTGCTTGTTCTTCTTCTTCTTAACCCATTCTCTTGAGTTGTTTAAAATGTCTAGACTAGCTCATCCCATCAATGTTAGCAATGAGTGCATTACATAGAGTGCCAATAACCAAATGTTTACTAATACCTTGCACATGCTAATAAGTCCTCTTTGATGAACAATTCAGTAGCACCTACCAAAGAATGTTTACAAAACAAGAAATGTTATGCTCTTCCTACTCCAATTCCAACCGACTATTTAAAAGGGGAGTATTTTGGCTAGCTTACTAAACCGTAGTTTTAGCGGAATTTTAGTTGTATTTTAGGTTTACATGAGTCGTAGTGAAATCATTATAATATTCTCTAAGCATGTGCTAGTTGTAGCTTAGTTGTATTTGAGTCATAAATTCAATTATTATTACTATTATTAACAACAATTAAAATGCTAAGATTAAAGCTCTTTGAAAGCTTAAAATTGTATATTTCATAATAATAATAATTTTTTTCATAATTTTTTTTAAAGATAGATAGAAATAAAAAAGATATGATTTATTTTAAAAAAGAAAATTAAAACATTCAAATATTAGAAGTTAGAATTTTAAAATTTGCAAAAAACTTGTTACAAGTGCTTTACAATTTGGATTTTAGCATGTAAATAGTCCATTTTGAGATAAATATGTGTTTTAGACACATTTTTTATGTTAAATTTGCCAAAAAAATTATTAAAGTTTTAATAGCAATCACCCCTAAAATCGAGTTGTAGTTTTAGAGTCAGTTTAGACCCTTCATTTTGATATTAGGGTTGGTAGTTTATAGGGTGAAGATGCGGCCGCCACCTTTGACTTTAGGATTTAGCTCCGCAAACTTGGTTTGCTGGCTTTATGCTCTTCTGAGGGTTTGTTGACATTGTGCACTTGTCAAAGTTTGTTGGCTCTGTATTCTTCTCATGTTTGTTTGCTCCGCTGAGGTTTGTTTGCACTACAATCTTCTCAAGTTTATTTGTTCCAAGCTTTTCTCAAATTTACGTACTCCGCATTCTTCTGAGGTTTGCTTGCACCCCGCACTTGTCAAAGTTTGTTGGCTCTGTGCTTTTCTCTAGATTTGTTGGCTCTCTGTTCTTTGCAAGTTTGTTCATTCCGCACACTTATCAGGGTTTTTTGGCTTCAAGCTATACTACATTGTAACTAAGTTTGATGTTTTGCTTTCATTGTCTATATGGAATTGCAAGCATGTGCACATGATGTTGAGTGGATACAAAAGACAATGTGTTATAATCTGTGATTGCTAAATAAGTAGTAGATGCACTATGAGTTTCTAATATACATAAAACTTTTTGATATGGTATATACAATTGATATATACTTTGAAGTAATTGTGTGTATTAGTTATGGAGTAAGTGACGACTAGGTGACAACTAGGTGGCAACTCTTGGATTTCATGTGAAGTGTGATTAAACTCAGATGTTAGAAATGTACAACTTTAGTAGGACTCAATGGCAAGTAAGATATGTTTGTAGCAAATATGGTCTTATTATTCTATGACTTAGTAACTAATACAGCTGCACGACTCTCATATTACTCAGTGTTCACTGTATTATTACTATGCCATGAATTTGTGACTAAAAAATCACTTCTGCAATAACTACTTGTCCAATGAACTATGACTTTATTATTACTCAGTGGCCAATAAAATGTGACTCTAATACGACTCAGTGGCCAGTGAGGTAGTACTATAGCATGACCCATTGATCATCACTATATGACTTTGTAGTATCTAATTAATGATTGAACTATGATAGCACTATGACTATGCCATGACTTTGTGGACACTAGATTATCACTATGCCATAATTGAACAAGAACTACTATATAACTATATGATGATTAGGAAACCACTAAGCTATGACTCAACTACGATTCAACCACAATTCAACTATGACTCAACTATGACTCAACTATGACTCAACTACGATTCAACCACAACTCAACTATGACTCAATTATGACTCAATTATGACTTAATTATGACTCAATTACAACTCAATTATGACTCAACCACGACTCCACTATGACTCAACCACAACTCAACCACAACTTAACCACAACTCAATTATGACTCAATGGCCTCTCAATTACAACTCAACTACAACTCAATAACAACTACAGAATTACACTAATACAACTCAGAGTACTCCCATAAATGACTTACACAAGTGAAATTTGACTAACCCACAACCCAACTATAACTATCATTAGCACGATCATCTGAATATTATGTAATTTAGGGACAAAATAATTGTTAATAAATGTCCATAAAGTTGCTCTCAACAAATAGGAACAGAACAACTGGAAGAAAGTGGGCCCTATCATGAGTTGTATTGCAGTTGTTACCATACCCATGAATAGTCGTATGTGAGTAGAGAATCTAGTATTTATCTAGGCACTTACTTGATGACCTACTGGAAAAAAAATTTGACAAAAAAGTTAATACTATGTCAATTGTGTCAGACGGATGAGAATTACTGTATCGCTAGAATGTCCTAAACGACAGGTTTTCCAAAACTGGGACATGACTGCACAGTTGTATAGTTGTAAAAGAGTTGTTTGTATCCTAAATGACTAAAAAATGAGTTGTTTATAGAGTCTTATTTTGCACTTTTTCTTCTAGTGTCCCCTTGATTGCTTCTTGTGGGAAAAACTCAAATTTTATATATAAGTTGCCCATACTTGAAATTAAGGAATTTTTTAAAAAAACTCTTTTTTCTTACAATTTACTTATTTATCCACTATTGACGCTTGTTATTGGTAGGTGAGAACACTAGATAGAGTGCGTTCAAAATGCATGTATTTTTTCAGTATTTTTGCTCTTGTAGCAAAATTAGGATCAATGCTATTGAATTGGGATACCAGGTAAATTGTCTCTTAAAAGCTCTTCACACTACATCAAACGTCCTATTTGTAAAAGTTCCACCTCAATGCAAGGTCTTTGGTTTATTGGGTTACAAAGGGCAAAATAGATTACTAAAGAAAGCCTTGAACTTTTTTTGCAAAAAAGTTGGTGGGAATTGAACTTAAAGTTTGGTCAAACAAAAAGCCCTCCAACTTTTCAAAGAAGTCCCACCTCCTTGGCGTCAAATTTTTGAGACAACAATGTCATGCAAGCACTTTCTAGCGCATCAAGATGTGGAACTTGAGACAATGTGAACTGCTAAGTTCCATTTTTTGATTCTACACCAATTGAATTCTTGGATTTCAATGGGGCTTGGGATGTGGAGCATAGTATGAACCGTCCTTTATGACATTTGCACCCATATTATAAAACACCCTGTTGAGGCAACTTTGGCTGAAAAGGGACCAAATAATGCATGGAGGCTTGCCAAAAATTTATTTTTGACAAGGCAATATCTACAATTTCCTTGTGTACAACAACTATTGTAAATATTACCTTTTATTTCATAATTAGCAGATTGAATAATCAAAGATGGAAAATCTTTTTATTTTGCAAACAAAGAGACTCATCATTAGTTGAAAATTAATGAACATATTTAGATAGGTAGAAGAAATATGTGGTCATCGTTGGAAACAAGGAACATTAGGGATAGTTACACTTTCACCTCATTCACAATCTTCAAAGAATGAAGACAAGGCAGTCTCTCTTTAATTAATTTGCTGAGGTTTCATTCTTTGAAGATTGAAAAGTTTTTTTCTTCACCTTCAAAGGTGAAGAATGGGTATGAAAAAGTTTTTATTGATGCATGTCTCTTTTTCATCTCACTTTTCTTGCTTTCACCCTCTTGCTTGTAATTGGAGACCTTGGTTGAGTATGGGAATGCAGCTTGCTTTCTTACCGCATCATCATTTTTCAAGTGAACTCATTCTTTATTCTTCACTGCCTACAAAAGAGAAGTCACACCTTCATGGAGAAATGCTCCCACTAACTCCTATTTCCACTCCACAACTTCTCATCTATCTATATATATAAAAGAATCCCATATTGAATGAAAAGTAAAACAGAGTAGAGTAACAATAAAGTATGACAAATCATTGCAAATTACACTACTCATTGCAAGTTACACCACAACACTATCTTTTATCCGCTTCTCTAGATGTTAACAACAGGTCACTGGCAATTGCACCACAACTTTCTCTTGGCCAATTAGAACGCTCATGTATTCTTCGAGAGAATCCCATATTTGAAGTAAAGTAAAATAGAGTAGAGTACAAGTTTAACAAAATTTATAAATGGAATAAAGTAAAATTTGGGAGGCATGTGGATAGGGGGCACATGGATATGAGGCATAGAGATAGGGGGGCACAGGGATAAGATTGCTATTGCACAATTTGTTTATTGCAAGGATATTTTGTTGTCTTTGTTGGTACAACAAGTACGTAAACTAGTATGTATACAAAAGAATTTGTTTGGTGAAGTTGCTCTTGTTGATTGGTTGGGTCAGAGTATTGTGGAGCAACTTCTAGTGATCCTTTGTCTTTTTAGCAAAGTATTAACAAGGGAGAAAAGAGTACATATATGTATAGTGACATGGTCACAAAAGTAGATTACGCTAAGTGCTTTTAACCCTTAAAGGACAGATGGATCACCATGGCTTGCCTTGCCTGTAGCATTCTACAGCGTTTTGCACATGGGCACCACTAGTACTGCTTCAAAAAGTTGGAAAAGTCAACAGTGCATGGTACCCCATGAAAATTGCAAGAACGGCAGCTTAGGAATTAACACCATGTTTTTGAATCTTATCACAATTTGAGTTACAAAAAAAAATGAATGCATCTCAAGAGGTAATTTTTTGTCTTTCATGATGGACCATGTGTTTATGGTCACTTTTGAAGAAAAATCAGATGAAAAACGACTTTTTTCTAAATCACAGAATCTATTTTCAGAATTGGAGGATGTTTTTTGTCCTCCTTGATGTTTAGGGGTTAACAAAAAAAACCAACTAGAGAAAGTAAGATACATCCATAAAGTGATTTACACTAAAGTTTTACTCTGAATTAGGTTTGCATTTGTGAGTTCACTCATGGTTTAAATACTTAAATTGCCCAAATTTAGTGATCACCCAATTTGCTTATTGCAATGATATTCCCCTCCGTTGGTACAACATGTACCTAAACTCGTTCTTTCTAAAAAAATTATTCACAGAGAAGGTGCCCTACTAAATTTCCCAATGATAAAGCTTTCGAGTCGGGTGAAGATGTGCACACGCGGGGGGAAACGAACAACATACGCAGGCTTCACCAGCGAATATTCCTTTACGGGCGTGAATAACGATTTCTTGAGCGAGCATATTCAACGATTCACCTGAACGTGGTGGTCACTCGCGGTGGCCGCTCTCGTTTCTAGATTCCGCATCCGGTTCTGTAAAGGCAGTCACCGCGCTCTCTCTCGGAGATGGCTCATCGGTCCTTGGGAGTCAAATTTGATGGTCTTCGACATCGATCCACCACCCACTCCACTCCACTCTAGTCACAGTCCTCCTCCAGTTTGAGTATGCCACCAACTCTCACACAATCTGCGCACGTCTCGCACTGCTTCTGCTGCCACTCGTGACATGCCGGGCTACTCCTTATCAGTTGTGTCTGTGAAGCGCTAGTTGTCAGTTGTGTCGATTGACGCGCCGGGGCGAGCACTGCATGCAGGTGAATCTAACTTCCCCGGTGGGGGAGATCAAAGCCTGTTTGGAGGTAAGATTCGGCTCACAATTCCCTTTGAAAAGTACCTTAGGATACTCCTTTCAAAATTCTAGCAACGAGGCACATTCTAGATTGTGGTAGCATCAGCAGGTAAAGATGGATCATGGCTCTCGCTTGCAAGTAGTTTCATTAGTGCCCACGATTGGACTCTGTCTATTAGAAATTAGGGTGGGGTTGGATTTCTTCTGTTTGTGGAGGATCTCGATTTAGAAAACCTCTCGAGGAAACCTTTTTTTAAAAACTAATGGACGGTTTCATCACCGAAGTTTCAATCCGTGGTGTGCTGTACAAACCTTGCTCTGGTTCTTGTTTTGTGATTTAAATGCTTTGTGATTTGTATGCTCTGTGGGGTTTTGCAGGTTTTGTAATCAGATTGCCTTAGCACATAGCGATTCTTCTTTTTAGTTTAACCCGGCTCGCAAATCCTGGCTGGCTTGCTGCTTTTGTAGTGTAGATTGGGCAGGAACAGGGGCAGATAGTAGAAATTCATTCTAGAAGCACTCATCGTCCCGGCACTCTCCAGATTCAGGTCTTTAGAAATTTGTTACTTCAGTCATCAGTTTCGTGGTGGATCCAGGAGTTAGAAGTTATTAGGGCGCGCTTGTTTGAATATAACCCATGGTTGACAAAACAGGTCCTACTGGACAGGACTTGGCAGGGCTGGCTCTGAAATTATGGACGAATTAGGGCACCGCCGGATTAATCAGCTTTCCACAACGTTAGAAAGAGCTAGAAATGCTGCTCGTGGGCTTCTTTCTCGCTCGCTTTTTTGACCTAATGATGGCTCCCTGGTAGGACCCCCAAAGAGAAAGTTACCGTCACCACAGTCCTTTTCGATTGTATACAAAAGTCTCTAACCAAGGGTTTTGCGATCTCGCGAGTGCAAGTTTGTTAGCAAATAGGAGCACGATGTGATTCTCCATAGATTTTCTAAGTACTAGTCCCCCTTTGTAGAGTTTTGGAACGGGGGTTTAACGCCATTTTTGCTTCCTCTCGTCTCCTTGCAAAGTTTCAGAACTCGGTTTTCTTCTAAACCCTTAATCAGGCGTGTTTTCTTCTAGCCCCTTAATCAGGCTTTGTTTTCTTCTAGCCCCTTAATCAGGCGTGGGAGGAGTTGGACACTAGTAAGTTAGAGACACCTGGATGAGAGAATTACGGTATCTTAGGTCTGAAGAAGTGATCATGGTAACTCAAAGATCACTTATCAGACGGTTAGTGAGTCACTGACAGGCGCAGTAATGATTTAGAATGTGACAGGGGTACTTGAAAATGGGGGCACATTTGAAAGTGTTTCGATGTCGCAACATCCATCGAAGCACGATGTACTCTTTCATAGTCATCCTGGTGCTCTACTGTATACTCTACACGGGTCGAGTCCAAGTGCTAACCATCGGCAGAGGAGTCTACGGCCGTCCACCGGAATGGAACCACAGCAACACCCCGGAGTTGCAAGAGTCCCGTGACAAGGCAGTCGAGGATTTGATCCAAGCGTTGCAAGCAGCAACAGAGTTGGCAGCGAACGGGGAGAACGAGAGCACGTGGTTCACCCCCCAGGCTCAGGAGCTTTGGAACAGAGAGAATCCGTGCTTGTCTCGGACCGAGATCCGGCAGAAGTACCGGCAGAGAGATTCCGTGCCTTACTCCGAGCCTCATCCGCGATGGCGAGAGGTGTTGCAGGAGTACTCCAAGCTGCACCGGACGTGTATGCACAAGGTGCAGGGCGACCCGACGTCGCATTTCTTGAGCCGCAATGCGAGTGTGAAGTGTCAGTTCATGGTCGTGGATACGGAGGACGCGGCGGGGCTCGGCAACCGGCTCGTGATGATCGCGGCCGCGTTTGCGTACTCGCTCGTGACGCAGCGAGTGCTCCTCATTGCCAGAGAAATCTTACCTCCTCAGGTACCACCACTACACCTTGTTAACTTCAATTGATTTTGAAATTAAAGACTTGATGAGCTGCCCTTCTAAACCTAAATTCGAATCTAAACCTAATTTGAATTGAAGGATTTGGATCTTGTATCGAAAAGTTAGAAACTATTTAGGTAGGTAGCTTGAAGTGCAACCCCTCTCTTGTAAAGCGCCTCATAGGTGGTAGCTTACGAATGGATATGGTTTGCAACTAGAGACTCGATGAGCTGCCCTTCCAAACCTAATTTGGTTCGAAACCTCATTTGGCTTTAAACCTAATTTGAATTGAAGGATTTGGATCTTGTATCAAAAAGTTAGAAATTATTTAGGTAGGTAGCTTGAATTACAACCCCTCTCTTGTAAAGCGTATCATAGGTGGTAGTTCAGGAATGGATATGAGGTGGTCCTTGAATGGACCCTCTTTAGGGCGTCCTTCCATGTGAGTGGGGGTGGCTGGTGGAACGTGATGTAGCTGGGTGAGAATTGGTAGGATGGGAGTTCCATTTTTTTGGAATCCTTTCCCACCAATTATTGGCTAGCTACAATAAGTTCCACGAGCCACCCTCTCACATGGAAGGATGCCCAAGGTTAGTCATAGAAGAAAAGGTGTATTTTATCATAAGTGTCAATCATACTCCTTGATTTCACTTCATCATTATATAAGTTGCAAGAGAACTATTTATGGAAGACTTAGAATCACAAATAGGTGCCTACTACAAAAAAAATATGAAGTTTCATCTACGATTTCAATGATGCTTCAGAAAATATGAAAAATAAATTGTGTTACATTCGTCATCCATTTCTCTTTATCTAAAAATTAAATTAAAAAAATCTTATCTAAAAAAACCTATGAAAAAGGCAGATCAGCACTTAAAGTGTCGCTTTTCGAGCTACCTACCTTAAAGTTGCAGGTTAAGGACGAGTAAACATGTCTTGCATTCTCTAACATTGATTAAAAGCATTGATTGAAGTGTGAAGCAGTGGGACTGGATTATGCTTAAGTGCCAATAAACTCTACAACACCATACTAAAATACATTACTAAGTCATTGCTTGTGTCAATCAATTTGGTATATTCACATGCGGTTTGGAGGGTAGTGAATTATCTCATACCTAACAGTCAAAACTTTTCAACTACAGTCACAATTTTTAAAGCAAAGATCCAACATTTTTAGTTGAGAGATTCATTTTCAAAGATAAAATCGTAAGGTTATTTTTCTAAATATGCTGTGGTCAAGATCATTCTATATATTATGTATGCTTTGGTGTTATGGACTTGGAGCATGGTTGGACCAACCCTAAATCGCATGGTTGTCCAGCACAAATGCAAATAGTCAAGGTACAGATGTAAGATGTTTTTTTAAAGCTGGGGTGCAAACCCAACCTTGCATTTGTGCCCTAAAATTTGTACCCTAACTCTAGCATGGATAGTCATGTCGCCTAGATCGGATAGCCCGCCTATCTTGTCCTTCTTGTACTTTGATCTAAACTTGCTTGTCCTTTGACCTAAACTTGCTTGTTTTTTGACCTAAGCTTAACCCAAAATATCAACCGTGATTTGGAGTGGTTGGATTTTGCATATCACTACAACACATGTGCTTATTGTTTGGTTCCAATTGATTACTCGTGAATGCAACTATTTTATTTATTGATGATGTGATTTTCAAATGTGATGATGGCAGGTGGTATGTGAACCCTTTGAAGGCTCCTCGTGGCGACGCTTTGACCCCAACTACGCCGCGACGCCGTTTCGCGTGGGGAATACGTACTGGAACAAGTCGCAGCACTTCCATGGCCGCATCGACGCCGCTCAAAGAAACGGAGATGCTGCCCCGCGTGATTACGCTGTGGCGGACGGGGAAGGGTGGTACACGGAGCAGGTGGACAGCCGATTCTTCTGTGACACGGAGCAGGGGTTCTACCGAAACGTGCAATGGGTGTACATCATGGGGTGCCTCTACTTCACGCCCAAGCTCTACGCCGTGCCCGCGTTCCGGCCTGTTCTGGATGCGCTCTTCCCAGATCGAGCCATCCTCACCAACGTCCTCCGTGACCTGTTGCCGCCGTCTGACGCCGTCTGGACGAAGGTGAAGACCATCGAACAAGAGCACAAGCTCCAGCAAGCAGATCGCCGGTTGGGGATCCAGGTTAACTCTTGCGCAACTTTTCAATTTCTGCCACACAAGTTCTCCCTAGCTTGGTCTCTCTAACAAAACGTCCAAATCAGACACGTTTCTTGTACCACTTTAAAAAAAGCTCTTTTTTGCTGATTTCAAATGCTAAGAAAGCGTTTGCAATGTTCAATGATCTCACGGGGCAAATTAAGTAATTAGAGAACATTCCTCTCCTAGCAAGCTTGACCTTTGCCCATATGATGAGGTACCATTGCTGCTACTAAATCTTCCAAATCATCAATAACAAGGAGCTGACAGCATGCATAAATATGGTACTTTTTGCATGGAATTTGGGTGTTGAAACAATGACATCAAAGCTGGAAATTTTGCATACATTTGTCAAATGATATATTGATAATCTAGAATGCATGTTTCTCTGGCACAAAGACAAAAAATAATACTAGTTCATCCTTGCAAGGAAGCTTTTTGAACGTTTTTAGAGAGACAAACAGAGGGATTAACTCGAACAAACTGCAGGTGAGCAATTGCGGGCTGGTCTTATTTATAAGTATGTGATGGGTGAGCAATTGCGGGACTGGTCTTATATATATTGACAAGTATGTGATCGATGCAGATGCGGTACCGGTACAAGTTCGAGCAATTCGAGAAGATCCATCGCGTCGTGGAGGAGAGGGTGCTGCGATGTGGCATGGAGAATCATCTGCTCCCGCGCATCGGCAATACAAACCATGCGCTGTTACGCCCGGGGTCCAACCAGACGGTGCAGACGACGTCGGTGTTCGTGGCGTCGCTGTTCGAGGGCGTGAAGACGAATCTGAGCGAGACGTTCGGGCAGTACCCGATGGCGAGCGGCGAGCGCGTGGAGGTCAGTGCTTTTTTTATTGGTTAAAAATAGCCAAAATTCACCTTAAAATTTATGCTTCATTATCACTAAAGAAAATGAACTTGGAAAAGAGTTTCTCCGTAGCCAATGTTCACTTCTATGGTCAAGCCATGATTGAGGACCATATATGAATTCTCTTATTAGTTGATTGACATTGTCAATTCAATCTCCAACCAAAATAATACAGGTGTCATGTTAGCCACATATTTCATCTTTCACACTTTATTTGTAGTACTTTTTCAGAAGTTGTTCACAAATTTCATCTTTTACACTTGTAGTATTTTTTCAGAAGTTGTGGCCAGTACACTTCATTTGCGCCTCTTTACATGTGTAATAAAAAGTCATTGGTAACCAATATTCTATTTGTTTTCCTTCTTGAACAAACAAAACATGTTTCTTGAAGTGCTTTTCCAAAATAGCCACATAAGCGAATTATCATCATAATCATCGCCAGTACTTTGATAATTTAATATCCTTAAAAAAAAACCCGGGTGGTGCAGGTGGTGCAGCTGTCGCACGAGGGCGAGCAAAAGTACGGCGTGGACATCTTCCAGGAGGCGCTGGCAGAGATCGTGACGCTCAGCTTCTCCGACTCGCTGTTCGTGACGCCGCAGTCCACGTTCAGCGGCGTGGCGCAGGGCTATGGCGGACTGGTGCCGTGGTTCATCGAGTTTCGAGAAGAATCAGAGGAGCCGGAGGTGGTGGGCAGCGCCAAGAAGCATCGCTTGTCGTGCACGCGCGGCCAAACTGTCGACGTTTGCTTCCAGGTGCCCTACGATTACACGTTTAAGTGCGCGTATGACGCCGTGAACGGGTACGAGATCAGCCATGTCTTCCCGGACATTCAAAAGTGCTTGGACGCCGACACTCCTGGTTTGCAGCTCATCACCGACTCCAGCTTCCTCACTGACTTCGGCTTCCCGACGTGACCCATACTCCTACCAACACTCCAAGGATTTTGGTTACCAGAAAATCACTGTAGAATGCACACATGTTATATTATTTTTTGGTGTAGATCCAAATAATTCAATGTTTGGTTGGCCACCACTATAGTACACACATTGCACCAATGAAAGCATAATTATAGAGGTAGGTACTCTTGTACTGTACTTAAGCTTAGTTCATAATCCTATCTCAAGTGTAGGTTTTATGGGTCATATTTTGGAGGTTGGGGCTAAGAGCAAGAAGAGGGGAATCTGGGCATGACTCATACTCCGACTGACACTTCAAGTATTTTGGTTACCAGAAAAATCACTGTAGAATGCACATCCTTTTATTTTTTTTATTTTATGGTTTAGATCCAACTAATCCATAGTTTGGTTAACCACCACTATAGTATACACAATGAACCAATGAAAGCAGAGTCGTAGAGGTAGATATTGGGAAATGCTATACACGCTGTGAACGGGTACGAGATCAGCCATGTCTTCCCAGACATTCAAAAGTGCTTGGACGTTGATACTCCTGGTTTGCAACTCATCACCGACTCTAGCCTCCGGACATGACCCATACTACCGACACTCCATGTATTTTGGTTTACCAGAAAAATCACTAGAGAATGCACACCCTTTATTTTTATTTTGTGGTTAGATCCAGCTAATCCATAGTTTGGTTGACTGCCACTATAGTATACACAGTGCACCAATAAAAGCAAAGTCTTAGAGGGGAAATGCTACAATGAGCGGGGATTTGTAAACAATGAGGTACGAGTTTAGATTTTTTAATTTTTGTTAGGATATTGAATTTCACTTGTGATTGTATACATAAGACCTTTATAATTGTGCATTTTAAACTTTCGTCTCTTAAAGAACTTGTTTTTTTTAGTTTTTCCATTTAAATTTGAGTTTAGAAATGGTTCCTGCTCACAAAATCCGACACCGGCTTCTTGACATGACATGTACTCCTACCAACACTCCATGTATTTCGGTTACTAGAAAACTCATTGTAGAATGCACACCCTTTATTTTTATTTTATGGTTTAGATCTAGCTAATCCATAGTTTGGTTAACCACCACTATAGTACACACTATGCACCCAAATGAAAAGCATAGTTATAGAGGTAAATATAGAGAAATGCTATACACTAGGCGAGGATTTGTAAACAGTGAGTCATGAGTTTAGATTTTTTTTTGGTTAGAATATTAAATTTCACTTACAACTGTATACATAGGATCTTATAATTGTGTATTTTGTACTTTTATCTCTTGAAGAACTTGTTATTTTTTAATTTTCCTATTGCTTTTGAGCTTAGAAGCGATTCCCACTCACAAATTTTTGGCTCATTGCTCATGGCTCATGGCTCATCATTTTAGGCTCACAAGATAACCTCATCTAGTAGATACATATTATGGATGTAAATCTTGTTGTATTCAAGCTTTGTTCATAATCTTGTCACAAATATAGGCTTGGTGGGTCATATTTTGGAGGTTGTGGTTAAGAACAAGAAGAGGAGTATCAGAGTGAATATAGGAGAAGGAGAATCAGTGTAGTTGTAGATATGAGTATGTGCTTGTTTGTTAAGTTTAGTTTATAAATCAATGTTTTTGACCCTATAAAAAGAGATGTACTTATGGAGTGATTTTAAAGGCGCAGCACTAGACATCATTGATGAGGTTTCTTTTCATTCTAAGTTGGAATGGACATTGTTTTACCTCTCTCAATTCCAAAATGATTGTCAACATTCGATTCCTAACTTTTTTTTTCAATAGAGTTTGAGTGGGTTGTATGGAATCTTTTTGGTATTTAATTCAATTTTTTTTTTTGGTAAACTTGTGCAACTAGATTCATTGATTCTTGCGGTATAGAGGAATTGGGTTCATATGAATTATGTTGTTTTCAACATGATCAATAAAAGTAGTGCAAAATTATTGCAATAAAAAAAAAGGGACAATTACTTTGTGTGAGGTTTGCTTTGTAGTAAGAGTAGAGGCTGTTTTTGGTTTGGAGCAGAAGACGTTTTCTAATTCTTGCGTGCTATTGGTTGAATTCAATGGTCAAGTAAAGTCTAAATCACCTTTACTTGTAACCTATTTTTAGCATTTACACATAATGTAGTAGTGTGAAAGTTTGATTAAAATTTGCATGCAGTAGTGATAATAATATTCATGAACTAAATTGGAAAATCCAAGCATGTAGTAAGAAGTTCTACATCTTGTATATATAAGCATAAGATAATACAAGTCACTTGTAACATCTTAACCCCTAAAGGACACAGCGTGCCGCTGCCACTAGTAGAATACAAGGTGTTTTTCTTGTATTTGGACTAGATTCATACCTTTATTACATTTGAGATCAACAAAGAAGTTGGAGAATAGATCTAAGCCGTTCTAGTGAGCTATTGAACATCCCAAATTAAAACTTCTTTTTGATAGCAAATACCAATTATACAACACCGTATATACTATGCCCTATGGTCCTTTAAGGGTTAAGGTCCTTTATCTAATCCTTATTAAGGATTTTAGGTCAAATATAAAAAATAACCCTAACAATTGGCCATGTATTGCAAGTAACCTAACAATTAAAAAACATTGAAAATAGGCCTTATCATAAATCAAAAGTAGACCTTGCAACTAAGGTAACCAAATTTTTGTGCATGTTTATTTTTGGAAATTGATATATGGACATGGGGGGTAAATTTTAGATATAAACCATCAAAAAGTTGAATTCAAATTTGGATTTTGAGATATAGATTTAAGCCTAGAGCCACAACGGAGATTACAATTGAACCACACTCAATGGAAAAGCTTAGCTTACAACCCTTAAAGGACCAAGCAACGTTTTCACCAAACACTCTCCAAAATTGCAATTTTTAGAGCATCAACCAAGTTTGAGAACAAAAACATTTTTACGCATATGTAACTCTAGGATCTTGTAGTGGGATAGTTTGAGAAGATTTGGAAAAAATTTCAGAATTTTCCACCGCGTTGATTGGAAGACGCAGTGGTTTGAATATTCAAAAACATCTTGTGAAAAACTAGGCAGCTACCCTTCAAGAGGTGAAATTCCTAAGGAAAAATGGCCATCTGCTTGGTGCTTCTCTACATTCCTTGTTTCCCCTTAATAGGGTACACACTTGAAAACTTTCAAATCATTTGAAATTATACAACATATGGGAAAATAATAGTAAGCAAAAAGAAATAGAGAATGATTCAAAACACTAAATTGTTGAGAATTTAATTATGGAAATGAAAAATGCCAATCTCAACGGTTGTATATTGAAATAAAAAAATTACATATTTTGGCTTTGTTTATTTTCCAAAATAATAAAACTTGAGTAAACAAAGGATTGAAAGTATATTTTAGAGTAGAGAATCCATAACTGCCTACAAACAAAAACTCCTCATAACTATTATCTCATTGATCAAAATGGAAAGATTTAAAGCTTTCCACATTCACATAAATCTCCTAAACCAATTTCAATTTTTTTTTTTGAAAAAGGCGATTTTCTAAAATTCAAACTTCTCATAACTTTCATCTCATTGATTGAAATCAAATGATTCAAAGCTTCTCACATACGGTTAGTTGCAAGAAACACTACTCAGTTTTTGTCTCAAACACCCTTAAAACTAGTAGTACTATATAGTACTATGAGCTTTTGAAATTTATTTTTTTAAATAAAATAAAATATGGACAATTGTAAAGCACTTAAAATAGCATACTTGTGAAAATTCAAACCTAGAAAAAATTTATTCTAAAAGTTATGCACAAAACAAAATCACCAATAAAAGTCAATTTCTTTCTTGCTTTTTAGAAAATAGTAAAATAATTCAAAAAAATAAAATAAAAACTTGCTATTTGAAAATCCATTAAACACATTCACGTGGTACAATTGCTTTGCTGAGGAATTTGTTCATATTTTGCCAATGAAGGGATATAAGATGCCCACTTTGAGACAATGTAGATGCTATGGAATTTATAATTTAACAAAACCCTTTTACAGATGCATGTAAGCATTTTTCATAAACAACATCTTTCATTTATAGTCTTAGAAAAGCTTTTTTGGACCCAAAATTGTACTAAAAATCCCCAAAATATCACAGATATAATTGGTTGATCAATGCTAGAAGCATAGAAGTTCATAAAATTACCTAGAAAGTTCTAGAATGTCTTGGAAGGTTTTAGAAGGTTAGAAGTTTCTTTTTTCTATCTAGTAGAAGCAGCTTGAGTGTTGTCCAAGTCGGAGAAAATTTCTCAAGTAACTTTCAAGCTTGAGGAAGCTTCTCAGGCAACTTCTAAAATTTGATGGAAAAATTTTGATCTCGAGTATATAAAAGAGTCGAGACTCAGATGTTCCTCAGTTCTGACTACTCATCTTGTCGCCTTAATCGTTGACCTTCAAGCCTTAGCTCATTGTCTTAGTCTTACCTTGTACCGCTATCATTGAATATACATCTCTAGCCTTGATTCTAGTATATCTATTTGTTGTTGTCTTACTTCTTTGTTTTGTCTACTTTCTTTTTATCTCTGAGTCCGTCCTTGACACAAAATGGCCAAGGTAGACACTTATTTGGGGCTATTCAAAAATAGTAAAATCATTTTAAAAAAATTGCAAAAATTATAGAAGGTTTATAACTATGACACGTACCTTCTTCTGAAATTTCAACTCAAAAAAACTTGTTGCACAAAAGTTACAAGCCAAAAAGCACCTGCAAAATGTGAAGGGGACAAAAATAGGACCGGTGTTTCTTGCAATCACCCATACATAAAAGTGTAAAGAACCAATTCCAAAAAAATTCAAAATAAATGTAACTTTCAAAAAAGTTTTTTAAGCTGCCCAGACTACCTGGTTTTAAAAGAAAAACAACATATCATGCAATAACTTTTGAACCATATAGTCTAAAGTTACGAAAATTGTTGGACCTTAAAGCTACTCCTTGGACACATTATGTGTGAAAATTTCAAAGAAAAAAGATAAAAATTTCACTTGTAATAAGCTGCCCAAAATCACTATGTAGCCAAAAAACAATGCTTGAATGGGCCTTTAGGGGTTAAAGACTACAAGTAAACCTCTAATTGTTGAAGGAGACTTAACAAACTCTAAAGTTTAAATTGAAATGTCCTAACTTTCACTTCACTAGATAGATGTAGTCTCTATAATACAAGTGAATTTAGTAAAGCAATATTGTTAACCCCTAAAAGCCTAAGGGGGTTAGGGCAAAATATAAATGTATTTTAAAATGATACTTTTGTAACTTTGATGAAGTTTGCTTCAAAAGAGAAAATAAGATTCATAATGCTTAGTAATTATCCATGCAGTCAAACACTCAAAAAATGTTTTGGATTTTTATGTAATTAATTTAGAAGCATTTATCATTTAATATTCACCAAAATTACAAATTTTACTCATAGATTTTAAAATTTGTTATGATTGGTTAAAAGTAGGCATTCTATCCCAAATTTTAAAAATGCAATCTTTTGAAAGGAGAGAGCATCATTAGTTTCTTGAAAAAATGAATTTTACAACATTAGCAAATATTGAAGTGTTTGTCTTTGAAAAATTCTCCTTGGTGGAGTTTAACTTGGATTGACATGATTCAAGTTAAGTTGGAAAGTAGACTTAATTTTTTATGACGTATTTATTGTTTTTTGAAAAAGTTATCTTTTGTCTTGAGCTATCCAAAAAAAACTAGCAGCAACCAGAAAATGGTTGATTGGGCACTTAGGGGTTAAATTGGGAAACTGCCAAATCAATGTTACATTCAACACAAGGGGCCAAGGTGAGTTGACCCCCTCATTGCCCCTTGCCTAGATGAATGCCGCTTAGGTTTTGTCTATTGCACATTCATATTTTCAAGATAGGATGGAAAGAACACCATATAACGCGTTATTTGTTAAGTTGGGACAACAAGGGGTCTCATTTTGTACTCACCTAAATCTTAGATTGTCACCTTAATTTATGTGGAACCATATTTGTTAAGTTCAAGAGGCCTCCTGAAACCATGGTTGTTACATTGGACCGCCCGTCCACCTGCCCACCCATACGACCAAAGTGTCTGATTGAGGTCATGGTCCGTCCGGTGAAGTCAACTCATAGTTGACTTTAAAAAATGGTCTAAAATATAAAAAAAGACTTACTTTGTACATGCTAGTGACACTCATTGTTGCCAACATGAAGTCAAAATGTGGATTCAAAGCCATATCACGTAATAAAAATGAAAATATATAATTTGATTCTTCCATTTTTAGGTGAAAAACCCTAAAAATGCCCTAATCCACTCGTTTGGTCTAATTTTTCCGCCCGTGTTGTCTGATTTGTCCACCCGTCCATGTTGTCTGACAACCTCAACCTGCCCAAAGTAACAACCTTGCCTAAAACTTGCTTAATGAACTTTTTGTCCAAACCTTCAGATGTTAATGAACTTTTTGTCCAAAAAGAGAGTCTTTTTGGAAGATATATGTCTCATTTTATTAGAAAACAGTCAACAGATTCCCAATTCAATAAAGATGGTGTTTTCTTCCAAAAAAGCCAAAAGTCCCACTTTGTAAGCTTTGTCCCAAATTAACAAATAACGCGTTATATTTGTTAATTTGGGAAATACATGTGTCCCACTTTGTACTCCACCTCAAACCCAAAAAGTTACCTTAAACTAGATTCGAAGGTATCAAATTCAGTCTGAGCCACTAAAAAAATTTCCCTCACAAATGCCTCCGCTTAGGTGAGGACACGTGTACAAAAAAAACACTACAAGCTAGGTTTGAGGAGACCTCCTCAAACTTTCACCTCAAAATTTGAAAGTCCCAAAATGTATGGTTTTTCCCAAATTAACAAATAATTATGGTGATAACAATTTTGCTATTTTACAAACAATAGTTAAAATAAAATTTTCCTTTAATTTTGAAATGGTTGAATTTTGTTTTGAATAAGAGTCTCCAAATCCAAATATGAATTCAAAAAGTCTCAAATTCAATCTCCTAATAATAATTGTCCAAACTCTCACCATTTTTGAATTTGAGAAAGTAGAGCTTTTTCACGATTGGCCCTACAAACTCACAAACCAGTTGACCAAGCTCCCAATCCCATTAGGGGGCTTCAAACAAAAACTTTTTTTGGTGACTCACATCGCGATGCACCTCTGTGAATTCACTAGTGAATCTTGACATGACTCACCTTTGGACTTCACTCCTAACATGATGCATGTGAGGAGTGAATTTCAGAAACTCACTTTCGTGACTTCTTGGGGCTCATGCACCTGCATCCTGAAACCCTAAAAAAAATTTTGCAGAAATTTTCGCAAACTGACAAGTGTCTCAAACTTTGCACGTGTGAAGGAATGAAAACATTTCACTAGCAAACGGAGATCCTGTGAGGTGAGAAGTTCGAAGGCAAGATTTTATGTTTGAAGCCCCCTATTCATCCAGGCGGGGGAGCGATGAGACTCATGAGAGTGTCGGTTCACCCTTGCCAGTGAACCAGTTGAAAGGCAGGTTCACTTTACATCATGAAATCACGCCTTTTGAGGGGGAGGAAACATAAAAAAGCATAATGGAATCACAAATCAGGACAAAGTGCTTGTCAAAGGAGGAGGATGTGCCACGTCAGCATGAAGTAGGAAGAGGGACCGGAAGGCACATAATCTACACATCCATTGGCCCTTGAAAAAAGCCAATGCGTATTTAGACAGATCCTAATGAGCCTGTCCCACAAGTTTATATGTGAGATTTCTTTCCCTTTTGCAATGGACAGCGTATGAACGTCGCAGCACTGCATAGAAATCCGTGGCCACTCAGTGCATGCTTATCTTGCATTTCAACACAGAATTGTCTCCGGATTTTCAAAGAGTGTGGCTTTGCGAGGTTGCTGATTCGGACTCGGAGGTATCGACGTGTGCACGGCCACTTACTTTCTGATCTAGAGAGTGTCGGTTGATCAGTAATTTTCTATGAGTACGTGAGGGTTTTTGTGGTGAGGATCTGGTGGACATAGCCGCGGGAAGCGAGTGAGATTTACATTATGGCGTCTACTGCTACCCGCGTTACGACTCCATTCACTTACGAGTCCACTGCAAGCGATGTCATTGCCGGCATCGATCTCACAGGCAAGCGCGCCATCGTCACGGGCGCGTCGTCCGGGCTCGGCATCGAGACGGCCCGCGCGCTGGCATCAGCAGGAGCCGAGGTGACGCTCGCAGTGCGCAACGTTGAAACGGGCAAGGGAATCGCATCCGAGATCACCAGCAAGACTGGCAACAAGAAGGTGTTCGTGGCGCCGCTCGACCTCACTGACCACGCATCCATCGCGGCGTTCGTCAAAGCGTGGCACGGCCCGCTGCACATTCTCGTCAACAACGCGGGAATCATGGCGCTGCCAGAGCTCCAGCGATCGCCGGAGGGGTGGGAGCAGCAGTTCGCCACCAACTATCTGGGCCACTTCGAGCTCGCACTCGGACTGCACGACGCCCTCGCCGCGGCTGGAAATGCACGCGTCGTGTCGGTGAGCTCATCCGGGCACACTTTTTCCCCGATTCAGTTCGACGATATTCATTTCGAGAAGCGCAAGTATAACGACTTCGTGGCTTACGGGCAGTCGAAGACGGCGAACTCGCTGTTCGCCGTGGAAGCTGGCAAGCGATGGGCGAAGGACGGAATCACCGCGAATACTTGCCACCCTGGCGTCATTTATGAGACCAAGCTGTCACGGCACGTGCAGATGAACCCGGAAATGGAGAAGGATTTGAAGAAACTGAAGACTAAAACTATTGCACAAGGTGCGTCCACGCAAACGTTTCTGGCGGCATCTCCACTGGTGGACGGGATCACTGGGCGGTATTTCCAGGACAATAATGAAGCCGAGGTGGTTCCTGTTGCTAGCGACGGCTCCTTTCCTGAGGGCGTCAATCCGCACGCGATCGACGCCGGCGATGCCGCTAAACTGTGGGACGCGTCCCTGGAGATGCTCAAACAAAAGCCTGCTGTGTGATCGTTGGGAGTGACGGTAATCTGCATTTGTTTTGAGGGAAAGCCCTTATTCCAAGTGGCAGAGACTGATTGGAGAATAGAGTTTCAAGTCTACATTTCACATGTCCAAAGTCAAGCATTGTGTTATTGTATATGTTGAGAGCTAATTGTGAACGTTCTCTGGTGTTCAACATGTCAATATTCGACACTGAAGCCCTCTTTTGTACCAGTCAAGGATATCCTACATATATGCTTTGGAATATTTTTCTTTTGCTTTGTTTCAGTTGTGGATGTAATATAATAATTATGCATTATAAATGTCCCGTTTTGTCGCAATTGGTAAATTATTTGAAAATGATGTTTGATGCTACCAAGGTTTGATTGGCCATCGAAATGGAAATCCTGTACAGTACAGCATAAAATACTTGTAACTTGTTAAGCAAAAATTTGAGGAAAACGCAATATGGACATTTGGTTCACATGTTCTTAAAAGACTAATTAATACATATTTGTCCAACAATGTAAAACCCAAGGGTCCCAAAATTGCGTTGCTTTGTAAAACAAATCAATGAATATTGTGTTCTTTATTGTGAAGCCATTCACTATCACACAGTGATGTGAAAATGAGTGTACGACATTTTTCATGTAAATCTGAAACCATTTCCATATCACAATTAGTATCGGGTGAATTACTAAGGAAAAAAGATAAAAACATCATCAGACTTCTGAAGTAAGAAAATCAAGAACCACAAATGATATACAACTCAATCGATCGCATCCAACAACAAAAAAAGTAGTGACAAATGCATACTCGTAAAATATAGATCACAGCATCTGTTGAGATAAGACATATGAGAGTAGATAGCATAAAGGTCCTAAGAAGAACTAGATTCGGGTATGAGAGTTTTTAAGTTTAGATAACCCATATTTGCTACACATTTCAAATTGACAATAAAAGTTGCTATAATATACGATGCTAAGATAGAAAAGTTCCTTTATTCCAAAACCTCTCACCGAGGTTTACTAAGCAGCTGGTAGGAAAAAGAATAAACTATGAACTATTCTGATACCAAAGTCTACATTGATGATTAAAATAATTACATTAGGACAACTAACCTATTATTCTATCACTTGTTAACCCTTAAAAGACATATTAGGTTTAGATGGAGCTTTTTCTGATAATCACAAAATGAACAAGAAAACAAATGTGGAGGTTAGGCATGCATGATCAATCATAACATAAAAGTTAACACAACCACATGAGGAATCAATTAAAGACCTAAGCAAGAATTAAAGAATATTTCAGATCTTGTACATGCACATTGCAAGTGAAAAAATGGAAGATCTTGATGGTGCAAATAAGTTCAATGAATGAGTAGCAGTCTATGGTTGACCAAGATTGGAAGAACCCATTCCCTACATTGCTATAACTAACAAACTAAGTGATATTCTTGCACAAAAAAAGATTTTGTGAACATCAAATATGTCAATTTTTCCCTTAAACACAAATATAAGCTTTTCGTATACAGATGTTTTCAATCCAATGGATGACAAAAAAAGCAATGGTTGAATGTAAAAAAACACAAATTTTCATCCATATATTTTACTAAAGTGATCATGGAGATGCGGTACATCATGGAAAGCATAAAACGACCTCCTCAAATGCACTGATATTATTGAAATACCCCAAATTGTGAGAAGCATCGTAGAGATGGTGTTACACCCCATGCTAGCTAGCGCTTCTAGCTTCTTGCCAATTTCCATGATGACAGCATGCAATATTCTTTATTTTATGAAAGTGATCATGGAGATGCGGTACATCATGGAAAGCATAAGACAACCTCATTGAATGCACTCATATTTATGAAATACCCCAAATTGTGAGAAGCATCCTAGAGACGGTGTTAGGCCCATGCTACCCTTCTTGCCATTTCCATGAGGAGAACATGCAGCTGATTGTAGCAGGCAGCCACTGTAACCAGCCCCTCGGTTAAGGATTTGAGGGTGAAAATGAACTATGTCCATAACACCCACTTCAGTAGAACTGTCTCCAATAGACCCTTCACGAGTTACTTTTCTGCTTGCCACGGTGCTTGAGCATTTCCAGAGACACGTCCCAGAGTTTCGCCGCGTCGTCGGAGCTAAGCGCATGAGGCTTGACGCCATCGCTAGGCGACTGCGTTCTCATAACGGTAACCACTTCACCTTCATTATTTTTCTCGAAGTAGCGCCCGCCGACGCCTTCCAGCAGGGGCGACGCCGCGAGCAACACGGGCGTGGAGGCGCCGCGTTCCACAGACATCCACACCACGGCGTCCAAGTGATGCTGCAAGTCCGGGGTGATCTTCATGTACCGCGTCAAGTTGGTCTGAACCACGCCAGGGTGACACGCATTAGCAGTGATCCCATCCTTCGCCCACCGCTTGCTAGCTTCCACAGCAAACAACGAGTTCGCCGTCTTCGACTGCCCGTACGCCACGAAATCCTTGTACGGGCGATTCTCGAAGTGAATGTCGTCAAAGACGACGGGGGAAATCAGGTGCGCGATGGAGCTAAGGGACACGATGCGCGCGTTACCAGCGGCGGCAAGGGCGTCGTGCAACCCGAGCGCGAGCTCAAAGTGACCCAAATGGTTGGTGGCGAACTGCTGCTCCCATCCTTCTGGTGTTCGCGTGAGCTCCGGCAGCGCCGCGATCCCGGCGTTGTTCACGAGGATGTGCAACGGGCCGTGCCAGGATTTGGTGAAGGCTGTGATGGATGCGTGGCTGTTCAGGTCCAGCGGCGCGGCGTACACGTGCGTGTTGCCAGTCTTCGCGGTGATGTCCGCGGCGACCCGCTTGCCCGCGTCGACGTCGCGCACTGCGAGCGTCACCTCGGCCCCTGCGGACGCGAGCGCGCGGGCTATCTCGACGCCGAGGCCGGACGAGGCGCCTGTGATGACGGCGCGCTTGCTAGTGAGATCGACGCCGGCGAGCACATCGTCCGCGGTGGAGTCGGTTGTGAAGGGAGTCGTGAAGCGCGCGCTCATGGCTGCCTTCGTGCTCGCCTAGTTCTGAGTCAGTCTCTGTGGCTATGGCGCGACGAACCCTAATAACTAGCAACCTCGGGATACAAATCTGGTCTCATAGACTCAACACAGGTGACCCAGTTCTAGTCAACACCAGTGCTAGTCTCGTGATCCGCAACGTAGTTATAATCTAGATCTCTCCAATGCGGTAGCTGGTTCCACTCAAGCCAACATGAAAAGTTCTCTGCTAGATCAAACAGTTCTACTCTCATCTCCGGTATTCTGGACCTTCTTATCTTCCTTCTCCTTTTGTACCGAATTGGAATGGAAGCAGCTCCTGCAGTGCTGCTTGCAGAATGCTTTGTTAAGTAAACCCTAATAGTGCAATCACACCAAGCGTGATGACAACGTCAGATATAACATAGAATCGCAGGTTCTAGAAACCCATGTTGCATAAGGACACCTCCAGCTTTGAAAGCTCGTGCATTCAAAACAGAGAAAGATGACATGTGCACCCTTCAGCTTACATGCAGTCAGTGAGGCGCCAAGTGTTGACATCTACTTGTGGAGAGCGCTCAAGATTTTTGTACCTCATCCTTGCTCTTCAAGCATGGTTCAGAAATAGTCAATTGACTTACCAATCACCAAGTGGAATATAGGATAGAGTTCAACAAATTTATGATAAATAAGGTAGGAAGTTCTAAGAGCGTGAAGGCTCTAAAATGGTGTACCTCCTCAAATGTACTTTATTTGTACATGTTTTTCATAGCTCTTCAATAATGTACAGCTTATGTACATTTTGAGGAGGTGCACCATTTTAGAGCCCTATGCCATTTCAACTTCAAATTTTCATAACTAATTCTACAAAACTTCAAAAAACATGAAACAATTTGGGTTAGATGCCAATTCCTCTTATCCTTCAAGGAAAATTTACTGAAAAATATTTCAAGAAGTTTCACCTCCCTAAATTTCAGTTTCAGCCCTTAGATAGTCCATTCATGAGCCTCCTACCTTAGTGATGTCAAGGTCATTGCTTGACACGCTTAGTTTGAGTGTTAAAGCATCATTCTCCACTGGTGCCCAAAAAAATAAGCAAGACAAAATAGAACATAAACAAAAACTTAACATTCAACAATTTTGAAAGTTAGAAAGCCAGCCCTTGGATTTGGTAGTGAAAAATGGCGCATTGCTACCTAACTCTTTCTGCTCCCATGGCCATTCTGGATGCAATTAGATGTACCATTGGAGATGCTCTTACAATGTTACTAGCATTTGGGAGGAAAGATTGTTTCCTCAGCTAAAATCCCATAATTTCCATTTTAAACTGTGGCATACATTGTTTGTTTCTTGTAGGTTTCGTTTATTTTGCTGTAACACACTATAATTATTTACTTAGAAAAATTTGGACAGTTTTGTATATGATTGTTTCAGATTTCAGCCGGTTTTTTTTGCAATTTCAACGTGTTGAGAGTACACTAAATGCCGGTTCCCCCCAGACTACTATCACCTTGTTCATAAATTTGGGAAGTAAGTTAGCTGAATGTCCTGAAAGAAAACTCTGCACATTCTTGTGCAGAGACTGATGATGGAAGCAGTCCTTCAGAGAAGAATGCATGTCACCATTCTCGAGGTGGCTTTGCATTACCTGCCACCTGGCTGGTACACCTGCTCTATTCTATCAGTCTGTCTGAACTCCAAAATAAATAAAAGATACAAAAAAAACGAAGACAAAAATATGAAAGGACAGAAAATAAAAATAAAGAAATAATGGAAAAGATTACAGACAAGACCCATAACATTGTTTATGGAGTCTCTACTGAATATTGCAATTAGGTTGGCTTGACAAATAGGTTGCCTTATTTTGGAAAGTTATCACTTGGTCATTTGGAAGTATAGTGGTTTTTGGTTAGCATCAACACTTTGGGTTTGTAGAGAAAGTGTTGACCTTATCCAAGCATTGGTCATAAACAAACCTTTCATTTGTGTTACTTTCCCTAGTTCTAAGGGTTGCAACTTTGAAGGTGCTTTCCCACCCATGCTTTTGGTACACTAACCAAACGTCTTTCTAAGGAGTCAAAATGGGAATTGATGAAAAGAAAATGTTGACCATATGCAAGCACTTGACCTTAACCCCTAAAATTCTTTTGTGTTTAGAGGCCCAAAACTGCTTCAAAATACTAGTCCCCAAACCAGGATCAAAATCTTCATTGAAACTTACTTTCTAACAAATCCAACCGTAGGATCCTTTGGTTGACTTGCACAAGTACATTGTCCCAAAATTTCAAAATGAACATCCCCATCAATTGCAAGATCAATGTGCCTAAACTTCAAAATGTAGGCTTTTCTAGTCCTTCCAGAAGGTGAAGTTTTGTTTTTCAAACTTTTTAGAGAAAAACATTTATGTTGTATTTCTTGTGCAATTTTGGCAATATGTTGGAAAATGGATTGAAAGCATATATAAACAAATTTAACCAAAAAAATTTGGATTCATTTTTTACAAAAATTGTAAAGTGAAAGGTACTGATGAATGAAAGATATAACTAATATGCTAATAAGTTTTGGAAGAATTTGAAAACTGTTAATCCCAATGGTGAGAATGCTCTAATAGACAACTAGTTACTTCAATTTTCATTTTTATTTGAAAATTTTCAAAATTGAGAGTAAAAGATAACTTTATATGTTTTTTCTACCCTCTTCCTACCTTCATTGCCCGCAAAATTAAACTCCTTTTAACTCTTACCTCATTTTTTGGAATTGAGTGATTCAATTTTTTTGAGGAGGTACCAATCTATAAAATTCTATTAATAAATAAATAAATAATTTAGAATATATTTTTTGTTGCCCAATTTGACATTGAAATTGAAAAAACCTTCTAACTTTTGCATTACTTATCGAAATGACAAGACCAGCCAACAAACCAAAACTCCACCAATAACTGATATTGCTTGGGGTTGGATAATCTATCAAATGATTGTTAAATGTAGAAAATATAGGTTGTTTAAGAATCGATAGTTGTCTTGCCATATGAATGTTTTGTGCTTTCTTGTTTTCGCGGATCATGGAAATTTTGTGTTCTTCATGATTAATGCAATCCATCCAAATTTAGTCTTGAATCCAATTCAGACTTGTGGATTATGCAACTATTACTATTATATTATGCTGAACTTATAAAAAATTTATTTATTTATTAGACATACAACTTACAAACATATACTTAGTGTAAATAAAGCTTCCCATGTAGATTATGATGAGTAGCATCCATCCTAAAAAATTCATGAAAAATTTCCAAATTATGAATTCAATAGAGCCTGCCCGAGTTCTCATAAAGCCCAAAGTGGGCTCCTTGGTCCTTTAGGGGTTAAACAAGCTCATAATACATGCTTTTGAGCAAAAGGAAAGTGGGGTTGTGATCCTATCCATTTGTTGCTCTTACAAAGGTTGATGCTAACCAAGCACCATTGTATAGATGGGTACAGGGTGCTTACAAATTGTTGATTTTAGTTTTTGAGTTTTTTTGGTGAAACATGGTGTACGTTTGGTATATTTTTGTCAATTTTTTTTATCATTGCATCCTTATGGAATGCCAAGCAAGTACATCAAATTTCAGCTCTTAAAAATCAAAACTCCATTTTTGGTGAATGATTTTGTAAGGAACTCATGGTATTATATGATTATTTGTTGAAAAATATTGGTGATGAATTTTTGAGATTTGATTGCATGGGTATGTAGGAAACATCCATATGCACATCTTCCATGCTAAAAAAAACCCCCTTAAGTAACAAAACTTTGAGTTACAAAAGATTCAATGAAACTTGTGATAGGCCCAAATTTTGTAAAATATATATTTTTCTATGAAAATCAAATTTTGTTTGTTTGACTCAAATATTGTAACTAAGTTTGTATTTTACAAAATTTGGGCCTATCACAAGTTTCATTGAATCTTTTGTAACTCAAAGTTTTGTTACTTAAGGGTGTTCTTTTAACATGGAAGATGTGCGTATGGATGTTTCCTACATATCCATGCAATCAAATCTCAAAAATTCATCACCAATACTTTTCAACAAATTATCAAATAAAACCATGAGTTCCTTATAAAATCATTCACCCAAAATGGAGTTTTGATTTTTAAGAGCCGAAATTTGATGTACTTGCTTGGCATTCCATAAGGATGCAATGATAATTTTTTGACAAGAATATACCAAACATACACCATGTTTCACCAAAAAAACTCAAAAACCGAAATCAACAATTGGTAAGCACCCTGTACCCAATTGTACATGCAACTCTCAAGAACTAGTATATTCTTTGGTTTACAGTTTGGAACCAATTTGTTTTTTTGCAACCTTGTTGTTACCCATGCCTTGAAATATTGTTTGCCATAATTATTATTAATGAAAATTACTGTAGCAGCATTAAATGTTTATTTGGTGTAAAATGTCAAGAAATTAGGGTGGGCAACCTAAATGCACTATCCAGTGTAGATTTTTCTCAAAGTAAATGAGTAGAGGCCAAATATTTTTAAGTTTGTCAAAGGTTGAATTTTTAACCCCTAAATGCCCAAGGCCTTTTTGAATTTCTTGGCATTTTCAAGAAAGTGAACAATCAACTAACATTTTCACAAATCTCATCAAGTTTTTTAAAAAACTGCAACCATATAAATTTAAACTTGACATGTTAGAGATTACATGGAAAACAAAAACACAACAATATCACTTATAGTTTGAAAGATTGTAATGTTTGAACACGAGGGTGTTAAAACTGCAAAAGTAACTTTTTTCTAATCCTTGTTTCACATGTCAAATCTACAAAGTTGGTCATCAAAAAATATGAGGTTTAAGGTCATTACATGTTTAACCTCAACCAATTTACGGTTTTCAAAATCTACTCCTATTTTTTTTTAAATGGATTTTTAATGCGGATTTTTCTCCAAGCTCTAGTGTATTTGAGGCTCAGTTTTAAGATCTCCCAACACTAAAAAACTCAAGATTGCAGTGGACACCCTTGTACAAAATCTTGAATAGAAAAATCATGAACATTCATTTTCAAAATTAGATTTTTGATACTGAAAATAGACTTCAAAACAAACTTGTGTTCAAAAGAAAATACCAAGAATAATGATTTGATAAGATTTTATTTGTCTTCAAAGTTTTGCAAACACCCAAATTGGGTGCCTTGGGCATTTAGGGGTTAACAAACAAAGTGAAGAGGAAAAAGAGAAACTTCCTCCGCAATTACATAGGAATCAGGTAGCCCCAATCAAGGAGAGCTGACGTCAAAGTCAAGAACGTTTAAAAAATAGTGAACTTTTTCATAATTCTCTCCATGTCAATCAATAAAATATTGTTTTTCCGACATGGAGCCCAAAGATGGCCAATTACCATTGCTGTAATGTTATGTAGCCTGGGAGATAGAGAGAGAAGGGCAAATTTCAAAACTGCTAAGACTTTTGTTATGGGATTTGAAGAATGAAGACTTGCACCTGGCCTAGTTTAGCAACAGATTCCACCGTCGGGTAGGATATTCTTCGGCCTCATTCCGCCACCAAGGCGGAGTGCAAGTGTTTGACAAGTGTGCAGGATATTTGATATTTTTGTGACAGTCAGCCATAGATTGTGACAAGTGTGCAGGATATTTGATATTTGTGTGACAGTCAGCCATAGATTGTGACAAGTGTGGAGAATACCAGAATTGTTGTTTCAGAGACGGCAACTTGAAAGAAATTCGCGTAAGGGATGTTTGATAGGAAGGTTACCGAGGAAGACTAATCATACTAATTGTCCTATTAGGGGTACTCACACCCTCTTCACCCAATTCTCAATTTAGAGAATGGGGTTGTTCTTGATTTTTGGAGATCATAATCTTTGGAGATCGAGAATTTTTCTTTTTTTCTCTTCAACTTCGAAGAAGAAAAATGGGTTGAATAAATCTTCTCACATGAACTTTTAACCTTTACTTGTCTCGTTTCCATCCTTGTTGGTTTCTATTCATTGCCATTTTTTTGTTTTTAGCAATTACTTTTCTGTTTTTAGCAATTACTTTTCTGCTTTTATAGTATTTCCTCCTACTTTCACCATTCTCCATTCTTCACCACCCTCGAAAGGGGAGGAGACACACCTTCATGAATAAATGCTCCTGATAATGCCTATTTTCATTCCTAAACTTCTCATTCTTCACAAAAAAATAAGTTTTGGAGAATGTGTGACTACCTGTATTAAGGTAGGAGGCTCATAAATGGAGCATCTAAGGGCTGAAACTGAATTTTGGGTAGGTGAAATTCCTTGAAATGATTTTCAGCGAACTTTCTTTGAAAGACAAGAAGAATATGCATCTAACCTAAGTTGTTTCATATTTTTTGAAATTTTGTGGAATTAGTTATGAATATTTGAAGTGGAAAGGCCATAGGACTCTAAAATGGAACACCTCCTCAAATGTACATGAGCTGTACACTGTTGAAGGGCTATAAAAACCAAGATGTCTCCAAATTTGAGCCTGCTCCAAATTTGAGCCTCCTACCTTATATACAACTGTGGCTTCCGTGAAGATTGCTGCGGAATCACTTTGTCGAAAACCATTGACAGAACTGCTCGAAGGATTGAAAATCATCGTAGCATTCTCTGAATACCCAGTTTTGCTAGAAAACTGAAGAATTGTAACCTTAGTGTCGTGATTGAGGCAGTGGAGCTGGGGTGCTAATTTTTTTTCAAAAAACCAGTGTACGAGGCAGAGCGGCGAAGAGAGCGTCATGGCGTCCAAAGCAGCACGCATCAAGACTCCCTTCACCACGGCATCCACCACTGACGACGTCCTAACCGGCATCGACCTCACTAGCAAACGCGCCGTCGTCACGGGCGCCTCCTCCGGCCTCGGCGTCGAGACAGCCCGCGCGCTCGCGTCCGCAGGGGCCGAGGTGACGCTCGCAGTGCGCGACGTCGACGCGGGCAAGCGGGTCGCCGCGGACATCACCGCGAAGACTGGCAACACGCACGTGTTCGTCGCGCCGCTGGACCTGAACAGCCACGCATCCATCTCAAAGTTCACCAAATCCTGGCACGGCCCGTTGCACATCCTCGTGAACAACGCCGGGATCGCGACGCTACCAGAGCTCACACGAACACCAGAAGGATGGGAGCAGCAGTTCGCCACCAACCACCTGGGTCACTTCGAGCTCGCACTCGGGCTGCACGACGCCCTCGCAGCCGCTGGCAACGCGCGCATCGTGTCCGTCAGCTCCCGCGGCCACCGCGTCGCCCCAGTTGTCTTCGACGATATTCACTTCGAGAATCGCGAGTACAATGATTTCGTGGCGTACGGACAGTCGAAGACGGCGAATGTGCTGTTCGCTGTGGAAGCTAGCAAGCGGTGGGCGAAGGACGGGATCACTGCTAATGCATGTCACCCTGGTAACATTCGCACCAACTTGGAACGGCACATGAAGCCTACGGCAGAAATACGGAAACACATGGATAGCTTGGACTGGGTGTCTGTGGAACGCGGCGCATCCACGCAAGTGTTTCTGGCGACATCGCCCCTAGTGGACGGCGTCGGTGGTCGCTACTTCGAGGACAACAACGAAGCGGAGGTGGTGTCCGAGCTCGGAATCCACTCACCTAACTATGGCGTCAGGCCGCATGCGATCGACCCCGACGTCGCCGCGAAGCTCTGGGACGTGTCTCTGGAAATGCTCAAGCAACGATCCGCATCGTGATTCTCAAGGAGAGAAAGGGTGCAATGTCGCTGCTCTCGGGAAACACTCAGTTTGCTGTAAGATAGTTCTCCTACCTTGGCCACGTAAGCCCTAATGCATCCCAGCAGTGTGTGAGGAGATTTTGAGCTTCCTTTGTGAAATCTTGCAGTGTCCGAGGAGATTTTGAGCTTCCTTTGTAAATTTTTTGTAGTGTCCAAGGAGATTTTGAGCTTCATTTATAACATTCTTATGTTTCTTGTTTTCAACCGGTTTTTTGAGTACATTCACTAGACCAACAGAAGGCTATTTCATGAGTAGGGATCCGTGAGTGATGAGCTCTGAGCAGGAATTTTTAGTCAAAATAATATATTTCACATATTATATATTATTGTGTACAAAGGGCACTATAATTGTGCATTTTAAATTACCATCTCTTAAAAGACTTGCTATTTTTATTAGTTATTCCATTGATTTTGAGTTGAGACTTTGTTCCCGCTCACGGAATCTTGAATCCCCGCTCATGGTTCACTGTTTTACGCTCACCAAATAGCGTTGTCCCACTAGGCCAAGGCATTTTTTTTCTGGCGAATTGTTACTAGATTGGCAAAAAATTGACAGGTTTGCTCCAAGCTGGGACGGTCTTTCCATTTATTCTCAAATTTGCCGTTGCCACCTGTAATTTGGTGAACGAAAAAAAAAAGTCCTGCCACTAGATATTGCGTATGTAGTCACACTAGTACTAAAAATTTCTCAAAAATATTGTTGCGATTTTATCCCATTGATTCAAAATTTAATTAGTCTTTTGTCACTTCATTTGGCTGACTTCTTATTGGTTTTTCGATCTCCCTACTCTTTACTTCCAAGTATCAAGGAAAACAGGCTTGTTTTTCTAGTCAAACTACCTTCACCGTGAGTGCCATTAATTGTATTAAAATAGCTCATTGGTTTGGAAACTATGCTTGAGAGCAAATTTCCTTTATAGGTATTGATTGTGTATTATTGAGGTGTGAGTATTTTGTGCCACGTGTAATAAGGTTCTTGTAAATTTGGGTGAAGTCCAAGAATGACATTTGAATATCGTATACATAAGAACGAAAGATGGTTTGCCATTTAGTTTGAAAAGCATCTATTATTTGTAGTGATGCTTCTTATAAGAAAGTGAAGGAAGTTTTCTATCCTTGTGCCCAAATTTCAATGTGCGAGAGTCGATATTTTGGAACGTATAATCAACCTATATATGTATATTTATATATTGTTGAGATTTATTAGGGTATGCTTTTGGGTACATCTTGCTTATGGTCACGCTTGCTTTTTGGGTTATCTTACCTTCACTCCTAAATGCCTGGAGCACCAAAATTTGGTGTTTGCAATTCTCTAAAGTTCAATAAACCTAATTAAGCTACAATTTTAGTAGTTTACATTTTGGAATTATTCTTTGTGAAGTCTAATTTCAGGATCAACAATTTGATTTTGAAAATGCTCAATTATGAGTTTTTTTATTCAAGCTTTTGTGCAAGGGCCTCAACTTTTTCTAGTGTTGATAGCTCTTGGAAATGAGCCTCAAGTACACTAAATCTTGGAGAAAAAATTAAATAAAAAATTCATTTGAAAAAATTGTGGAACAGATTTTGAAAAGCTATAAAGTGATTGGGGTTATGTATGTTATTTCCTTTAACCTTGTATGTTTTTGATGGTCAGTTTTTAAAATCCAACATGTGAAAAGAGGATTCAAAGGCTTCAAGTCATTTTTGTAGTTTTAACACCCTCATGATCAAACATTATAATCTTTCAATCCATTAGTGATATTGTTGTGTTCTCTTTTCTTGTGTGACCTCTAACATATCTAGTTTGAATTTGTACAGTTACAATTCCAAAGAACTTAATAGAGCTTATTAAAATTTTACCTTTTTGTTCAGTTTGAAGCAAATTCCCGACAGCCCAAAAAAGGCCTCAAGGCATTTAGGGGATAACGTGGGTAGTTGCAAGAATGACCTGCCAATTTTGTCTCAAACACCCTTAAAACTGGTAGTACTATGTAGTACTATGTGCTTTTGAAATAATTTTTTTAAATAAAATAAAATATGGACAACTTGTAAAGCACTTAAAATAGCATACTTGTGAAAATTCAGACATAGAAATGTTTTATTCTAAAAGTTATGCACAAAACAAAATCACCAACAAAAAGCCAATTTCTTTCTTGCTTTTTAGAAAATAGTAAAATAATTCAAAAAAATAAAATAAAAAATGGACATTTGAGAATCCATTAAACACATTCACATGGTACAATTGCTTTGCTGAGGAATTTCTTTGTATTTTGCCAATGAAGGGAGATAGGATGCCCACTTTGAGACAATGTAGATGCCATGAAATTTATAATTTTGCAAAACCCTTCTATAAATGCATGTAAGCATGTTCCATAAACAACATTCTTGATTTATAGCCTAGCTTTTTTGGACCCAAAATAGTACTAAAAGCCCCCAAAATGGCCAAGGTAGACACCTATTTGGGGGCTGCTCAAAAATAGCAAAATAATTTTAAAAAATACCAAAAAATCACTCAACGTCAATAACTTGCATTTTCACGTTATCCTAAAAGGACAAGTCAACATGGCTTCTTTTGCAAAAGTTACAAGCAAAAAACAAGTCGCAGAAGGTGCGGGGGGACAAAATGTAGTACAGGTCATTCTTGCAATCACCCACGTGTGACTTTGGATATGAGTACTAGAGTAAATGGACTTTGGTTCACAACACAAAGCAATACAGACTCAATAAGCATATGAGCTGTTGGTAGTACTTCTTAACAAGTTGAAACTTTTTGTAACAATAAACGTATCTTATGATAAAATTAAAAAACAAGTGGAAATTATTGTTTACCAAAGAAAAGATACTAGCATTCAAAGTCAACAGCTCTTTGACATTTTTGGTCAATGATTAGTTGATTGTTGTGTCTTGCACTGTACATTGGTGCTTGGTTAATGTCAATCTTTGTAACAAAAACAATTGGATAGGATCACAATCCCACTCCCCTTTTGCTTGAAATGTGTATATTGAGCTTGGTTAAGGTCGAGTGCTAGTATGATCAATGCTTGCTTTTTGTCAACATCCGTTTTGAGTCATCACTTAGAAAGGAATTTGGTTAGTGAACCAAAAACACAAGTGGGAAAACATCATTCATTAGAATTGCAACCACTAGAACTAGGGGAAGTATTGCAAATGCAATGCTTTTTTATGATCAATATTTAGATACAGTTAACATTTTTTTCTAGTCCAAAGTGTTGACCTTGACCAAGCACCACTATTTGTATGTGTATTTTCATAATATACTTCAAATGAATGATGGATAGCTTATTTTCTAACTATTGTTGTAGACAAGTTGTATTTTCTCAAGTGATCATGTGACATTTAAAGGTCCAAACACTACAAGAAAAAGGGCCATTTTTTACTAAGGATTTTAATTACAAAAAAGACTAAAATGACTAGGCTTTTGTGACTAGTCAGTATGACCACAAGTAGTCATAAATACTTTAATTTAGTCATAAATAGTTTAATTTAGTCATAAATAATTTAATTTAGTCATAAATAATTTAATCTAACCATAAATAATTTAACCTAGTCATGAATATTTTAATTTATGACTACACGTAATCATAAATTAAATTATTTATGACTACATGTGGTCATATTGACTAGTCACAAAAGCCTAATTGTTTTAGTGTTTTGGTAGTCAAAATCTTTAGTAAAACATGGCCTGCTTTTTCTGGTAGTGAAAATGTTGGTCAGATGGATGGTTTCAAAAAAATTGCCTTAACCCTTAAAGGATGTTGCTTACCAAAAGTGTTATTTGCATTCATATAAGGACCATTTAATACTTAAAAAAATAGCTTTAAGAAAAATGTTAAAAAATAACTTTAAGAGTTAAAAATTCTCAAAAAATCCTATTTGACCAATAATAAGTTCATATCTTGACCAATAGTATTCATGTGCTACTCAAATACCCCATCCGTATACAACACAGGAGAGCGTATACAATATACAGCAACATGCTTTAGGAGGCCCCTGGCTCGGAAACACAAGTGGCCAGAAGTGCGCAATTCGAGAGTGCCGCTAAAGCACCCGCCTCTTCAGTGGAGCAAAGTCAATCCTCGCAAGTCGCGACACGTAAGCTCCGATTTTCGAGGTTTTTTGCCACTCACATCGCTTGATCAGCTCTGATCCTCTCCCATCTCCATTTTCCGCGAACAAGTTCGATGGAATTCCTAGAAATTGCTCTTATCTTGGAGCCTCTCACTTTTTTCCAGCTCGTTGCAGCGAAATCTCTTGCGATTCGGTCCTCTCGCAGACCATGACCTTCGCTCAATTCAATGCATGGATGTTAAGTTAGTCACCGGAAGTAACTTACGAGATCGCCCCGGTCGGTGAGGTTTTGACTTGCCGAGCGGCGGTATCATTCTTCGCTTAATCGTGAGTGCTTGGTCAATCTAATCTACATCTACAAGTTTAAGTCGATTGCTGATGCTGTTTTTCAAATTTCGTCGATTGCGGAAACTTAAAATTATTGGCTCTGGACCGCAGTAAAGGAGATTTTGCATCGACACTTGACGAGATTCGAGTAGCTATCTTACTGGAAAAGCGAGCCAGTGCTGCAGAGACCGAGCTTCAATCTTGTTTTCTTAGTTCTCGAGTCCTCTGGAACTGTTCCTGGTCGTTCCTTTGAATTTGCTGTGTAGCGAATCTTTCCTTTGTATCATTTGCGTGAACATTTCGTGCTTGTGCCGCTTGTACCGCTTGTAGTTGCTGTGAGGCCGGTTTGGATTAACGAATTGGTTTGAGACATTGCCTACTCTGCCCTTGCAAGTTCAAATTGATTCTTGCTGCAATGGAGTTTTTGTTGCGCATTTTGACGAGCTTGAGTCGGTGAGGTTTGACAGCCTGAGTGTGATCGGCGCTGTTGCAGAATGCTAACAGCTGCCGACAGTTTGCTTGTTAACAAGTCCCAAGACTTGGGTTTTGTGGGTTTTTAGCCCTTATATTGGAGGTTTCGGTTTACATGGAAAACAAAGGGGGTGGTGTGAAGCTGCCGACAGTTTGAGAAGTACTTTTGTCAGAAATCGTGGAGAGCGCTTTTAAGTTAATTCCTGTGTCATGATTGAGGGATACTCTTTGAATTTGTTCAATTGAGACGAACTGTGATTATCTTTAGGCTATGTTAGACTATGATGTCGCTCGCTCGACTTGCTACCGTTGCTCATAGTGCCAGCGAAGCTGAAGTTCGTCGCCTTTTGGAACAAGTGACAGAGGTAGAGGAAGGGCTTCATGGCTGGAGCTTTCATGGTGAGCAAGCTCTGTACCGAATGATAGAGTTTAACGACAATGAGGGAGCTTTACAGGCTCTTCTTGATCGCTCTGAGATTGACGTGAATTGCCGCAACAAGGACGGGCTTACTCCACTACATGTTGCAGCTTTAAAAAACCGAGAGATCGCGGTGCGGCTGCTCATGAAAAGACGTGATTTGGATGTGAATGCCACGGCGGACTTCGACTTGACGCCACTGCACGTCGCTGCAAGATTAGGTTACATGGGGGTGCTGAAACAGCTCTTCAACGATGACCACAGATTGTTCTTACACGCGAAGACATTGCATGATTTTTCAGCTTTACACATGGTTGTCGAGGGAGATGAAGATTTCTTAGGCCCCAGGAGAGCCTCCGTGGAGCACAGATCAATGGTGGTAGGGCTGCTGCGGACCGAGCAAGAGAAGAGAGGGATGACAGGACTGGAGCAGTTCAGAGATGTTTCTGGACGCACGGCGCTTCACTACGCAGCCATCAATGGCGATGAGGAGATGGTGCGGGAGTTGCTGAAATTTTCGTATCTGAATCCGAATTCAGTGGACAGTTATGGACTTAATCCATTGCACCTTGCTGTATATCATGGACATGTGGCTGCTTCGTGTTTGATCATCGAAGCGCATCTCATCGACTTGAATTGCCGAAGTGTGTTGCGAAATGTTCGGCCGCAGCTTTTGCCGTTGCATTCTTCCAGGAGCTACATGATGCATCTGTTGTACCCTGCACTGGGCGGGGATGAAACCATGGAGGTAATTACAGGCGTCACTCCTGTACATTTTGCAGCAGGTGGAAGCCAGTTCGACATTTTGACCGCTCTCTTGGATTCCAAGTGTTGCGACCTGAGTGCAGTGGACAGTCGAGGTTTCACAGCGTTGCACTACGCGGTCATCTCCGGCGATGTACGAGTTGTGAAACTGCTAATGGACCAATCCGAAGTAGACCTAAATTGTCGTGACAGCGATGGTATGTCGTCGTTGGAGCTCTCGGTGGTGCATGCTCGGCTTAGCGTGCTGCAAACGCTCCTCGGAGACGTCACTGCCGTTGTGCATATGCCGGACGATTTGCTGCAACACTCGTTGAAACTTTTGGACATAGCCACTCGGCACGGAAGTGATGGCCATGGTGCTATCGCGTGTTACCTTTTAGATTGTTTGGAGGCGTCCGTGCGAAATTCGGAAGGGTACTCTGATTCTACTGTGGCGCACTGGGCCTGTCAGACTGGCAACATGGAGTTGGCGAAGATCGTTTTGGTTTGGAGGCCTGAGGCTATGAACGCGACCAACGAGAAGAGACAAACTCCTCTTCATTTGGCTGTCATTCACGGCCACACGGATCTTGTGGTAGGGATATGCCGGAAACAGGACTGGCGCTTGCGAGCTGCCGAAGTCGACAAGACCGGTGCCACTCCTCTAGATTACGCATTCGAGCAAGGAAAGAAACTGCGAGAGATTCAGAATGTTCTCCTGTGTCGAGACGACGTGAAAGAACGCATGGAGAGAATCTACAGGCTTGACATGAACACCATGAATGCAATCTTCATCGGGTCCACATTCTTTGCGAGTGTGACGTACATCGCTTGGATGCAACCGCCTGCAGGGTTGGTGGAGAATTACAAATTCCCGCTGCCATCACCTCCAGCTCCTCCAGACACTTACGAACTGTACGCCAACACCAGGAACGGAAACGTCAAACTCTTCTTCATTTTTAACACCATAGCGTTTATATTCTCTTTGGTTTCCATTTACCATGGTATCGAAGCTCTTGCATACAACCGTAGCCTCCTTGACAAAGGATACGTGTCCAGGCACCTCAGAGTGTCTATCCGCCATTGCCACTGGTACTTCGTCTTGGCCACGACCTTTATCATTGCAGCTTTTGAGCAAGCTGGGTATGCCGTCTTGGCTCCCGGTGAACTTTGGTACATGCATGTGGTCATGAGCGTTCTTTGGACCACGGGTGGAGTGCTGGGTGTTATCTATGCACGTAAATACCTCAAAAGCAGCTTCAAACAATGTTGGAGAGCAACAGAAAGCAAACTTCAACGAATCTGGAGCAAGAAACCACCTGCTGACAGCAGCAGTAGGTAGTCCTGAAGTCCTGTAATAATATTCTAGTTAGACACAGCAAAACTTATCTATCTAGAGTATGAGCGGCATGTGCAAATGCTAGCTGCAAGCTTTTCCGTAGCATCTTGTTTCAATCTGTAATTTAGTTCTGTATTTTATCTTCTCTTTCGGTCACCTATCATTCGAAAAGAATGATGATGATACCTTTCCTTTTATGCTCGTGCCTCGTGGACTCTGTCTCTACTGAACTCGATTCTATCTGAATTATTTGTTCATTGTCATTAGGTTGCGCAGTTGCAGCACAAATGCATCGTTTTAGTCTCAGTTCTGTTTCATTTCGAAGACCCTTTTGGAGCGCTTTTTTGCAGGAACGTCGTTGCACCACCACATCAGAGTTGCTTTATCTACGGCATCTATTATTTCGTTCCAGTCATTGTAGGTTTTGACTGAGCTATGGAGAAAGCTGCTTGACATGATTGTGCCACAGATTGTTCCCGCCCGCCGCGAGCTCCACGGACTCAAGGGTTTTTTGATTACGCCTCGCATACAAAACCAGAGATGGCGCGCTGTTTTTGAGTTCAGGATAGGATGGAGCGAAACTAGGGTACGATAATCATGGCGATCTCCGTGAAATTTTCGAAATACCGTCGCGCGAGTGTTTTCTTCTTCCTTTTCACCTTCGCGCTCTACTGCATACTCTACGGTGGACAGATTCAAAGGATTCCAAGGGTTAGTTTATTCAGCCGTCCACCGGAGCACAGAAACGCCACCGAAGATCGTGACTATGCATTGCGTGGCTTAATTAGGGCACTCCAAGAAGCGACGGAGGTAGCAGCATGCGGGGAGGATGAGAGTACGTGGTTTACGCTCGCGGCGAGAGAAAGGTGGAACAGAGACAATCCGTGCTTGAGCCGGAGAGAGATGCGGCAGAAATACAGGCGAAGAGCGTCTGTACCGTACGTGGAGCCGGATCTTTTATGGCAACAGGTTTTGCAGGAGTATTCCAAGCTCCACCGCACTTGCATGCATAGGGTTAACGGCGATCCGTTGTCCTATTTTATGAGCAAAAACTCGAGTGCGAATTGCAAGTTCACGGTCGTGGATGCGGAGGAAGCGGCAGGGCTGGGCAACAGGTTGATGATGATCGCGTCCGCGTTCAGCTACTCTCTCTTGACACAGCGAGTACTTCTCATCGCCAGAGAGATTCTGACTCCGGAGCTTCTCTGCGAGCCCTTCGAAGGCTCCTCGTGGCGAGGCTTCGATCCGAGAGGTATTGTGACGCCGTTTAGGGCAAGGGACGGGTATTGGAATAAATCTGCTCTCTTCCATAGCCGCATCGACACCGCGCGAGGAGTGGATGATTCCCTTGAGGCTGCTCGGATTGTAGACGATTACGCTGTGGCTGATGGCGATGGGATTTACACCGAGCAGCCCGACAGCCGATTCTTCTGCGACACGGAGCAGGAGTACTACAAAAACGTGCCGTGGGTGTACATCATGGGATGCATTTACTTCACGCCCAAGCTGTACGCCGTGCCATCGTTCCGGCCCGTTCTGGACGCGCTCTTCCCTGGCAGGATGATCCTCACCAACGTCCTGCGCGATGTGATGCCTCCGTCAGACAAGGTCTGGGCAAGGGTGAAGGACATCGAGCAGAAGCATGGGCTTCATTTATCCCACCGTCGTTTAGGGATTCAAGTTCGGTACCGGTTCAAAGCAGAGCAATTCCAAAGGATTCATCACGACGTCGAGAGGAGGATTTTGCAGTGTAGCATCGAGAATCATCTCCTTCCTCACACAGGAACTCTGCAAACCCTAATTCCGGGGTCCAATGAAACGCTGTCGGTGTTCGTAGCGTCCTTGTTCGAAGGTGTGAAGGACCATCTCGTCACGACATACGGGCATTTTGCAACTGCAAGGGGCGAACGCGTGGAGGTGGTGCAGTTGTCGCACGAAGGCGAGCAGAAGTTCGGAGTGGAGATCTTCCAGGACGCGCTGGCAGAGATCGTCACGCTCAGCTTCTCTGATTCCTTGTTTGTGACGCCGCAGTCCACGTTCAGCGGCGTGGCGCAGGGCTATGGCGGATTGGTGCCATGGTTCATCGAGTTTCGGGAATCGGAGTCGGGAAAGGTGCGTGCGCCGTGCACTCGAGGACAATCTGTCGATGTGTGCTTTCAGGTGCCGTATGATTACACCTTCCAATGTCCTTATGACGCCGTGAATGGACACGAGATCAGCCAAATTTTCCCGGACATTCAGAGGTGCTTGGACGCGGACACTCCTGGATTGCAGCTCATCACCGACACTCAAGCACTTTGACATGACTCAACAAGACTTTTGGTCAATCTCGGTATTTCACAATTCGGCCGTCACTCTCTTGGTGATCCTGCACACTTGTACTTTGTTCGTGATGGAGACATGGAAATAGTGCACAACAGTTTTCATGTGTGAGACAGTCATCTCTGGAGCTGACACTGAATCTTATTTTTGGAATCAATGATTCTCAGCAACAGGAGTCACATCAATCAAGACATGTGTTTCAGCTCCAATTTTTTTTCTTTTTTTTTTCAATAGATTTTGAGCTGGCTCTGAATGTACAACAAAATCAGCCGACAATAATATTAAATGTCTCGTGTAAACACTTTACGGCTGAGCCTTTTTCAGAGCTTTGATTCGGAGTCTCTTCCATCTCTAGATGCTAGCACAATCGGCGGGCGTGAATCCGATGCTCTTGTTCTCCAAGTCATATACAACGTCGAAGTTCTGCTGCAGGGTGTTGCCGATAATGGAGATTTCATAGTATGCGGGCATGACGGCTAAGCAAGTGATATCTCCCTCAAAACTGATGAAGGTGTTGCTCTTTGGCAAGCTCAGGTGCGCTCCGTCCAAATGAATTTCCATGAGCGGAAAAGTTGGAGTCTCGACACCCGCTGTGTTGAAGCATAGATCTAGTCCAACAACCTCCGTTGCGCTGATGGGATATGTCACCTGAGATTTGTAAGCCTGCAAGTAAAAAGTTCATCAGGGTCATGGCAATTCAAGTCGTTTGTCGTGTCGTGTCATGTCAAGGATATGTCATGTGAAGGATTATACATTGGGAAAATTTCATGGATACGCCTGAAGTTTGCAATATCTTCAAAGATACCCTGCTTTTTCAGAAATATCACAAATACCCTTGGACCAAAAAATTTAGGCGTTTGTTTTGTTAAGCATGCCACTTCCATTCTTCCTTTGTACGCACACATAACAAGAAAGAAGTTGTGTGCGCACAAAGGGAGAAGGAAGTGACATGCATAACAAAACAAACGCCTGAATTTTTTGGTTCAAGGGTATTTGTGATATTTCTGAAAAAGCAAGGGTATCTATGAAAATATTGCAAACTTCAGGGGTATCCATGAAATTTTCCCTTATACATTGTCTCGGACCAAGTGCAGTTTCTAGATCAAGGCTCGGTACTAGTTTGCATGCAATGCAGGTAGGAATTGTGAACTTACTGCAGCGATTTCATCGTAGGCTGCTTGGTGGAAGTATGTGATGGTGGTGCCGGTGTCAAGGATGGTGCCGCCAGAGCCTGACGAGTCTATTTCGAACACGGATTGGTCGATTGACAAGACGCTACCTCCAACGCTAATCCCAACCACACGAATGTAATAGAAAGATGCGAATACAGGGTTGGGCAGGATAGGAGTGTACATTACTTCGGCCGCCGGTACTGCAACATCTCCGAAGTACATGGAGCTCGTCACCGTGTGATTCAAGACCCAGTCTACAAGGCAGTAAGAGAACTTGTTGCCGAAGTGCGAGCCGAGCTGCTTAGGAAACGAGACCGCGCCTTGACCTAAGCCTAGAACTCCTTCTACTTCGGTGTTTGCCATGGGGCCCGCGGTGTAAACGCTGGCGCCAAATGCAAAGAGGTCGACCTGCGACATCAAGCCCTAGTCAAAACTCCACCTGCTGGAACATATCCTAAACTTCAACCTTTTCAAAGTTCATGGCATCAAGGAAGGGATAGGTGATGGTACCGCAGTGCTCTCGCCCGAAATGAGTTCCACGGTGATGCTTTCTGTGGAAAAGTTGCCCACGGTTTCAGACCCATCCCTATAGGTATACATGTATTCACAAGAATTTTTGGATGAGCATTGGCTGCCCACGAGCTCCTGGCATAACGAAGTGGAGCACGAGAGCTCCTTGTAAGTTGAGCTCTTGGAAGGGTCGAAGATGGGGTCTTCTTGGGGGAGGCATGAGATGCAAGGGTGGCTTTGGATCCACGTGAGGTCACTGCCGCTGTCGATGAGGACGCTGGCTTGTGTTGGAGGCGTACCCAGATAGATTTTCACTAGGAACTCACCGAATCCGGCAGACTCTGGAAACCTCCAGTCGGAGCTCTCCTCCCCAGCCTGCATTGTCAATGGTGAGTTTCAGTTTGTGCCAAATTGAATTCACTGACACTTCAGCTGCACTCCTTGGATAGTAAAAAAATCTTAACCCTAGTGCTGTACACATCTTTTGTCAAAAAGCAACTTTTGTCCTTGAAGGCATCTATAGTCTTGTAATGCTAGCTTTGAATTGATTTACTGTAAAACGTGCCTGGGTGGTGGGAGTTCTTTCCTTGTTCTTGTTGACAGTTCTGAGATGCTCTGCTGTTGCCTTTTTCCCAGCTAGCTGGCGCTGCCGGCGAGAGTCTCTCTCAAGAACACAAGCGAAACGCTCGTTGCGAGATTCGGAACCCTGGTGCAATCCTGCACACTTGTTGGTTCGGCGCGTCATGTCGAAGCGGAAGCCTGGAGCATTGCTCTTGTGGTGGCTCTGATGATGATGAGTTGGTGCGTGGTGGGCGTTGTCATTCACTGCAGTAACATTGCGGAGAAGAAGTAAGCGACGTTTGTATAGATGAGCGCCATGCACACTTGACGAGATGAAGCTTGTGGTAAGTGCATTCAATATACCGTTAATGAATGTTAAGTACACTAACACCATATTCGATAAATTGGGAAAAAGGATACATCTTGGGACTTCTGAACTTTGCAATTGTGAGAGTATTTTGGCAAAAAAAAGTGAGTTTTATGATAATTTCTTAAGATCCTACATCACTAATGTAAGACCTTGAAGAAATCATCATGAAATCCACTATAAACCACCAAAATACTCTCAAAAATGTAAAATTCAAAAGTCCCAAAACGTATCATTTTTCCCAATTTATTGAATATGGTGTTACAGAGTCTACGAGAGCTAATTGAGCTGGCTATTGAGTGGTTGTTCTGTACTCTCATCTCTCTTATTGCATATCCCAGCCTGATCTGAGAATTCGCAAGTGATTTTCTAGCTCATAGAATACGAACGAGTCAAGTCGGTTCACTCTCACATGACTTAGAATTAAAGCCTCAGCAGCATTAAAATTTGGAACACTTCAAAAAATAGTGACAACGGAGATGAAAACATTGGAGTCTCATACAGCTCTCTAAGTCACAACATTTGTCTAATGGCACGATTAGACATCCGTTCGGGCATCATAATAACATAGGAACAGGACTTTCCTTCTAGTATCTGATAACATGAGATACCATATGCTAGATCAGTGTCGATTTCTTGTCAAAGTCACAACTTCCTAGTAAAGAGGCCTATTTGAAACGATCTATAAGTCCTGAACCGTGACTAATTCTATCGTGACGCGGCAGGTTTTCTTTATCATTGTGCTTACGTATCACACTTGATGAATCACGCTGATAAATAGCACCACAGGCACCCCGTCGGCCACATGCATTGACTGCAGGAGCCAAGTGGAGTTCCTGAGCTGGAACGGCGACAACGCTGCAACTGGCTATCGCCATCAAGAGCAGAACACTGAGCAACCCCATTGGGACTAGAAAAGCTGCAACTGCCATGAATCAACCAAGCAATTCCGACGAGCGTTGAGATTCCAATATTTGACACAAGCTGGAATTACCAAAAGTGGAAGAGAAGTGGCATTGGAATGAAGACAATGGAGATTTTATACTGAGCTGGTTGAGACCGAAATCACGAGGACCCTCCTCGTTACTGGAGATTCAGCAAGATTGTGACTATGATGGTAACTTGAAGAATTGGCTTTCGTGAGTGGTGAAGCTGAGTGTATTGCAAGGCAGGGCCGGAAGTGTGAGGTTAATCACGCAATCAATTTTCTGCTCAAATTTTAACCCTTGCTTCAATAATCCTAACTATAATATTGTACTTCAGCATTTGGTGGAACTCCACGTTTTACTACACTTAAGCCTAATGCTGTAATTGTAGCAACCTTGATGAGTGTTAGAATCCAGCCTGAAACCTGGGATCACATCACGATTATGTCTTGGAGAGTAATCATACCTGTGAGGTAGCGAACGCACACAGACATCTGTAATAATCACGTCCCCTTATTAATCAAGTTCAGAAAGTCACTCTGTATTCTCACTGTTGTATTTTGTGACATAAAAAGAAGTGACATCCAAATATTAGGAATTCAAAAAGTGTGAAAATAGATCTAGACTAAGCTTATCTTCGATTCTTATGACCTTTTAAATACTTCTGTACTTTGCCTTGCAATGAATCATAAAATTCCATATTATCACATGCATTTTTTGGATGGCATACTAGAACTTGAGCAGGCTGTTGAGCTCCTCGAGATCACCCTTAATCCCTCATACAGACTTTATTTAGTACTCAAGCATGCTTCTACACGTTTGGTTTAGTAACTGTCGAATTACTTGGAGAGCCCGAATTTCCCCGTGCAGTAAGTTACACTTGAGAGCCATGCACATGAGTAATGCTTTTTCTTTCTTTTGCGAAATATGTACTAAAAGATATGTCTAGTGGAGGTCTAGACGTTACAACCGACTGTTCTAGAACAGTGGTAAAAAATGTGTCAGAATTTATCCAATGTCTTGCCAGTTTGGGGAGTCACTGCTAGCAGGTCCTGCAAATTTCCCTTACACCTCCTGCCCTGTTGAAAAAAGAGCATCGCCTTCGGCACATGTGCTGTTTGCATTCCAATTTCTGATTGAAATCTAATTTCTTTTCAGGTTTCTGCTACGATTCTGAAAATCTTTCGCATGGAGTTCAGCTTCGGAGAACCAAACCACTCATTCTACTGAATTTATGTTACGGAATCTGCCTGTAACGACCTCAGCAAATTTACCTGCCATTTTCAACAGAACACCAGGTTTCAATATAAGGGTCCTAACCGCAACATATTTCATCCATTTTTAGCAGTTTTGAGTAGGTCACTTATAGAATCTCTTAACTGCAATTTGTCTCTTTCTTTTTACCAAAATATGCAATACTCATTGATTCTAGTCATATAACATTTGGCGCCATCTACATTGCACTTCCCGCGATATTGTTAATGGAATTTAGTCGTCTTCAAACCACAAACACGTAGTCTTTAATGGGTTTTTTAATGGTTAAAAGAAAAATCTGATGAGTAGATTCTGATAAATGTACTGCTTTCCAGCAGAACCCATTAGAAACATCCAAAAGAATAAAAATTTACTACCCAGACACTCTTTTTCATTTTTCGTTTTTAGCGAGGGTAACTCCAAGAATTTCGTTGAAGCTATTGATTTTAACTAATTTTGCATAATTTTTTGGTTTCTTTTGGTAGCTACAGTACAATTTTTGGCAGTGCTCACTTTTATGGGTTAAATTCTGGCTAGATAGTTGCATTTATTCCCTTAAGATTTAAATCTTAAGGCATATAGGCATACCGACAAATTTGTTGAGACCTGGTGACATTTGTAGCCCAAAAAGGGAATGCCTGGAACTACCAATGACGCTCATAAGTATAATAATTAGCAACAAAACGTCCAATTCCAGAGACTACAGAGACTACAATGTGAACCTGAAAGGATGAAGGCAGTGCTCACAAAACAAAGGCCAACTGCAAAAAATACATGTTCCACTATAACATGAACTATAGTTGAAAAAATATATATGAAAATGTACCTCGGCCTTGCTACGAAGATATGGTAGTATCTCGTCATCATCAATCTGGTCTGTGCTTTGCATATGGTGAACCCCAAGAGCAGCTTTGTAGTAACCATCTTCCAACTGTGCGTGGTTCACCTGCATCATACAAAGAGGTCAGTAACCAGAATTGGAAGAGAGGAAGAACGCCCAATTTCAAATCCAATAAAGAAAAGGGAAAATTTCATGGATACCCCTGAAGTTTGCAATATTTTCATAGATACCCCTGCTCAGAAATTTCACAATTACCCTTGGACCAAAATTTTCAGGTGTTGGTTTTGTTGTGCATGCCACTTCTCTTCTTCCTTTGTGCGCACGCATAACAAGAAAGACGTAGTGTGCGCACAAAGGGAGAAGGAAGTGACATGCACAACAAAACAAACGCCTGAAAATTTTGGTCCAAGGGTATTTGTGAAATGGGAAAATTTCACGGATACTCCTGAAGTTTGCAATAATTTCATAGATACCCCTGCTTTTTCAGAAACTTCACAGATACCCTTGGACCAAAATTTTCAAGTGTTTTTTTTGTTGTGCATGCCACTTCCCTTCTCCCTTTGTGCGCACACTACTTTTTTCTTGTTATGCATGCGCACAAAGGGAGAAGGGAAGTGGCATGCACAACAAAAAAACACCTGAAAGTTTTGGTCCAGGGGTATCTATAAAATTTCTGAAAAAGCAGGGGTATCTATGAAAATATTGCTAACTTCAGGGGTATCCATGAAATTTTCCCTAAAAACAAAGGGCTTAACATATAAATGCCTCGTTCTTGTGGCAAAAGCATCCTGATCAATAGTATTGAAGAAAAGAGAAAAAATAGGGGAGATTTGGCTTACTCCACGCAATAGAAGATATTCAATGATAAGGTCTTCCCAATCCAGCTCGCGTTTTGTTTCTGGTGGTGTTGGCACAGAATCAACCTTCCATCGTTTGGCTCGTGCATGTTCCACAATCGTAGATTTCAAAGGACCTGAGGCCGGCTGGTCGTTGTCCATACTTGTCAAAAGACCTTGCTTGGCCTTTTGAATGCGCTTTATTGCTGCGCTAATCTTATTACATCGCCTGCGATGAAACCAGTTAACAAAACTTAAGCTCAGAAGCTGTCAAAGAGAGACAGATCAAAGAATTACAAACCCATGATGTGATACTTTTCAACTGTTTTTTTGATACAGATATTGACTTCCGATATCATAGAACAGGTATTTGGATATAAAACGTTTACATGTTTTGACTGTATGAAATTAAGCATCCGACTTCTAAACACCACAAAATCCCGACACTTTCGTAAAACCACACCTTGATGCATGAGGGTTTTGGGCAAAATATGCATTCCTCTATAAATTTGAAGCTTGTATTCAAGAAAAAGATATTCAACATAATTTTTACAACACGTCTGTTATCCAAATTTGAAAAAGATCTTCATAGGCCTCTGTCAAATCATTTCAGAAGCGTATACCTTCAAAAAATTACCACAAATATAGACTCTAGTTTTAATAATTGGAATTTCAATCTGGTAGGCTAAAGCTATGAGTTTATCAATATAGTTGCTATGAATGCTAAATTTCTTAATTTTTGTGCTCAAAGTATTTAGACTTTCTATGTATTGAGTTTCTTAACTATAAAAACTTAAATCCTTGGCTAATTTTTTATTTGAGGGCAAAATACACATTCACAACGAACGACCAGCATTTAATGATAGCTCACTACAGTGCGCATTCAACAATTTTCATTATCACCTTCCTAGAAGCTTTAATTGAAAGAAATTAACATTGATGATGAATGCACCTTAAAAGTAGTAGCTTCAGCGGAATGACATATTAGAAAATCCTAGACATTTTATCACACATTCAAAACAATGCTTATGGTTAAATATTTAGGACCAAAGGTGGTTACATTAAAGAGGCCAATGGAGTACCTGCTGTGAGCATCTGCACCAGAAAGAAACGATTTTGGCCACGCTTGCCACTCGACTTCCTTCCGCTTCAGAGCTTCCACCAGTTTCAACTCCACAGTACTCCTACCCTCAAAAGTATGTGCTGATTCTCTTCCTGATGTGCTAGTGTCCGTCTCAGAGGCGTTACAAGCTGCAGCATTTTCTTTTTTCTTCTTTGCTCGCTTCATGTCCACCTCCAGGTACTGTCATCACAACCAGACACACTGGAAGCTAAGTTACAATTACAGCTGCAGGAGACATAAAACCCCAAGAAGGTCCATGTATTGAACCTGCCTAACCTCGTCCTGTAATGCAACATTATCACCAAAAGACGTCAAATTGATTACAGAAGGTCCATATAATGTGGGGACAAAGGATGATTAAAGAAAAGAAAAGAAAGGAAAAGGCCAACAGAGTTCACAAGCAGCATGCGACAACTACCACTGATAAGTATGCAAGATCTATCGAAAGTAATGAATACCTTAAGCACAAACGGTAAATGTTTATCCAGTGTCTTGACAGTAATGTCCTTCCCCCACGGCAATTTTTGTCCCACTCCTACAAGTGCCTCCTAAAACCACAAATTTCATTTTCAACGGAGAGAAAAAATTAGCAAGAGCATTTAAATCTTTCGAGGGTATCTGACATGATGAAAGAGTTAATTACGTCGATTGCAGTAAGTCAAAAGTAGTTTTAGCTAAGAGAGGGTATTTGAGATGCGCACTCTAGACTAATGGCGTACCTTAAGTTCCGTGAACCGCAGTCGACTAGTGCGAGGATGGCTGTACACTTCCCGCACCACATCATCAAAACTCAGCTTGACCTGCTCAAACACGCCACGTAGTCCCCACTATTTACTCTCTCGCGCTTGGTCTCAAAAAAAATTTAAACACGGAAGATAAGTTGTAACAAAGAGAAGAAAACCACAACATAGAATCCTAAGTTTAAGAATTTGCTTCTGATAAATCCATTTAGCCAAATAGTTCATAGACGGATAACGGTGGAGAAGAATCAAACCTGATTAGCTTCTGTTACTAGTGCTATTACAGCAGCGACAACCTACGTCATATACCAAATATTGTCAGAACGAAACTCGATCAAATCTATTATTTGACGTTTATTTTTTGATAATTTCTTATGATATGAACTCTGAACAAAAAAAAGGATTGCAGCAACTTTAATGCTCTAAAGTGAAGTGTTGGAAATAGTCCTGTGCTGTAAACTTCAGTTTAAAATAAAATCTACTTATGTCACTTTTAATCAGCAGTAAGAGAAAGCGAGAGAGAATGGGAAAAACTTACTGGCAACGGACGCCTTCCAGTGATGATAAACCACTGCTGTGAGCAGTCCAGAAGAAGACTCCCTTGCTTTGACATCTTCTTTGTCAAATTTCTGTCTATCCCCTAGACAATGGAAAACTGTTTCAGAAGTGTACAAAGCTACGAACTCAACTTGCCAAAAACTATGCAATGCGGTGGTGGAATCCATCAAATATCAAAATTACCAAAAATTTACGCTTCAAAATTTACTTTAAGGAACAGAAAAAGAATGGATGAACCGGGTGCGTAGGAATCCATACCTTTGATTGAGCAAGAGAGGCCATTGCACGCTCCAGGAAAACGACTGCATCTGTTTCAGGCTACATAACAACCGGATGAGGCTCAGATAGAGAAACGTTGAAGATAGCAATTATAACTCCATCATGTACCTAAGCTTCCGAAGGAACAGAGAAACCCAAATAACAGCATACATACACGAACTCTAACTGATAAACCTCCTAAACCAATATAACATAACAAGACTCTAGATTGCCATTATACAAACATGTCTTAAAGAATCAGAATTTAAAATAATGAAAGCTGTATAAAAGTGAGTGGATTACCAGTTCTAGTTCAAGAGATTCCAGAACACGTCTGTACATACGCCCCAATTCCACTATGCCGCAATCCACTGAAGACTGTCACGACAAAGTTGAAAAAAACAAGTTCATAAGTGATATTATAAGGACAATTCAAACTTGATGGATGAACAGCTTCAATCGAAAAAAAACATCTCAAAGTACGTAATTTACTTTGCCAACAAATATAAGATTAGAATGTCAATATAATGTTTAATGGAAACAGTTGTTTGTGAAAATGCAAAACTTACTGCAACTTCCACAAGGGTAAGAGGAAGGCGACTCTGCCGTATTGCTACGTAAATGCAAGCGCCCACCAGGATCTCTATCCACCTGCCTTGTCCCCACTCTCCATCCAGCAACTGCTCCAACATAAATTTCACGTCTTCTACTTTCTCATAAGGCACGTGCAAAATTGCAGTAAGTTCCTTCATTTTGTTCATCACGTCTCTCTGAAAAAGACAAGACAAAAACGTCTTCAGTTGAAAATAAAATTACAACGACGAAAATTGAGGAGAAACAAAGGTCAACACTGCATTTTATAATGAAAAGGACTCCATTTCACCAAACCCTACACCTTCCCTTATCACCAATTGCTTCGCAAGAGCTCTTCAAAAAAGCATCGCACAAGAATGATCAAGAAAAACTCAGATAAAAGCCAAAGAGTATAAAATCAAAAGAGTACAAAATCCTAACAACTGATTTACAGAATTGAGGAGAAACAAAGGCTAACACAGCATTGTATGATGAAAAGGACTCCCTCTCACCAAACCCTAAACCTTCCTTTCTCACCAAACCCTAAACCCTTCCTTGCTCACCATTGCTTCACAAGAGCTCTTCAAAAGCATTGCACAAGAATGATCAAGAAAAAAAGCAGATAAAAACTAATAAAAAAATCAAAGAGTATGAAATCTTAACAACTGGTTTGCAGAGTTCCTGTATCGCTGCACCTTGTTTATAGCATCACGACTTCCAGAATGGAGCAGCGACCCTCCCAACCCGCACGCTGCCATAGCTCCAGTTTCGCCGTTCCTCACAAACGTACCGCCTCGTTCCATGACGTGCCCTTGCTGGTGATGAGCTCCCAGAAACGTCTCCACGTCGTCGAAAACACGACCGCAGTTATCGCAAGCCAGGATGCCGTACACGGAGTCCATGCTCACTGTCCCTTCACCACAAGCTTCGCAAATATCCGCTGCCATCGCTGTAAGAATGAGCGATCCAAACTTCTAACCCTAAACCGTAAACCCTAAATCATAAATTCTTCCAAAAATCGCACTAAAATGCAAACAGCGATTGCAAAAGCAATGCACGAAAGCAATCCGCTTCACTTCAGTGAAAACTACACATCCTGTTACTCAACATGTAGCTATTGTCAAAGAGCCCGATTATAAAGCAAATTTTGACGCTTCATAACTTTTATATTTTGTATTTAAACTTTAACATACGATAACCAAATCACACATTCTTTGGCGCATTGGAGATCCCTTTCATTTGCTACCAGTAAGATACGAAATTCGACTCGTCTGATAATATTCTAATGGAGATTTTGAGTTGTCGCTCTCGTAAACCCTAGACTCTTGGAAAGCTTATTCAACCATCTGCACGGCAATCGTAGCAGGATGCACAAAAGCGATCCTCAACTCAACTTCGCTTCGCTTGATTGAATCTAATCCTAATCGAGCACTGCATAGCGATCGCCACAGGAAGAGTAAAGTTGAGGCTGGATTTGTAACGAAATAGCGATCTGAAATGTTTGTTAAAACCTAATTTTTAAAGTATAGAAAAATTCACTCAGTCGTTTGTAGAGTGATTGCAGGAGGATGCTTATAAACGATCCTTGACTCAAGTTCAATTCACTTGGTTGCGTCCAAATCTGAGTGCAGGAAGTGCCGAGCACAAGCTCTTTAGAATTCGGTCGGAGACGAGAACAACCCAGACTAATTTATTATGCGTCCGCACTAATAGTTTGAAGCTGCGCAGTCGCGTGGTTTCACATGATCATGTTCTATTTATAGTCTAAAGGCACTATCCGGGATACAAACCGAGCAATCCGCGCGGTTCGCTTGTTCAAGGTCTTCGCTAGCCAAAATAGGTTGTATCAACGTTGTTCTTGCAAATGCTTGCGGCTTGTGTTGCAAGACACATGGCCACAATATTGTTGGGATTCAACTTGCACAAATATTGCTTATTATGCATGGTCATTCAAATGACATATTCAACTATTTATGAATTGTTCTTGTAATTATAAGTTTTATTTGGTTTTGAACATCTAGAGATTTTTTCATGTTTTGCCGGAGCATACTCCAAAATTTTGGGAATGACTAGGGAGGCACCTCTAGTTGCTACATGGACACCCCCTATAGTCCAACCTATTGAATATGAGATTATTGTTACGTTGAGACATGAAATAAAATCAAAACAATATTTTAGTGTACATTTGCATCTGCAAGTGTTGCAAACATATAAAATATATATTTCTCATTTGTGACATGTTCAAGAGTTAAACCAATTGCTCCCTTTATTTATAAGTTTAACTCTTGATCATGTTTCAAATGAAACATATTTGTTATATGTTTACAACGCTTGTAGATGCAAATGTGTGCAAAAGTATTGATTTTATTTTATTTCATATTTCCACATAAGAATAATCTCAAACTCAATAGGTTGGGCTATAGGGGGTGTTCATGTAGCAACTAGGGGGTGTCTCCCTAGTCATTCTCAAAAAAATTATGTACTTCCTAATTTGGATATATCTTTTGATGCTTTGCAAGTGTTTCTTGATGGGATCCAAGCATTTAACTTAAAAGACTTTTAAATTATCATTCAAGGACTTGAAATAATCTAGAAGTAGTTAAATGTAGCATTTGATCTCTCTTTTCAATTGGTATTGCAATCTTTTTTTGGTTGATTTTTATTGTCTTGTTGTTTTCATGCTTTTTACAAAGTGGTGCAACATTGTGCAATTTCATCCTTGCCATGGTTTCTTTGATGTATTTAGTGAACCAAATAGTTTGATGGGAAAAATAAATGTGACCTAACAAGGATATCTCATTCATTTCCAAAAATAAATAAACTTAGTAATTTCAATTCAAAAAGATATTCTTTGGATGTTGAGAATTTGGATAAAAGGCTAAGGTAGACGCATCCATAAGCGTTGCGTCCCCATGCCCATCACCTGACAATGGCAGGGCTAATGAATAAAAAAACAAATGGTTGTGGGTGACTGAGTGATGGTTATGGGTGATGAAGTGATGGTTGTGAGTGACTAGTATGAGGTTTTGAGTACCCATCTCACTATTTAAGAACCAACAAGCCTTGTGATTAGCATCTCTTACACATGATTCTTACAATTTTAGTGATTTTGGACTTTGAAAAATCTTTGTGAACAAATACTTGCAGTTGGAACCTTGAAATCAATGCCAATATTTTTGGTTTCCATTTCCTAACTTACAGTACTTTTTTCAAAGTTAGTCAATTGTTTTACCTACTCCAAAACCCTTATTTCCACGCTTATGGGTGCGCCTACCTTAACACGTATTCTTGCATAGATTTTCATTTTCACAAGAAACACTATCATAATTAGGTTTCTTTGCCTCTTTTGTTGATGAATTACTTCATATCTTGTTTTTGAATATAAAAGCTTAATTTGAGCTATTTTTTTAAGCAAAGGATGCTATTTAGCCACGTGTATTTAGCCTCTCCTATGTGATTGAGTATTGTATTATATAAATGCTACATGAGCATCATGTCACACCATTTTCATGTAAGAATCTTGTATCTAAAAAATCTCATATATGAAAATCAACTTTTAAATAAAGGAAATTCTTACAAAAAGTGAAATTAGTTCTTTTTATCAAGATACCAATTTGATGCGATAGGGAATATTGAACAATATCAACACAACCCTCAAAATCCATCTCTAACGAGCCATGAATTCATTGTGAATATGTCTTTCATCTAGGCATTTAATCTCTTCCCGATGGTAAATATATAAACTTTTACATTTTATGGCCAGTGAAAAAGGCTGAAGTTTTCTACCCTGGCCCCACAAAACGCCATATCATCTCACCTCAACCCAGATTTCATTTAGCATGAGATGATAAAACAGAATTGCAGTTCTTTTCGGGTCAGCCTACTCTACGGCGAATTGGTGCAAAAAAAAATGCACGCAAGGAATCGCACGAACACTGTTATGCTTTCAGTCTGCTGGCGGCTAAGAACCCTGCTCCACATCATGCTGCTCCCTCGCCAAATCCCAGCTGCTTATTGGTCGACAGAATCTCCCGCGACTCCAGCTCCCGCCACCAGCTCCCGCCACTCTGTTCCCTGTCAGCATTGGCCAGGAGGGAAATCTCTCCTCCTCCTTCCTTCGACAACTGGCTGCCCCCAGCACTTCACATGCCATCACTCCTCCTCCATCGTCCCCTCTTTGCAGCAAATTCACAACTCTCTTGCATCACCTTCTTCCCTTTTCCAACAATCCTCACTCCTCACTCCTCACTTCTCAATTCTCAATTCGTCATCCAGACCTTGGATTCTCCGCCACCAATTTGAAAAACTCGCGCGGACATGACGACGTGGGGCGGCATTCTGGGGATGGACACGGGAATCATGCAAGCGCCCATGGGCCCCGACATCACTGGCCCCGCCCTCGTGGCTGCCGTTGCCAATGCTGGCGGCCTTGGCTTTCTCCGCGCCCCCACTCAGGTTCGCTCGCTCAGGTTTTCCACCTTTCCTTTGAATTTCTCTATTCCTAGCTGGCCATTCAAATGAAATTCTGTCTCTCTTTTGCTATTGATGGAGGTGTCTCTTTTTGAAAATTGAGTGATTTGGTGTTGCTTTGTAGGATCGTCCGGATGAGTTGAAGAAGATGGTGGCGGAGACGCGGCAGCTCACTAGCAAGCCTTTCGGAGTTGGTGTCATTCTGTGAGTACCTCTTAAGTTCAAATCCATTGCCATTTCTGAGCCCTTTTTTTCATCGAGTTTTGGAACTCGGGAGAAGCTCAAATTGCACCTCGGTTTTTGGGGAGGAGACTCATTGAGAGACTTTTATTTTGGGAATTGATATATGCACACCGGGGTTGATATTTGCACACCCCCGGGGTAAATTTTAGATTTCTACCATCGTAAAGCTGAATTTGAGAATTTTGAATTCAGATTTGGACTTCAAGACCATGATTTGGTCTAGAATTGTAAAAAAAAGTTGCAATTCAACAACACCCAATGAAAAAGTTTATCTTTTTTACAAACAAAAGTAAAAATAACACTTTCCCCCTAGCTAAACTTTTTCATTGGGTGTTGTTGAATTGTAAGTTTTTTTATGGTTCTAGACTAAATCATGGTCTCTAAGTCCAAATTGGAATTTAAAATTCTCAAAATTTCAGCTTTATGATGGTAGAAATCTAAAACTTAATTCCCAGGGGAGTGTGCAAATATCAACCGTCGGTGTGCATATACCAATTCCCTTTATTTTTCCCTTATCAATTTGATTTTGATTTATGAAGAACGCACGCAATGTTTTATACTCATATCTGAATTAATCTGACCTGGAAATATTGATATCATGAATCCGTTCTTAATTTTCTAGTGATTAACTTGAACGTAGTGCCCTTGATACAAGAATTGATATAGGGAATTGATATGTGCACACCTGGGGTTTGATATATGCAAACCGGGGGGGGGGTAAATTTTAGTTTTTTACCAGCAACCAGTGGAATTTGCAAATTTTGAATTCAGATGTGGATTTAGGGACCTTGAATTTAGTCTAGAACTACAAAGGAAGTTTTAATTGAACAACACTTAGTGGAAAAATCTAGTTAAGGGGCAAAATTATTACTTTTATCCTTGCTTGTAAAAATTTTAAGCTTTGTCATTGGGTGTTGTTCAATTGTAACCTCATTTCTAGTTTCTAGACTAAATCAATGTCTCTAAATCCAAATCCAAATGCAAAGTTTCCAAATTCCACTTGTTGATGGTGAAAAATGCATATACCAAACCCCGGGTGTGCACATATCAATTCCCTTGATGTATTAGAACAAGCATAATCCCAATAGTTGGATCTTGTTCAATCACAACTACAGTAGTCCTTCAAACCACAAAGAAGCCCAAAGTGTGTGGCTTTTTAGCAGTTTGAGTATACCATAGGGAGACTTTCTTTTTGTCAAAGTTTTATGTATGTTTGAACAACACATGTAATGTTTTTTAATGAATCTAACAGTAAAAAAGAATGATATTCAATATGGCGCCATCTGAATTACACTATTTACACTATGGTTGATCAAATTTTTCAGTTCAAAAGCATGAATCGTTGGTTGTATAGGATTTAACAAGCACTACCTAGATAGTTAAATCGTACTCACTTATACTTAATCAATTGTGATGAAGGACGGGATTATCTAACATCTATGAAAAAATACAAGTTTCAGAAAAGTGTCCGTTCGGTAATTCAATCGGTGTTACCTGTTTTACACATGAAAAATAATAAACAAACCTTGATTAAACAGACACAAGGTATATAACTTGCAATCTCACAATAAACAACTTTGAGCAACTAAAATACACGTTGTGTTTGCAGAAAAGTGTCTGTTTGTTAATTCGTGATTGGCTGCAACCGGTGTTACCTGTTTATAAGTGAAAAATTCAGACAATTGAATAAAGCAACAAGTTCATAGCACCAATATTGATCTTCATTTAGCTTTCTAAATGGTCTTACCAACTTATTATGAGGCATAACCATACCTTTCCATATCCAATCTGAGCTGCCATTTCTACAAAACAAATGAGCTCTTTTGATGTTGTAGGGGATTAAAGTAGTACTGATAATGATGTTTTCAATGGACTGTGGGTTTTGAACTTGTCAGAGCATTTCCACATGATGAGAGCCTGAAGGACATTTACGCCGAGAACGTGGCGTTCCTGCAAATTTCATGGGGCGACTTCCCCAAGGAGCGGGTGAGCGAAGCCCATGCAGCCGGAGTGAAGGTGGTGCATCAGGTGGGGTCTGTGGAAGAGGCTCTCAAGGCTGCCGACGCCGGAGTGGACGCCATCATCGCCCAGGGTGTTGAAGCTGGCGGCCATGTCCAAAGCCAGGCAAGCCAAATTCAACAAATTCAACAAATTCAACACACCCCTAAGTCTTTCAACTTGTGAGTTTAGGTTTTAGGGTTTAGGGTTTACGGTTTCTTCTATACTCTTGCTCTCTTCCTTTGACTATGAAGAATCACATCCTTTCCTACGTGTGAATTTAGGGTTTAAGGGTTTAAGGTTTCTACTATATTTTTGCTCTCTTCCTTTGGCTTTGAAGATTCAAATCCTACACTCGTACCTCACCTTAATTACCACCCTCTCCAAGTAACACTGTGGAATGTTTACCACACTTGTCATTTTGTCAGTAACTGTAACGCACTTGCTATCATCAGGGAAGGCCTTAAGGAGGCTCATAGGGGTCACGTCCCCTGACCCACCAAAGGCGGTTTAATTAGAAGTAAAAGTGTGTGAAAAGAGGTGGAGTTGTGAATTGAAACACACCACCATGAGTGCAAAAATGAGGAGATCATTCCTCATTGAATTGTGTTTCTAGTTCTAAGAGAATGTCTGTGTTTTTAACTAATACTTCAAGGAAAAATTTCCAAATTGCAATACTTGCGTGTAAGGTGGCGGCAGACAATGATGCAGCTAAAATACTCCCTCCACTAAAGTTTTTATCTGAATATCTATTGCCATGTGCCCAAATGAACCATAAGATGAAAGTTTGCAATAAATCCCCAAGGCTGGAGCTCATAAACGGACTTGGTACACTTGTTACACATTTAAAGTGAAATTTTAAGTAAGGTTTTTGGTTACGTGAGCATGCAGGTGGGCTTGCTGACGTTGCTTCCCGGTGTAGTAGATGCGGTGAAGAGTTACAAAATCCCAGTGATAGCAGCGGGAGGTATTGTGGATGGCGCCGGCTATGTTGCTGCCCTTGCGCTTGGAGCTCAAGGTATCTGCATGGGGACCAGGTACAACAACAAACGGCATTCAATACTAACTGAAGTTCTCCATAACTTTTTCGTCCTTGCTGTTAGTATCTCAAGCTCTTGCAACCAAGGTTTGTGATTATTTGCGTCACTTCTTAAATCATTTTAACATATGAAAGGCAGTTTAACGTATGAAGGAGTAATTTGTGGGGGGATCAAGATGGAGCTGTGGAAGTGATATCACTTTAGGTACAAGAGTCAAGTCTGTTAAGATAAAATATTTATCAACATCCGGTGCATGACACTTATAACCAATAACTCCCACTTCAAGTGGCTAGCCTAAGGCTTTGTCAAAAAAAAAGTTATCAAAAATTTGAGACCACCAAGATGAAGCTTGTCCGGTTTGGTGGTGGAATTACTTTTTTTTGGTGGTGGAATTACTTTTGAGCTAATGAATATATTTGTTGTGCTTTAGTATTTCTTGTTGGGACAATAGTTGTTGGTTATAAGTGTCATGCACTATATTAGATTTCCATTTACAGTTTTTTGAGTTGAAGATGGTATACCACTAAAAGTGACTTTTGATAATCTCGTTTTTTATATAATAAATTGATGGTTATATACAGCTGGTCAGTCATGCTTACAGCACTTGGCAGTAGGTCCAACCTAAGTATAAAATTAGACAAGCGTTTGTTGGTAATAATGGTCAAGATCAGTGACAGGATCAGGTGCCTAGTCGTAATAGCATCCTTAACTGAACACACTTGCAAATATAGTGTTTGGCTAAATATCTCCAGATTGCCACTAAGATAACTGAGATGTTGTAAAATAATCTTGATTTCTACCGAATTTTAGTGATTTTTGAATGTGTAGTAAATTTAGCTGGCTTTGGACATTTTGGAAAGGAAGCAATGCAAGTTCATCTGTTGTACCGGACTTGAGTTGTGGCTGGTTGGATTTTGAGGTTTTTGGCGACAACGGAGTCCTATGCCCATCCATTATACAAGCAAAAAATTGTTGAGGTTGATGAGGAAAACGGCACCGAGAGCACCCTCGTGTTTGGGAGGGCTCGTTGGCCTGGTGCTGTTCAGCGGGTTTTGAGGACCCCCTTTTTCGATACTTGGAAGCACAAAATTGCTGCGGATGAAACTGAGCTTGGCCAGCCTCAGATTGGCAGCACCACAATATTTGGCAAAGTAATTCTTTTCAACTAGATCTCCGCTCCTCCCTTTTTGTTATTCAAATTTCCCTTTTCAGTGACTTCCTGTATATCATTTAATTTTAACCTCTAAGTTTGTCAAGGGTTATTGTAAAAGCAAACGCAATATTAGTTAATTGGGAAAAAAACGCAATTTTGGGATGTTGGATTTTATGTTTTTAAGAGATTTTTGGTGATTTAGAGTGAATTTTATGATGATTTCTTCAAGACCTTACATCAATGATGAAAACATCTTGAACGAATTATCAAAGAATTCACTTTCAATCATCAAAATATTCTCACAAATGCCAAATTCAGCATCTCCAAAATTTGATTTTGAGAAAGACTTTTTCCCTGGTTAACGAGTATTGTGATAACGGCTATTCTAATGCAAATAGATTGCTAAAGGTGTAACATTCATCACAAACCATAAACACAAATTCGAAGTATATCTCAAGCACTTTTGGATAAGATTTGGATCAACAAAATCCATCTAGCTTGGTCATTATCCGCTTACTGGATGTTGGCTCTCTTGGGATCAAAAGACCAAGGATACATGGTTTTGAAATGACCATATTTTGAAGTATTGCAAGTCAATTGGGGCCTAATTTAGGGAATGACTAGGGAGCCACCCCAAGTTGCTACAGGGACACCCCTATAGCCCACCTAATTTGAGATTATTATTAAATTGAAATATGAAATAAAATCAAAACAATATTTTAGTACACATCTGCGTCTACAAGTGTTGCAAACATATAAAAAATATGTGTCATTTGTGACATGGTCAAGAGTTAAACTAGTAGCCCCCTTCATTTATTATAAGTTTAACTCTTGACCACGTTACAAATGAGACATATTTTTGTATATTTGCAGTGCTTGTAGACACAAATGTGTGCTAAGATATTAATTTGATTTTATTTCATGTAATAATAATCTCAAATATAATAGGTTGGGCCATACGGGTGTCCCTGTAGCAATTAGGGGTGTCTCCCTAGTCCCTCCCTTAATTTAACATGAACTAAGTCTGTGAAACAAGTAACCCCATATTCGATCAATATGAAGTTAGTTATATATGGAGTGTATTTAGACCAACATAAAGTCCAGATACACTCCTTATATAATTGACAACTCCGTATTGATCGAATATGGGGTGAAGTGCATTTGTTGGTCAGAAATGAATAAAATTAAACGGAAGATAGTGCTTACATGATCAATCGCTGATAGAACTATGGTCCTATTTGGGACTTTTTGTTTCTTTTGCGTTAACTCTTTGGAGGTGGAACTTGGAATGCAGGAAGAGGAAGTACCGAGGTTTTCAGGAAAAGTTCCCAACTTGACAACACAGGGTGATGTTGAGAGCATGGCCATGTATGCTGGAATGGGTTCAGTCCACATCAAGGAGGTGATTTCTGCAGCGTCTGTTATAAAGGGTGTCCTTGAAGAGGCACAGGTTATTATTGAACAGAGGCTTCGTGGAGTGCTTGAAATCCGGCCGAAACACAAAGTCAGCACAATGGTGTGAGTTACCACAGGTTGTGTGCTGCAGGACTGTTGTATAAAATTACAAATATTATTAGAAATACCAAAATTACCCGAATTGATAAACAAGGTAGAAGACAGTACGACCTGATCCCATCTCCTATAGAAGCTTAATTATTTTGACACTAATTAGAAAGTAGTGTAGAGCTAAACGTCTCCATTCACTGATTTGTGAATGGAAATCAGGTTGTGTATTGTCACAAATTGTGGTCTGCAACCAGCTACTTTGAAATTACATAAGAAATTTATACATGATGAATTTTTTTTGGGTCTAGCAATGTTCACAAATGCGGTTTTGGGCTTAGCAATGTTTCTACCAGACATTTTTTTATTGGTACAGAAAATTTGAACGTTACATTGCTAAATCGTAGCCGTTTAGCAGTGCTTCTGGCCACTTGAGCGAAGTATGAAAATCGCTTATAGGATGACGACCTCACAGCTCCGTATCAATTTCCTAAAACTCATACCCGCATTTAAATTCACACAAATAGTATCCTCTACCTTGATGCAAACTAGTAATAATACCTCTACTCAATCCAAGCCCTATTAGGCTGTGGTCTAAAGTGCTCATTTAGGACACACATTTCACAAGGACGTAAAAACTAAGCAAGCTTAGGAGTTCAATACTTCTATGGGGCAAATAGAAATCAGGCTGACGCATGAGGTTCACGCTTTCTACGCAAAAAATAGATAAGAAAGAGCACATTGACAAAACCGAAAATATAATGCAGTCGCATCAATCCAAGCAGTTATCTGTGTTCTTAAAGGGTTTTCTGTAGCAGTACCTTGGTCTCTCTTACATTCAAAGAGCAGCTCCAGCCTTGATAACAAAACTCTGTTGACAAATGCTCACTATACACAAAAACATTTAGATCACTGCACACTATTGAGATTTGAATATTAATTACAACTCCTCCGTCCTCCTTTAGAGCTAGAGTCAGCCTTGTTTTGAGGAGAAAACTCGGCACACGCAAGATACAGTGTCTTCAGCTAAAATGCTATTTCAACTGCATTTTATCTTCAAAGCCACCAAGCAACGTATATGAATTAAAATGAATTACACCACAGCTACCTGCGCTTCCTGTCTTTCTTTCGCAAAAAGTCCGGCACTTTGCCAAGATCGGCTGATCTTTTAGGATTCTGTTCCCAGAAGAAAATGTCATCGTCTACAGTTCGAACACTACTAACAGCCTTCTCATCTCCAGGCTCTCTAAATCCAGTGGCAATGACGGTCATACGTATCATCCCTTTGAAGTTCTCGTCTATGACTGCCCCAAATATCACGTTTGCATTTGGATCAGCCATGTCATGGACAATCTCGGCAGCAATGTTGACTTCGTGAAGCGTCAAGTCGCTTCCGCCAGTGACATTGTACACAATTCCCATGGGCCTGGAGATGGAGCGGAGCAAAGGAGACATGATGGCTGAACGTGCTACTTCCTCTGCACGGTTCTTCCCAAAGCCAGCGCCTATTCCCAGCATTGCACTCCCGGCGTTTGACATGATCGCTTTCACGTCGGCAAAGTCGACGTTGACGAGCCCAGGGATTGTTATAATGTCGGATATTCCTTGCACTCCCTGTAGATCACCGGCAAAATCTTTAGAATTGGACACATCCTCAATAGCACACGGTCTGACAACAACGATTCCAAAGACGAAAACCTGATCTACTATTAACAACAGCAACTCACCATTCATACACTTCGGTTAGACTCATTAGCTCTTTAGATAGAAGTGAGATTAGTAAATTGTCACTTATTATAAATTGCAGCCCCCTACTGAAATTGCATAAGAAAAGAAAACAAGGTGATAAAAGACTGATCTCAACAGATTTCACCCTTGTATCCAAAGACCTCTCCACAGCCATATGACGATCTCCTAAAAATCATACAAAGGAATACAAAGTGTATCTTCCACCTTGATGCCAACATCATAGTCGCAAATTTCAAATTATTCATTCCAATTCTTTTCTACTGCGTTGCATTGATAGGTATGGATGATATACCTGCCGCAAGACATCATCGGCAAGATGAAAAGCCTCCAGCATGGATGTGTCAGGTGACACGGTCTGCAGCAAGCGATCGTTTGGAACTACAACTACGGTGTCAGCCGCATGGCGCATATCCTCAATGGCTTTCCTAGCTTGCCGAGCCCGGGTAAAGCCCTCAAAAGTGAAAGGTTCGGTCACTATGCCAATCGTTAACGCTCCCATAGCCTTTGCCAATCGAGCGACCACTGGAGCTGGTGATCATGAAAAGCTCACAATTCAATCCAGCTTTTCCCAGGAGATAATCATACATAACCTTCACAAATTAAGACACTTCTGTTTCACACATCCATGAAGCACATACCTGCCCCAGAACCAGTACCGCCGCCCATACCGGAGGCGATAAAGACCAGATCAGCACCTTCAAGTGCCATTGAAAGCTCCGCCAGTGACTCTGTTGCTGCTTCTTCACCAGTTGCACTTTTTCCACCTGAATTTCGTCATTATACCATAATCTCAGAAAAGTCGGTAAAAAACAGAACAGATTAGGTCGAATCTGCTGATTGTGTAGGGTGATCCAAACTCGTTTCAACTACACCAAATAGTGCATTTAGGTTGCCCCATGCTAATATTTCGACATTTTACACTGTTTAAAAACTCACTGTTGCTTCAGTAATTATCAGCAATTATTATTGCAATGAGCAACTTTTAGAAACCTTGGCACTAACAACATAGCTGTAAAAAGCCAAATTAGTGGTGTCCATGTTGTAAACCATGTGACATCCTAAAATATTTAAAAAGTTACATGTACCTCCAAGTGATGAGTCATGAGGTAACTTTCGAAGGTAAGGCAACCTACTTGTTAAGGCAACCTAAATGCACTATTTGGTGTAGGTCATGATTTAAGTTTCTACTAACTTGACATAAAAAGGAAGAAGAAGAAGCACTCACCTGCACCACGACCGGCGGTGGTTTCTTGTCCAATCTGGATCTTATTGGGAGCAAGAGACTTATTCAATGCTTGTTTATCCGTGTTGACAGCCCAGAATTCAACGTTCAAAAGCTCAGACCTCACCATTTCATCCACCGCATTGCACCCGCCACCTCCGACACCGAACACTTTGATCGAAGCGCACCCTGATAAGCTCCGTTTCATGCTACTCGCAGCAAAAGAATCCTGTACATCGTTGTAATCCTCCTCGACCTTAATGGAAAAAGAGTCCATCGCCGGGGAAAAATCAAAGGAATCCGCTCCTTCGGATGGTACCGGGTCTCCATTTTCGGAGCCGTAGAAGCGCCCGTTCAGGCTGCCGTTGCTTCCCCTGTCGTACGCTAAAACTCGACTAGCTCTGTGCAACGACAGGCATCGAAACCGTTGGTTCAACAATCCCGAACGAGCTCCTCTTGGACATTCCACATTGCTCCCTTGCAGGAGTCGATGATGATGACTCAAAGAAGTGCTCACAGGTGCAGCAGAACTAAACGACGCTCTCCACGTGACCATCATGATGATGCTATCTCATTCACAGTCGTCGACACAATGGTGACGAGGATGCCTTGGTCGACTTTACCATGGTCACGCTCTCCAAACCCTAAACCTCACGTACTTTGAAAACTTTTTTCTTTTCAAATTCCTCAAGAGCGTTCTCACAGCAACAGAATTGCAATTTGGACACACCGGCACTGTCGCCAGAAGGTTGCTCCGGAGCACAATCATCAACAATGCTCCAAACCTTCTTAACATCCGCCGTTATTGCATATTGTGAAATTCCAACTGCAAGCAAAGAAAGAGAAGGATGTTACACAACGGCCTTTTCCAATGCGAGACACAATGGTGACGAGGATGCCTTGGTCGACTTTACCATGGTCAGACTCACTCAGGCTCTCCAAACCCTAAACCTCACGTACTCTTAGATTTTTTTTCCTTTTCAAACTCCGACAGAGAGTTCTCCCAGCAACAGAATTCCAATTTGGACACCGGAGCACATTAACAAATCATCAACAATCGCAATGCTCCAAACCTTCTTAACATCCGCCGATGTTGCATATTGTGAAATTCCAACTGCAAGCAAAGAAAGAGAAGGATGTTACACAACGGCCTTTTCCAATGCGAGAGAAAAGAAATGGTAAGTTAATCCAGCACTTCCAGCACACATCTCTCTCCTTGAACATACGAATCCTTAGAACCTGTAAGATTTTCTGCAATTCAAATTTGCGAAATATGGGAGCAATCAGTAGCAGGTTCGTCTGATTCAGTGGCAAGAAATCTGTCGTTTGAGAATGAATGTGGAGAGACGAAGGAGGTTAGATCGGAGCTGACCTTCGAATAATCCGAGCAGTGGCGGACATCGGTGGACAAGTGAGGGACTGAAGCCAAACGCTATGCTAAGCTTACTAATCCCTGGAGACGATGAAATTCGTCCAGCGGAGCCTCGTCCCGCCCGCTCCGAAACCAGCCCATTCGGGTGTGAGGAACTGCGGGCATGTGGCTTGTTTTTTCCATTTTTGCTCGGGTATCATCCAAGTGTTAGACATTTATCATCCAATTCTACCCGTGTACCATCCTATTTTTGCCCGTGTATTATCCAGTTTCTGCCCGTGTATACAGTTTCTGCCCGTGTATCATCCAATTTGTGCCCGTGCATCATCCAATTTCTGCCCGTATATCATCCAATTCAATTTGTGCCCGTGTATCATTCTACTGCTGCCCTGGTTATCTACAGTTGATGCCCTGGTTTTTCCCAATTGAAGCCCGGGTTTCTTTCCAATTGATTCCCAGGTGGATTCCAAGTGCTGCTCGTGTTCATTCTATTGCTGCCCAGGCTTTTGTCCATTTTTCTCCAACTGCTGCCCTCGGTTCGTTCAATTGCAGCCAGGGTTTTTTACAGTTGCTGCCAGGGTTTTTTTGAGAGCTGCCCGGATCTCTTACAATCGCTGCCCCTTGGATTTTTTAAATAGATTATTAGATTTTCTCAATTACTGTCACTGGTTATTTCCAATTGTTGCCCGGGTTATTTCAATTAAAGATCCGGTTGTAATTCAATTACTGTCCGGATTCTTTCGGCTGCCCAACTAGAAATGAGTTTGTATCCATGGACTTCAGTGACGTGAAGCCCTGGCAAAGAATTTTGTATGGATTTTATAGATCTTTTATTTCGAGAATTCCCTACGCAGGGTTTTCCAAGATTATTGAGGAAAAGCTCTCGCGAGGACACTTTTAAAAGAAACATCTGGGGACGTTGATGGGAACACAAACAATAGAGAGAAATTTTCTGCCAAAGTCTTTACATTGGGTGAAGTCTGGGTTGAAGGGAATTGAGAGGAAAAATAAATCCTGGTCGCTCCATGCCTAAGAAATTTCTTCCTAAATTCCTTCCAAACCAGCCTTCACCCTATGTTTTAAATTTTCACCCTTAAATGATGATTGAAGCTCATGACCTTGTGGCTTGGCAAGTTTAGCACAAAGGAGTGGAAAACGCCATATTCATTAAAAAGGAAAAAGCGTACAAAGTGGAACTTTTGAAGGATTAAGGTCACCTTAATCTAAGCTCCAAAGTTTTTTTTGGTACACATGGCCTCACTTGAGAGGAGGAATTTGCAAGGGAAAAAATCTTAGTGGCTCAAATTGAATTTGATACCTTTGAACCTGGTTTAAGGTGGCTATTTTGGATTAAGGTGAGGTACAAAATGGTACCCAATATTTTCCCAATTTAATGAATATGGCGTTGGAAACAAAAATTGTTACAATGGTCATGTTCCGTCCTTGACACCCTTAGCACACATCATTATTCATTACACATTGTTTTTTGGGAAAATTTGATGGATACCCCAGCTTCAATGTCAAAACGTCAGAGTATTGACAACTCTAATAAGAGGCTCATTTTTGGTTTAGAATGAAATTTGTACATACCAATAGATACTATCATGATCAGTGAGTCATTTTTATTTAAATCTAGATTATTCATGTAATTCTGAATTTTATTTGTAAAATATAGTAAGATCTCCCAATGTTGAAGGATATAATAAAACATTAGGATATCTTCCTACATTTTGCATATTAGTTATTAACTTATTGTTTATGTAAAGTCTAAAAGTCTTAACTTAGTTAACTATGTCATATAGAACACCATATGAAGTAATTTGGGGCAAAACGGTAATTTTGGGACTTTTGAAAGTTTGGGTGATCACCCCAAACCAAACTCTAGCTTTTTTTTGGTACACATGTCCTCACTTGAGAGGAGGAATTTGTGAGGGAAAGAATCTTAGTGGCTAAGACTAAATTTGATACTTTTGAATCCGGTTTGAGGTGACTATTTTGGATTGAGGTGGAGTACAAAATGGTACTTTTGTTTTTCCCAATTTACCTAATACAGTGTTATAGTTGAATCTAACAGCTTCAAGATAATGCTCTCTACTTTTATGTAGGAAATTGAAGGAGTGACTTTTGTGCTAGCTATGTAATGTAGGCATGATTGGAATGTGTGTTGCTTTTGTCAACCTTGTGAACAAACTTCACTAAACAGACTTATTATAGTTTAACACTTCAACCTCAAAACAGCTGTGGCTGCTCTAGCAGCACCTCATTATGCACTACAAGCATTGGTCTCTAATTTGTTTATATTTGGCCTAGTGCGTTTTCAAAATTACATTCTTATCACATGCAGCTTGTAGAATTTATACTTCACTTCCTTTTCCTTCTCATTTTGGGGACATCTTCATGTACCTCCACAAGTATTAATAATCTTTTGAATTATTCCTCTTCTATGCATGCGCAAAGTTACAAACACATACTTCAGCATATTTCTCAAATGAATGGCTAACTACAAAACTAACATGAGACAGAGTCCTTGCACTTCAATCTCTGAGGAACCAAGGAATACACACCATTCACGGCTCTCTTATTAGAATACCATGATTTGATTAAAAAATCTCCTCACTCCTTTCCTCTAGCAACACAAATTCTGAACCCATGCCAGTTGAGTATGTTGAGATTCTCTCACTGACAGCGCTACCAACCAAAAAGTTATACCACTCTCAATCCATTCTTTCCACAGAGTCTTCACAAATACAGACTCAATCCATACTTCCTAGTACAGACTGTGTAAAACATCCCTCTAAAATCTGCATGAAATCATTCACTTAATACCCACTTAATACGTCCCTCCTGTCCACATCGACCAGCGAAGTGCAATTGTGTCTAAGCCTCGATCTTCAGATGGCAGCCACTGCATGATGATATGTGATGCTTGCTGCACTACACTACAACTGCTACAAGCCCATCGATTCGATCAACTAGTCCTTCCCATTGTCACCCAGATAGCGCTCCCAATCTCCATAGGCCGAGATCACCTGCATGACATGCTGAAGGCCCACACACACATAATCGTTCGAGAATGCTGAGTAGTCTGGAACCGAGTTCCCACTTGTACATGCTGGATCATTGCTGCAAGAGCCGCCAGCTGGTTCTTCTGGTGGTTCACGGTCTTCAACTTCTATAATAGCCTCGAACATTGCCTCCATGTTCAGAGCACCAGGATTGCCAGAATTGAGAGACCTGCTAGTCTTCTCAATAACCGTCCTTGGAAACTCATCCGTGAGATCCAGAGCTCCATCAACCAACTGGAGCAGATTCCCCCCTGGCTCTTGCTGCGCCGCAGTTACGAGACACTGAAGGCAGCACACCAAGCACTCTTGTTTGCTCTCATGTGAATTTCTCATCAGGTATTTGCAACCGAGGCACGTCTTGCGTCTACTCACTGGTTGCCTCCTGGCTGGATTGGACGAGCTCCCATGCAGGATGGGGTTACCATTGAGCCCTTGGAGCCTGGTTCTGCTGAGGTAGCAAAGAGTCTTGCCGTTCAATTTGGCTGTCTGTATGTGATCCACGCTCTGCTTGCCGATGAACTTTGTCAGGTCCACTGGATCGACTGCACTTTGGAGTGACTGGCGGCGCACCTGAATCCAGGGGTGTCGGTGATGCTCACCACCGCCTCTGAATGTAATGGGGCATAACGAGCCTACCTTACAGAGGGGGCAGTAATAGTTTTGGCAGTCCTTGGATGACTTGCAAGAGGGGCATTTCCCCACGTATGTCACTGCGTCCTTCAGGTATTTGGCTTGAATGAAGCTCCGCCAAATGTCATGACCACCTCCTCCGTCCATGATGAGAAGAGCGATGCTGGTAGCTGAATTGCAATATTGCTGAACAGAAATCTTTCTTGAGGAGCAGCCTGCAAGAGCAAAAAGCAAAGCAACTAGGGTTTGGCAATCATAGTAATCAATGTGACTAGCACATAGCAAGTTTCTGATCAGAGTATGCTGCTTCGAAGTCGTTCGGAACTGTAGCTTAGGCAAGAATCCCGCCTCAGTCCATTGTACTCATTTCAGCATTTGAGAATTGCACCCATGACCACCGATAAGAGAATTCATTTCGAGTGTTATTTTGCAAGAATCATCTACAATCGTCTACATTACTGCAGAAAAGCTACAAGAGACACTCGGTGAAATAGGCGTCGAAACTAGAAGCCCAAACCTGGCAAGCAGTACTCTAACTTTGTTATCTGATTGTATTTTAAGATGTGTTGTACGTTTACTATGATTGGTGAGATCGATAAGGTTCTGCTTCCCTCAATCTACACATCTTACAGAAAGGTTATAACTAGATCATGTAACAATTGGATTCGGAAATAGCTAAATGCGCGATCAAGCAAGCGTTTAACAAACAAAACAAACAAGATACTTAAAGAGGATTTATCCGAAGACATTTTCGAGCCAAAGTCCACATCAAGAATCGCGATGACATCCCACAGTATCAGCTCTCAAACTGTGCAGACGACCTCTGAAGAAAACAGAAAACTTGCAAATCCAAAGACAACTAAATTGATATTAGCAGTGCACATGAAAAAATACCACAGCTTCCATACAAGTCACACAATTAACTCAAGCTTCCGAACAAAACACGACACCAATCTGGCCACTGACCACACAAAGGTCCTACATTGGACCTCACCGAAAGAATTTAGTCCATAAGTTGATATGACAATACCTTGATACAGTTGATAGTTCAATGAAAGGGCCCAAATAAGCTAGCAGCAGCAAAACATAAATTGCAAGCGATGTCGGGAGAGAAAAGAGGATGGATGCGAAAAGAGAAGTTCCGAGAGAAAGTGAGAGAGTGAGAGGTGCTCAAGGGTATTTTACGGGCTCCTGTCAAAGTTACAGCAAGGCAGCTGCTAATCTAGCACTAAAAATTTCATAAAATGCATCATCCTTTTTAAACATCAATAAAAAGAAGAATTGAAAATGTAAAAAGGTAAGGACCTAGATTATCATGAGGTACCTTAGGACAAATTAGTAGATAATAAAAATGGATTTATGGATTAAGAGTGTCATAGATAAATTTTCCTTATACAAAGTGTAAATCAATTATTCTATGTACACTAAATTTTCCACTTTTTAATTTTAAGTTTCAACACAAATATACATGTAGGTTTATAAATATCTTTTCAAGATTTGTTATGAAAAAATATGCTAAAAATTATGTGTATAGGTTACGTAGGTTAAAACTAGGGGAAATCACAAATAGGGACGTGAAAATGAAAAATATTACTAGAGATAGGGGTGCAATTTCAAAATAATTACAAATAGGGACATAGTTTTAAAAAAAATTGTAATTTTTTGCAACTTCTTTTGATTTGGACATTGGTTGATTTAGACACATCACATTAAATGATAGCTAATTTCCAAAAAAAATAAAATCTCTTCAAATCAAGCCTAAACTAAAAAACTTTAGTAAAGAGGATGACAATTTTTGGAGATATTTTATATTTTTGGAAGTTAGCCAACATTTAACATGATGTACCTAACTCAACCAATGTCCAAACCAAAAAAGTTTACAAAAAAATATAATTAATTTTGAAATTGTACCCCTATTTGTAATTATTTTGAAAATGCAACCCGCCGACTTTGATCAAAATAAATATAATAAAACAACATAATTATTCAAAACCAAAGGCAAGGACCTTAGTAATACAACCCTTATCTACTAAGACTGTTCAAACTTCAAACCGATTCACTGTTCACCACTTCACCTATGATCGGTTTCAGGCACAGGGCTAAAAGCTCCTCCGTGTGCACGGAAGGTTTTTGTCGTTTACCTCTTCGACCGACTGCCGATCAAGCATGGAAGGACGCCCTTAGTCCCAGAGCAATTTAATCCTAGAGCAAGTTAGTCCAACAACATCGCAGATGCATTTCCGATCGAAGCATGGTTGGCTGAGAGAGATGCATGGAATTTTGGGAGAGAAGCTCTGTAACCAAGAGTAAGCACCTGAGTCATTGAGAGAGCCGCATGGTTGGCTGAGAGAGATGCATGGAATTTTGGGAGAGAAGCTCTGTAACCAAGAGTAAGCACCTGAGTCATTGAGAGAGCCGCATGGTTGGCTCAGAGAGATGCGCTTCCGTAACCAAGAGTGAGCACCTGAGTCATTGAGAGAGCCACATGGTTGGATCAGAGAGATGCATGGAATTTTGAGAGAGAAGCTCTATAACCAAGAGTGAGCACCTCGGTCATTGAGGGCTCTCTTCCAATGCAGGGCACCGAAGGTTGCTGTGCTAACCCCTCATGCCTCATCCCGCCATACAGACCCATACACACGGACGAAAAAAAATTGGCTTGGACGATAGAACAGCAAAAGCTGCATAACAAATGCAGAGGAGGAGCTTCGGAGTACTGCACCTGTTGGATTGCGTACAGGTGGCCTTCTCACGCTGAGATCGTCGCCGCGCTTCCCCGAAAAGAAATCCTGCCTAGAGCACAACACATTGCTTGCCCTGAACATCGACAATTCAATAACAATCCAATCTCAGGAGGTCAGTATCAAACAGCAATTCCATTATCAAACAGCAATTCCATCAGCACAGAAATCGTCGATACCAACTTCAAACAAAGGCTCAAAGGCTCTCCTCGGAAAACTCACTAGCACATAGATCCGCTCCAGCTGTCCAGCATCTGCACCACAGATAACAAATCTATTACAACGTCATAAGAAAGATGCAAAAACTGGTGCAAAACCTTCCAGATGAAGATCAAAAGAACTGCTGCCGCAACTCATCAAGCGAAGCGTACTGAGACATGATCTTAAATGCCGGCAAACATGCAGCAGCAACCTAACAAGAAGAGAAGGGAACAATCACGGTTCCCTCGATCGAGGCTGCAGATTTAAACAATCATGGTCTCGCAACGTTGAACATGGTCTTGCAGGAGTTCGGCTCGTCTTCTCCACTAAAGTATTGTTTCTGCTCCCTAAAGTACCGGGTTCCTGTTCCTACATCCGAGCAGATAATTTTGTTTCATGCAAGAAAATGACGTTAACTTTCCTTGAATCTACATCACCGGAGAAGAAGCTTCCCACGTTTCCTTCCGTGAGGCGGTCTTAGAGTCGGGCACGCTTTCAAAAGAAATTAACTTTGGTCAAATGGATGAGATACTGATTTCTGAATGAATAAAATGCGCACAGTTACATGGATGATATTTTGAAATTCTAATGAATGAAATGCGTGCACTTGGACGGATGAAATTGTGATTTCTGAACGAATGAAGTTTGTTCACTTGGATGGATGAGAGATTGGTTTCTAAATAAATGAAATGTGCATAACTGAATGGATGATACTTTGCATTATGAACGAATGAAATATGTGCGTTTCAACGGATGACATTTTGATTTCTGAGCGAATGAACTCTGGACACTTGGATGAATGAGATTTTGATTTCTGACTTAACGAAATCTTTACAATTCGATGACTGATATTTTTATTTTTTAAATGAAAATAAGCAAACTTCTAAATCTCAAGAAAAAACACAAATGGATGAACAAAATTCATAATTTTTGACAAATAAAAACAAATGGGGTTTCATAAACAGAAAGCATGCTTTCGGAAGATTGGATAGTCTGAAATCACAATATCTATGAAATTGTGTGAACTTTATTGATATTTCAGAAAAAAGGGTAACTCATGCTCAATACAACCGAAAAGGGAACTTCTTGTTCAAAAAAAGAATAATTCATGCTCAATACAATCAAAAAGGGAACTTTTTCTTCAACCTTTGCTACAGATCTACTAACCTGCAACAAAAAATACTACAATGGCCCATTCTCATTAAAAATTAAGGTATAAGACTGTGGATTGAAATGTCACCCATTTTCAATGCATCTGCCGCCAAAACACATAACCTGTAAGAAATGGGATCAAATAGAAACATGATCAAATACTTGGTTCTACGGTCACACATGGTTCCATGTGATACCTTGAAGATGCAATTCTTCAATATAGCCAGCAAGCTTACAAAGAGGAGGTAAGAACTGACAGTAGTCAAAATGCTGCAGTCATAACAACCAAGTTATACAATTAAATAAGTAATGTTGCTAAAAATGCATATAGCAATAAGCTCGGAAGTAAAATATAAAGAGGACCAAGCTTGTTCGCATCATCAACGGGTTGAATTGATTAACCGTATCAGATCTACCAGACCCTATCTGGCATTTAGCCTTCCAATATGACACCCTAAAAAAGTTATTTGAACGTAACTGAAATTTAATTGCGTCTTTAAAAACCCCAAGTTCATATCAAACTCACAATAAATGTGCTGAGCACTTGAGTACGGATCCAATCAGAATCTGCCAATCACTCGTATAAAAACATAGTAGAAGGTCTCATACCTAGGAGTGTTGTCCAGAGCTCCAAAATTCATCAATCCAAATAGCTCAGAAGATGGAGCTTCCATCAAAGTCCAATGACCTCCATGAGCTAATCCAACAAGACCAGAAGCCAAATATTGCATTGTCGGCACTGATCACAGATCCCAGCCAACTTAGCCAAACACGCGCATATATCATTACAATTTCAATAATCTCGAGGTGTTTCACCAAACAGAATGTGCGCACAGGCCATTACTGCTTGCACGCAGGAAAGAAAAACTGGCCTTGGAGTCCCATATTATTTCATGTAATACTCTGAAATGTATCTGCAAGTCCAGAAAGAATTATATTCGCATGTAGGGCATGAAAATTTACACGACTCCATGTACCCAAAACATGCATTCCTATGACGATATTGAGTCAAAGAACAAAGGTAACAGCATAAGCATTTTCCGCTCCAAGGCTTCAAATATAGAAGTTCTTCAAGTTATACCCAGCGCACAGCCTGCCCAAGAAGTTCCAAACGTTGACTACAGCATCAAAAGCTCCAACACTCCTGGAACCGAGAGATTCAGCCATCTGAAAAGAAGCCATGAAAACCGACATAAAGTCAAAATCACTGCTGCTTCGATTCAAGGAGAACAAATTTGCTCAATTCATCACCACTATAATAAAGGGAAAATTTCATGTATATTCCTGAAGTTTGCAATATTTTCATGGATACCCCTGCTTTTTCAAAAATATCACAAACACCCCTGGACCAACATTTTCTGGCGATTGTTTTGTTGTGCATGTCACTTCCTTCTTCCTTTGTGCGTACACTACTTCTTTCTTGGTATGCATGCGCACAAAGGAAGAAGGGAAGTGACATGCACAACAAAACAAACGCCTAATTTTTTTGGCCCAAGGGTATTTGTGATATTTCTGACAACGCAGGGGTATCTATGAAAATATTGCAAATTTCAGGGTTATCCATGAAATTTTCCCTATAATAAATTGCGATGATATAATAAACTGGTTACCAAGACAGCCTAAGATTAACTATCACCAATTGTTGGGGTCTTATTTACTACCTGTGCAAGGTTGCTAATTCCTGTCAGTTCACTCCCGGTACCACAACCCATGGCAAAAAAGAGCAACTACCGTAATCAAAGTTCGAAAATACATGTCAGCATACACCAATTCTAAAAAGTCACTTTAATCTTCATATTCACTAATGCACATAGCAATAAACAACTGAAATGTTTTAAACACAGACTAAGAAGATGACGCGGACTCGCGAGAAGTCGAAACCATATGCTTTTGGTTTCTAAATGAGTTCCTCGCAGAGCATGCACTGTCAGACTATGATGACTACAAGCCATACTAAATACATCGTTGTAACTTCAACACCAGGACTTAAACACAATCAATAAGATGGCTCACCAATAATCTTGCGTACTTGTTGCTTTGCTTGCAACAATGTATGGTTGTGCCCTACTTTCACAGTTATCTTCAACGGAGTGTCTGAATTACGACACTTGGAGGCACCCAAAAAGCGATCCGATGTCCTGGGAGGCACATCGTTCCTGAAAGTTCCTTTGTGCTATAAGAGAGGCTTTCATTCATATACCTGTTGCTTCGGCGGCACTCGAGCTGCACCTGGAGAGGTGAAAATTGTCGCTTCTGTACGAAGCGCAGAGTATCCTTCTGTATTGAGCACCTGCACTCAGCTGCCAGTGTTGAGTTACACCAAAAGCAACAATGTAGAACATGGTTAAACCAGTCATGATCCAGCAATTAGCTATTCAGTGAGATGCAAGTCAAGCATTGATCAGACATACCTAGTTACTTAATAATTAACCCGACAAAACATATCTGACTGGCTGAACGTAGAAAACATCGATGTGGCCACAAGAGACACAAGCAAACATCTAAATTGCCACAGCCAAGAACAGACATAAGACAGTAGAGAGAAGGACATCTACCAACCAAAATGAAAGAGACTGAAGCTGCAAACCAGGTCAAAGGCAAAGCATGTGCGATCATTTATGATGCTCGGTCTATTTTACTTACAGGTATGAGGCCGGGTATAAACAGAATCATCAGCATGACCGCCATGAAAAAGCGACTTATGGTCACGCTTGTAACGAATAAATCCGATGAAATCCAGTACAGCATTATCAATGATTGATCAAACTATCTCAAACTATCTCAAACTTCAAGCATAATTTCAGTTCAATTAAGCTTGTCGCTTGAAGAAATGAGCCAGCACCACGGAGAATAAAATGTTTTGAAAGCCAACACATAACAGTAAGAATGGAATCCAACAAGAAGGAACAACAGGATGATGTAAGCAGCGACCACATGACACGCTTCTGAGCGGTTGCCAATCGAGCGACCACTGGAGCTGGTGATCATGAAAAGCTCACAATTCAATCCAGCTTTTCCCAGGAGATAATCATACATAACCTTCACAAATTAAGACACTTCTGTTTCACACATCCATGAAGCACATACCTGCCCCAGAACCAGTACCGCCGCCCATACCGGAGGCGATAAAGACCAGATCAGCACCTTCAAGTGCCATTGAAAGCTCCGCCAGTGACTCTGTTGCTGCTTCTTCACCAGTTGCACTTTTTCCACCTGAATTTCGTCATTATACCATAATCTCAGAAAAGTCGGTAAAAAACAGAACAGATTAGGTCGAATCTGCTGATTGTGTAGGGTGATCCAAACTCGTTTCAACTACACCAAATAGTGCATTTAGGTTGCCCCATGCTAATATTTCGACATTTTACACTGTTTAAAAACTCACTGTTGCTTCAGTAATTATCAGCAATTATTATTGCAATGAGCAACTTTTAGAAACCTTGGCAATAACAACATAGCTGTAAAAAGCCAAATTAGTGGTGTCCATGTTGTAAACCATGTGACATCCTAAAATATTTAAAAAGTTACATGTACCTCCAAGTGATGAGTCATGAGGTAACTTTCGAAGGTAAGGCAACCTACTTGTTAAGGCAACCTAAATGCACTATTTGGTGTAGGTCATGATTTAAGTTTCTACTAACTTGACATAAAAAGGAAGAAGAAGAAGCACTCACCTGCACCACGACCGGCGGTGGTTTCTTGTCCAATCTGGATCTTATTGGGAGCAAGAGACTTATTCAATGCTTGTTTATCCGTGTTGACAGCCCAGAATTCAACGTTCAAAAGCTCAGACCTCACCATTTCATCCACCGCATTGCACCCGCCACCTCCGACACCGAACACTTTGATCGAAGCGCACCCTGATAAGCTCCGTTTCATGCTACTCGCAGCAAAAGAATCCTGTACATCGATGTAATCCTCCTCCACCTTAATGGAAAAAGAGTCCATCGCCAGGGAAAAATCAAAGGAATCCGCTCCTTCGGATGGTACCGGGTCTCCATTTTCGGAGCCGTAGAAGCGCCCGTTCAGGCTGCCGTTGCTTCCCCTGTCGTACGCTAAAACTCGACTAGCTCTGTGCAACGACAGGCATCGAAACCGTTGGTTCAACAATCCCGAACGAGCTCCTCTTAGACATTCCACATTGCTCCCTTGCAGGAGTCGATGATGATGACTCAAAGAAGTGCTCACAGGTGCAGCAGAACCAACCGACGCTCTCCACGTGACCATCATGATGATGCTATCTCATTCACAGTCGTCCACACAATGGTGACGAGGATGCCTTGGTCGACTTTACCATGATCAGGCTCAGGATCTCCAAACCCTAAACCTCCCGTACTCTGAAAACTTTTTTCCTTTTCAAACTTCTATAGAGCGTTCTTACAGCAACAGAATTCCAATTTGGATACACCGAAGGTTACTCCGGAGCACATTAACAAATCATCAACAATCTCAATGCTCCAAACCTTCTTAACATCCGCAGATATTGCATATTGTGAAATTCCAACTGCAAGCAAAGAAAGAGAAGGATGTTACACAACGTCTACTCCAATGCGAGAGAAAAGAAATGGTAAGTTAATCCAGCACTTCCAGCATACATCCCTCTCCTTGAACACACGATTCCTTAGAAGCTGTAAGACTTTCTGCAATTCAAATTTGCGAAACGCAGGGCAATCTATGGTCAGACTCCGGCTCTCCAAACCCTAAACCTCACGTACTTTTGAAACTTTTTTCTTTTCAAACTCCTAGAGAGCGTTCTCACAGCAACAGAATTCCAATTTGGACACCGGAGCACATAAACAAATCATCAACAATCTCAATGCTCCTAACCTTCTTAACATCCGCCGATGTTGATATTGTGAAATTCCAACTGCAAGCAAAGAAAGAGAAGGATGTCACAACGTCCAGTCCAATGCGAGAGAAAAGAAATGGAAAGTTAATCCAGCACTTCAAGCACATATTCTCTCTCCTTGAACATACGACTCCTTAGAACCTGTAACTTAAGACTTTCTGCAATTCAATTTTTTGCGAAATGCGGGGCAATCGAGAGCAGGCTCATCAGATTCACTGGCAAGAAATATGCCATTCGACAATGAATGTGGAGAGACGAAGAAGGAGGTGAGATCGGAGCTAACCTCCGCATAATCCGAGCAGTGGCGGACATCGGTGGCCAACTGAGTGAGGCCCTGAAGCAAAACGCTACGCTCACGCCCGATTCAGACCAGGACGTCCGGAGCCACCGGACAAAGGCCCTCTACAGTGTTTCATCCTGTGGAGTTTGGAGCAATGAATGGGGAGATTCGAAAAACAATAGAAAGTCAGCCAAATGAAATGAGGAAAACATCAATTGAAAACTAAACCAATCAGATAAAAATCAACTAAATTTTGGAAATTTTTCTTTTTTATAGTGTACACATACAGGGAATAGCGTGCATGTATTATAAAAACCAAATGGAAATGAGAAATGTAAGCTTTTTGCTTAAGTAGCTCAAAAACTCCCCGCACACTAGTTTGGAGGGGCAATTGCCATGTCATCATGGTTTTGTCCATCCAGTGAATGCTTTCATACCGGGTACCGGATGTCCAGTGGAGGAGCACTTTTATTCTTTCTTTTCTTTGTTGACTTCATTTTGTCTTTACCTCACCTAAAGTGAGAGGGAGCGTTTTGTTCAAAGGACAAGATTTGACCCCACCTCCCAAGGTGACCTCAAATCTTCTCCACCCCAAGTGAGCTCCTCTCAAATTTTGGAGGGAAAAGATGATGACATGGACTCATCCTCCATAGGACGTCCCTCTGGTGTAAATGCCATATTGGACGAAACCTTGAGATTGACCAATGAGATTGCTTACGGCTTTGTTTGGTGGTTGTGGACGTCCTGGTCTGAATCGAGCCTAAGACCCAATTCAGACCGGGAAGCGAAGAAAATTTGAGAGCATGTTATTGGCCAGCTAGAGGGTTTAGGCCACTAGACCGTGCACACCACAGCAGACTGCCGCTTGAGAGAAATGCCATGTCATTGCTTTTTTCGTCAAAATTGAAAGAGAAGCTTTAGTCCAGCTAAGAAGATTTGGGGTCATCGGTCACCTTGGGAGGTGACTCCAAATCTTCTCCGCTGGATGAAAACCTCCCTCTTCATGCTTTGACTTTCTTTAGCGGATTTTGGCTTCACGCTGTCCTGATGGACTTCCCTCCATCATGTAAATACTTGTTATTTCTTTATATTTGTGTTGATTTCAATAAATCAACAGTTGAGGCAAAAGGGGTGGTCGTGGTGAGGACCACGGTTTGGTGACAGCGCAGCGGCCATAGATTCCAATGCGCTGCGCCGTCTTGTCATATGCACAGCTCAGGGGGGTAGGTAGCGGGTTGGCTGGGCCAATTTCCTGCCTCACTAGCTGCCAAGCCGTGAGCCGCCATCACCGCTCGACGAGTTCGATGGGATTCGAACCCGGACCGGCGGGCGGCCAGAGACGACCGCTTTTCCAGCCAACCAAGTCCACGACTTGGCAACTGAAGACAAGCGTTTGACGCTATTATATGCTCGCAAGAGCACGTGGCCATTTTACGATGGTGTTTATTTTGTAATTTAATCATTTTCATATGTTTATCTAGAGATTTTGGAAGGCTCATATATTTTGCCTTTGTTTGAATAAAAATACTAAGGATTTAGAAGTCAATGGGAAAGGTGTGAAGGAAAAGGGTTTTGGCATCTATGGTGGGGTTAGGATAAGGAGGAGCATGGGCTGATGTGCCCCACCTCCCTACCTTGAATAGGGTCGAAATTGTGGAGGAAAGATCCCTTAGTTGTTGGAAGTTAGTGTATGAGTGTTGGTGGAAAGAAAGGAAAAAAAATCCCGAAACTTTGAGAGGAGATTTTTTTCTGTGTATACGTGATTTTGAATTGAAATTTGAGGAGGTTGTTCCTTGTGTGATTACCTTTCCAAAATGAGTTTGCAAGTTTGATTTGGAGTTGTGATGCAAAAGTTATGAGTGTTTGAATTTTGGAGTCAAAAAGCCAAACTATGAAGAAAGGCTGAGACTTTGACAAGCCATAACTTATGATCTGTATATCATTTTGCAACAAGATTTGAAGAGAGTATTTATCTTATTATTGGCTTTCTAGAAAGTCTTTAAACTTGAGGTTTGAAGCTTGGACGAGAAAGTTATGGAAGTGTGAAAGTTTGGAGGTGGCTGCCCTTTTGTTAGGAGAAAGCCGAGATTTTGAAGAGCTACAACTTTTGGACAGTATGAGATTTTCTTCTCAAAATTTTAGGAATGATAGTTTGTTGTCATAGCTTTTCAAGTTGTCTTTAATCATTTCATTTGGAGTTTTATTGAAGAAATTATAGTGGGTAGAAGTTGCGGGTTTGGGTGCTCTCTAAAAAATTGAGACCCACACTTTGATTGACTAGAGCTTTCGGACAAAGTTTTAATTTGAAGTGCAAATTTTATGGGTTGAAGCCAGTGATATCATCTTTCTAAATTGATATCACGTTTCTATGGGTGATGTATAGAACAAAAGTTATAGAGGTTTTTAGAGGCAGTGTTTAGTTTGTAAAGAGGAAGAAGAGCCTCTACTTTGAACTCGCATAACTTTTGGACAGTATCTTAGATTGAGTTGAAATTTAGAGGGATGTTAGAAGGTTAGGAGAGCTTTTCAAATTGCTATTACACTTAGCATTTGAATCTTTGAGCCATCTGTGGCATTAGATAGAAGGTTGCTGCCTTTTCTAGGACTTGTTATTTGTGATTTTCCCCATTGTTTTTATTAAAACATGAAGACTTGAAGACTTGAAGACATGAAGATTTGAAGATCTGAAGATATGAAGATTTCAAGAGGAATGTTTTGGGTTTATTTTTTATGTATGTGTGGGATGTGGCTTTGTTATTCCTAGCCGGTTTTGGAGGCTCGTTTGTCAATTCATTTCCATTCTGTTTTGTAAACCTTGTTGCGAGCAGTTTGGGTTAAACCAAACTTAACCCCATTTATTGTTGTGGTGACGAAGTGGGATTGATCACCCACATGGTCGAGACTTGCTCTGTTCTCACGATCTGGAGTTTTGGCCAGCAGATCGTGAATTTGATTTTAGGATCCCGTCATACGGACGGCAGCTCGTGTCTGCTGTCCCGATCTACCCGTCCCGTATCCAGTAGGCTCTTATCCCTACCTTGACCCTTATACCCTTAGAGCCAGCCACAGGATAGGCCAATGGAAGACTGAAGACTGAAGATTTGAAGAGAAGATCAAGATTGACAACGTTTTCAGTCGGCAACGCACGATCGCAGCAAGACACCCTGCGTGTTCCCAAGGCGCGCTCCTCTCAACCCGACAACGCGCATGTGCTTATTTGTATCGCCTACCTTGTCGTCTTTGCTTCAACGTTGCTTGCATTCAAATCTCATGGCTCAATGTCTGGTGAGCAAGTTGAGTGTTTACAAATTTGGATTTTGTTCATGATTTCAAAAACTAATCTAGTTGCTATCAAAAGTTGTGTTCCAAAAGAATAGTTGCGCTATGATAGAGCGCCTTTGTTGTTCAGGTTTTTGGAGGTTTAATATAGTAAAGGTGTTGATCCAATTGTTTAAGGGGTTAAGCGGCTTGCAAGCAAGCTCCAATTTTGTCTTAATTTGCTGTTATTTGCATTCACTGCTATGTGGATTTGGTGCTTTTTGAATGACATGAGTTGTTGAATTTGTGAAGAGATTTGGTATGTATCATGAGATTCTCTCTCTAAACCTGGCAATTTCTAAGTTGAAACTCTTATACGGCTTGCATGAGAGGCAAGTTTTGTAGAAGGAAGATTTAGGAATACACTCAATTTTAGTTTGATAATTTAAAAAACCTAATTAGATAACATGATTAGAAATTTTGATTAGACAACCTGATTAGACAACTTGATTAGAGAACTTGACTAGACAACAATTTTAGGTGAATTATAGGGATAGAAATAGATTTAGCATTTAGGATTTGTGATTAAGCATGCAACAAAGTTCATTAGAGAACGGTTTAGGTGATTTTTGCATCCAAGAAGGATTTAAAATTGAACCTCTAATTGAGTAACTACATACATTGATTAGAGATGCCTTTGTAATTAGGCACAATTTCAGATTAATAGGTATCATTTTCAATTCTTCAAGAATATACACATTTCTTTTTTATTACATGAAAAGATTCTATTATTAAGAAAGGTACATTTGGCATGCAGAGAGGCATGAATTTCTCTGGGACTCAAAACAAAGAAGAGTGTGGATTTGGAGGTAGCATGTCAGAGATGATGTTTGGGGAGTATGATGGAGGGAATTCACAGCCTAAATCACTTGGTAAACAAAAAGAGATTGTATATGAGGGAGGAAATTCTTCCTCCAAAAAAAAATCTAGGGTTTCAAGTCAAAAACCTAAGACCAAAAAGAAAACTAAAGGAAAGGTTGCTACTCTTGCAATTGAGTTGCACAATTCAGGCAGTGATGACAATATCAGAAGAGGTCCAAATTGAAAGGAGCATTGGATTATAAACCTCATTCACTTGCAAGGAAGTATGCACAAGAAGTTTAATGGCATGAAGAAACAAGGTTAGTTACCAAAATTGATTGATTTTGCTTCCTCATGTTCTACACAAAATTAGATTAGTCAATTTCAATCAATGAAAAACAATTGTTTAGTGGACGTTTTTTTTTGTAGGAATGAATATTGAATATAACATTTTATCAATACTACAATTATAAGAGGAAGGGAATTTTGACATTTCTTACATACGCATTCCATCTTGCTCCAAACCAATTTTTCATTCATTTATTTTTCTATGGCACCTTCTTCTAAACTATACATACAAGCTTGTTTCATTTACAAACAAACTAATATCCAATACCTATTTGGTTACAAGTTCACAGTTCTTCACTACTTTCAATTTAGTAAAATAGAAAAGAACCTTTCAAGATTCTAGGATTTTCAAAGTTAAACCATATGAAGTCCATGATTGTGTGCTGATGTGCATTATTCCAAGGGACAGAGTACTAAAGAAAGGTTCAAATTTATTTGCTTAGATGGAATGTATCATTATGCTCATGTTACATTACAATTATTATACCAGAAGGTAGAGTACACTCTCTTTTAGTAACTGATAATCTTAAGATTTGTATTTCACACAAACTTATTTGATTTTCACACAAATCTATTATTACTAGACTAGTATAACCCATGTCCTATGGACACATTTAGGATATATTGAGCTTATATTCATCCTTGTCCATAACATTGCTTCCATTACTGATTGTCAATAACGCGTTATTTGTTAATTTGGGAATTTGCTTACAAAGTTGGACTCTGGGATTTCTCAAGGTTTTAGTTAACTTTCAAGAGTACTCTTGAGACCAATCCATGTGCCCTCACCTGAGAGGAGGAATTTGCAAGGGAAAAAATCTTAGTGGCTCAAACGGACTTTGATACCTTTGAATCTAGTTTAAGGTAACTTTTTGGGTTTAAAGTGGGTACAAAATGGGACACTTGTTTATCCCAATTTAACAAATAACGCGTTCCATCTTACCATTACATTTTGATTTTTTTTGGTGGCATTTCAATTAAGTTTTGTTTCTAGCTGGGTGATTGTTTACAATAGCTTGAGCAACAGACACTTTCCAAATCCAAGTCTATTATATAAGCAGACATGGGACATATTAATTTATGACAATGCATACATTTATTTTTTGCAATTATTGAATTTATCATTTGTGTCTGTTGTTGTTTATAAGGTGTGGACAACTGGGGTGCCTTGTACACCCACCTTGTTTCTATTTGTCTTGATTTTGATTGTAGCAGCAAAACATGTCGTAAGAAGTGGAAAAAGCTATGCAACAATTACAAAGTCGATTACAATGCAAATAGCATTTCTGGTAATGCAAAATCATCAACTTGTAAGTATTATGCACAAATTGATACATTTATGCATGACCGTGCTAATGTGCTAATGCAACGTTCATACTAGCGCAAACGACAAAGACCCTAACTTTCAAGAGATAGAAGGTGAACAATCTCCTGCCAAGAGCACAAAAGTTCTTGAGAACTTCTCTGGCACTTCTTCTGCACTAGTTGGAAAGAAAAGAGAGAAGCAAGCCGCACAACAAGCAATGGCAGCAATGGTTGAAGAGGCTATTAACCTCACGCAAACTGTGAGGGAGTTTGAAGGTGCAAAGTTAGAGATCTTGAAGGAAATGCTAGCAACCATGAACAACATGGTGAAGAAGATTTAGTTTGGGCTCTAATTTCTTGCATGCAGTTGGTTTCACATCCATTTGGTTTTGGTCCCTCATGACCTATTTTGCAGTGTGTTTTGTTCTTGTCATGTTTCATTTTATAAAGTTATTCCATGTGAAATACTTATGATTTTGTGAATATCATAGAATTCAATGTCATATTCAAAGTATTACCTCTGTAATTTTTGATGAGGTCCAAGTCATGATTAATCAAAACAAACATGTAGTGACAACATGGATTTTGGGATCAACAATCTATAAACAAGCTAAATTTTCGAGGGCTACTACCAAAGACATTTTTGCAAGTGACAAGCTCATTAAATGTAGTGTTACAATTGAATAATTTAGATTCTCAATACTAAATCTCTGGAGGCGATGAAACTTGTCCTGCGGTGCCTCGTCCCACCTACTCCAGCCTGCAGCTTTGGCTCCACTTTGAAACCAAGCCATTTGGATGTGGGGAATTGCAGGCATTTGGTTTGTTTTTCCATTTGTGCCCCGGTATCATCCAAGTGTTACCCATTTATCAATCATCCTATTTTTGCCCGTGTCTCATCATGTTTATGCATGTGTATCATCATGTTTCTTCCTGTGTATTATCTTGTTTCTCTATGTGTATCATCTTGCTTTTGCCCATGTATCATCATGTTTCTGCCTATATATTATCTTGTTTTTGTCTATGTATCATCATGTTTCTGCCCATGTATCATCATGTTTTTGCCTGTGTATCATCCAATTTCCGTCATGCATCATCCAATTTTTGCCCACTTATCGTCCTATTTCTGCCTGTGTATCATCTTGTTTTTGGCTGTGTATCATCCTGTTTCTGCTTGTGTATTATCTTGTTTTTGCCTGTGTATCATCATGTTTCTGCTAATGTATCATATTGTTTCTACCCGCATATTAGCCCGTGTATCATTTGATTGGTGCCCTAGTTATCATGCCTAGGTTTTTTCCAATTGAAGCCTTAGTTTCTTTTCAATTGATTCCTAAGGTAGATTCCAAGTGCTGCTTGTGTTCATTCCATTGCTGTCCAAACTTTTTCCATCTTTTGCCTAGATAGTCAGATATAGCTACTACCCTTGGTTCATAACATTTAGTAGCCTAAGGGAAAGGCGTCTTTCCCTCTCTTTAGGTGACGTGGATGCAACAATGAAGATAAGATTGCCTCCAACCTTGGATGAAGAGAAAAGCTGACAACGCAAGTCCAAGTACACTTCTGCAATTCGCCAGTTCTTTTTCCATCTCTCTAAAAATTATTCAACTCATTGGCCGAACTAGTAGGATTTCTATATAGTAGGTTAAGCCAAAGTATAGTACCCTTGCATATCTTTACGCCTAGCCCATTTTGCCATTCCAAAAACTTAGCATTTTACACAATACAATTGGCAATTTTGTATTTTGAATCATTGGCCTATAATTCTTATGCAATCCTAATCTAGCATACCAAATTTTGAGTTCCAAAAATCAAAATCCTATTTTTGGTGAATTATTTAGATAAAATTCATGGTTTTACTTGACAATTGATTAAAAAACATTGGTGATAAATTCTTGAGATTTGATTGCATGGGTATGTAGGAATCATTCGTACGTGCAACTTTTATTTGAACTAAATTCTTCAAAATGTTTCATAAATTCCTTCTATAGAGGTTTTAGTGTTAGGCCCATCATGACCAAATTTAGTAAAATAGATATCCCCATTCTTTAATTAGATTTTAAAATTTGACTCATACATTGTTGTTAAGATTGCACCTTTGAGGCTTTGAGTAGAGCAATATGTTTATTTTGCCAAAACTAATTAAATAATGAAGATATTTATTTTATTAAATTTAGTCATGATGGACCTAACACTAAAACCTCTATAGAAGGAATTTATGAAACATTTTGAAGAATTTAGTTCAAATAAAAGTTGCACGTACAAATGATTCCTACATACCCATGCAATCAAATCTCAAGAATTTATCACCAATGTTTTTTAATCAATTGTCAAGTAAAACCATGAATTTTATCTAAATAATTCACCAAAAATAGGATTTTGATTTTTGGAACTCAAAATTTGGTATGCTAGATTAGGATTGTATAAGAATTATAGGCCAATGATTCAAAATATAAAATTGCCAATTGTATTGTGTAAAATGCTAAGTTTTTGGAATGGCAAAATGGGCTAGGCATAAAGATATGCAAGGGTATTGTATACTCTGACAAATCCTGCCAAGTGTCTCCATAGCTAAAGAATGGTATGGAATATTCCACACCATTTAGTTGGAGGGAAGGCAACCTCTGTTGGTGCTACTGAATGTTATGGTTTGTTCAATTACGGTTTGTTCAATTGCTGCTAGGGGTTTTTACAATTGCTAGCCGGATTTCTGAAGCATTGCCTTGATCTCTAATTGACAAAAAATGCCCAAATTGACACTGCTGCCTTGTAGTGATACCCCAATTTCAATGGCAAAAAGTTAGAGCAACAGACAAGCTCAATTACAAAGTACAAATTGGAGGTTCATTTTTTGTTAAGAGTGAAAATTGTACATACTAAATTACTAATACTCTCATAATTGTGTCATATTTATCTAAATTTACACTATTCATGTAATTCTCAACTTTGTTTGTAAAATATAGTTAGATCTCCCAATGTTGAGGGATATAACAAACATTAGGATATCTTCCTACATTTTGCATATGAATTATTGTTTATGTATAGTTAAAAAGTCTAAACTGAGCTAAATATGTCATATAGTTGCAAATAGCTTCAAGATAATGCTATCTACTTTTGTGTAGGGAATTGAAGGAGTGGGTTTTATGCTAGCTATGCAATGTGGGCATGATTAGGATTTGTGCTACAACTTTTGCTAACCTTGTGAACAATTTTCAATGAACAGACTTTGTTAAGTTAACCCCTGTGCGCCCCAACGCCCCATATATTGTTGGGTGTATTGCCTCCCAAGATTTCAAAGCCTTATTTTGAGGAACTAGATGATTGGATCTAACTTTTTGATTGTGCTATAAACTACAATTATGAGGGCATTTAAGTTGTCCATGCCAATGGAGTAATGGCAAGAGAAGCCAAATGTTGTACAAGTGTTGCAAGCAATTTGACTGGGTGAAACACCATACAAGGAGTAGTGGCAAGTAGCGTTTTACAAGTTGCAACTGGTCAATATCCCTTGCAACCTTCCTTGTGTAAGCTTTGTGGTAGCACAAAAGTTGTTGGCAAGGGTTCAAGCTTGTTCTAAACCCTTATTATGGCAATCTTCAGGTCCGTCACCAATTGTGCCGATCATTGTTTTCTATGCAATAGCGATTTGAAGCCCTAAAACTTGACATAAAAAGAAGTGCAATCTTCAATAATTTACAAGTGTGTGCTTTTCACATCTAATCTTGCTACTCACAAAATTTAAGATGAATCTCGGGCTTATAGAACTTTCTAAAAATCATCAAAGAGCAATTACCTACCAAGAAATGAGATTTTGTCATCACATGTTATTTGATCAAATGTTATAATCTCCCATCTCCCGCAATGAATTGTTCCCAAAATTTGCAAGTCATTTTCTAAGTAAGTGTTCCACTATTTTCAATGATCAATTTTTGTGGATCATCCAATTGACCGAGATACAATGCATCAAAGTTGTCAGTCTCCAAAAACCCTGATTTTGGTGAAAACGGCTTAGGCACTCAGGGGTTAAACCTCACAACTCTGCTACTCTAGCAGGCTAGCAGCTCATCATGCACTAGATACATTGGTTTCTAATGGTTCCTGTTTGATCTACGTTTTCACCATTACATTCTTATCACATGCAGCTTGTAGAATTTATAATTAACATCCTTTGACTTCTCATTTTGGAGACATCTTCATTTAACTATACAAGCAAATTCAATTATCTTCCCAGTTATTCCTCTTCTATGCATGCACAAACACATACTTAAGCATATTTCTCAAATGAATGACTAACTAAAAATCTAACTTGAGAAAGGGGCCTTGCACTACAATCTCTAAACTAACTAAGGAATCCACACCATTCACGGCTCTAACTCTTGCTAAAATGTCACGATTTGGTTTAAAAATCTCCTCACTAGCAGCATAATGTTCAGCAACTGCTTTCCTCTAGCGACACAAAAGCTGAACCCATAACAGTTGAGTATATTGAGGTTCTCTTGCTGACAGCACTACCAACCAAAAAGTTATACCACTCTCAATCCATAATTTCCACAGATTCTTCTCGAGTGCAGACTATCCAAACTCAAAACCATCCCTCTAAAATCTGCACAAAATCACCCACTTTATACATTCCATCCGATCCACACCCACAGGCTAAAGTTGAATTGTCTAAGCCTCTAGTATTAGCAGCCACTGCATGGTGACTGATGTTTGCTGCAATGCCTGTGCTACAAGCCCATCGATTCGATCAACTAGTCCTTCCCATTGTCACCCAGATAGCGCTCCCAATCTCCATAGGCCGAGATCACCTGCATGACATGCTGAAGGCCCACACACACATAATCGTTCGAGAATGCTGAGTAGTCTGGAACCGAGTTCCCACTTGTACATGCTGGATCATTGCTGCAAGAGCCCGCTGGTTCAATGTCATCGACTTCGATAATAGCCTCGAACATTGCCTCCACGTTCAGAGCACCAGGATTGCCAGAATTGAGAGACCTGCTAGTCTTCTCAATAACCGTCCTTGGAAACTCATCCGTGAGATCCAGAGCTCCATCAACCAACTGGAGCAGATTCCCCCCTGGCTCTTGCTGCGCCGCAGTTACGAGACACTGAAGGCAGCACACCAAGCACTCTTGTTTGTTCTCCTGTTGTCTGCTCTTGGACTTTTGTTTGCTCTCCTGTGAATTCACCATCACGTAGCTGCAACCGAGGCACGTCTTGCATTGCCTCTTGGCTGGATTGGACGAGCTTCCATGCAGGATGGGGTTACCATTGAGCCCTTGGAGCCTGGTTCTGCTGAGGTAGCAAAGAGTCTTGCCGTTCAATTTGGCTGTCTGTATGTGATCCACGCTCTGCTTGCCGATGAACTTTGCAAGCTCCTCTAGGTCAACTGCACTTTGGAGTGACTGGCGGCGCTCCTGCAACCAGGGGTGTTGGTCATGCTCACCACCACCTCGGAATGAGATGGGGCACAACCCGCCTACCTTACAGAGGGGGCAGTAATAGTTTTGGCAGTCCTTGGATGACTTGCAAGAGGGGCATTTCCCCACGTATGTCACTGCGTCCTTCAGGTATTTGGCTTAAATGAAGCTCCGCCAAATGTCATGACCATCTCCTCCGTCCATGATGAGAAGAGCGATGCTGGTAGCTGAATTGCAATATTGCTGAACAGAAATCTTTCTTGAGGAGCAGCCTGCAAGAGCAAAAAGCAAAGCAACTAGGGTTTAGCAATCATGGTAATCAATGTGATTAGCACATAGCAAGTTTCTGGTCACAGTATGTTGCTTCGAAGTCGCTTGGAACTGCAGCCGCCTCAGTCCATTGTAGTCATTTCAGCATTTGAGAATTGCACCCATGACCACCGATAAGAGAATTCATTTCGAGTGTTATTTTGCAAGAATCGTCTACATCACCGGCTACAACATTACTAGAGACAAGCTACAAAAGACACACTTTTCGGTGAAATAGGCGTCGAAATTAGAAGCCGAAACCTGGCACGCAGTCTAACTTTGATATCTGATTACACTCTAAGATATGTTGTACATAGTGCTGGGTTCTGAAGTTTACTATGACTGGTGAGATCGGTAAGGCTCTGCTTCCTTCAATCTACACATCTTACAGAAAGGTTATAACTAGATCATGTAACAATTGGATTCGGAAATAGCTAAATGCGCGATCAAGCAAGCGTTTAACAAACAAAACAAACAAGATACTTAAAGAGGATTTATCCGAAGACATTTTCGAGCCAAAGTCCACATCAAGAATCGCGATGACATCCCACAGTATCAGCTCTCAAACTGTGCAGACGACCTCTGAAGAAAACAGAAAACTTGCAAATCCAAAGACAACTAAATTGATATTAGCAGTGCACATGAAAAAATACCACAGCTTCCATACAAGTCACACAATTAACTCAAGCTTCCGAACAAAACACGACACCAATCTGGCCACTGACCACACAAAGGTTCTACATTAGACCTCACCGAAAGAATTTAGTCCATAAGTTTATATGACGATACCTTGATAGTTCAATGAAATGGCCCAAATAAGCCAGCAGCCGCAAAAGCAGGTTGAGCGCCTGAACATGAATTGCGAGCGACTTCCGGAGAGAAAAGAGAAATATGCGAAAAGAGAAGTGCTGAGAGAAAGTGAGAGAGTAAGAGCTATTCAAGGGCATTTTATGGGCTCCTATCAAAGTTACAGCTAGGCAGGTGCTAATCAACTCCATCTCACAGTCGGATCCAAATCGTGTTTGTGCATAATCTTCTCCATCGGTGGGAGGTTTAACCCCTAAAGGACTGTTGTCCCTATGGGGGACAGGTGGGAGTCCGGGCATGTATCTTTGGATAAGTTACTTTGTGTGCTTTTCTGAAACTTTTTTTGAAAGTGGAGAATTCAAAAATCTATGCGGGCATCTAATTTTTTCCTCATTCCAACAATTATTGAAGAAGTTATGCATGAAAATCTGAAAAGCAAGGAAGGACAACCCGCCCGGGCAGCCCAAAAATTTCTTTAAAATTTAATTTTTTTTAAATTAAAATTTGAAATTGGTTTTTTAGATTTTTTTATAGGTGAGAAGCTTTGAATCATTTAATTTCAATCAATGACATGAAAGTCATGAGGAGTTGTTGTTTGCCAGCAATTCTTGATTCTCTATTCTAAAATAAACTTTGAAGTCCTTTATTTTACTTAACATTTTATTATTTTGGAAAAAAAACAAAACCAAAGGATGTAGATTGTTTATCACAACATTATGGCCGTTGGGATAAGAATTTTTCATTTTAATAATTAAATTCTTAATAATTTAGTGATTTGATTCATTCTCTATTTCTTTTTACTTACTGATTTTTCCTATGTGTTGTGTAGTTCCAATTGAATTGAAAATTTTCCCACATATACCTAAACCTAACTTGATCTCCTACATGGAAAAAATAAAGCGAAAAGTTGCGTAGAGCAATTATTTTCATGTAAGAATGGTCAAAGGCTTTTGAAATTTTGGGGCAGCATGAAAAAAAACTTTTATTTTCACTTTAGATGTAAACATCTCACTCATGTCCATCCGGAATGACTTGATTTTTTTTCCACGAGTACCTAATCCAGTCCAGAACAAGATCTTATGATTGGATTTCTCAATTTTTCAAAAAAAATTACCTTCTTACTAACTCACAAAAGTAGCAATTTTGAGTGATTTTCACTGAAAAAATGACTCAGTCCTTTAGGGGTTAATTTCAACATTTTTCCAAATTAGGGACTGGCAGTTCCATTCAATGTTGATGTGACTGACGCGACGCATTTGAGCAATGGTGGCATGAAGTACGTTCGTGCATGCGTGCATGCCAATGTATGAAGAATGTGTATTCTTCATGGAAAGTATTAATGCCAGTTTTAATAAGGGAATTGATACAGTGTGCACACCTGGAGTGAGCACACCCGGGGTTTGATATGCACAGGGGTGGAGAAATTTCAGATATGGGTTTGAGCTCAGATTTGAAAACCATGATTTAGTTTAGAACTGCAAAGCAGGTTACAATCAAACAATGTACGGTGGAAAAAGTTTAGCTTTTTTTACAAACAAGGCCGGTAAAAGTAATTGTTTGTCCCCTTGCTAAGCTTTTCCATTGGGTGTTGTTTAATTGTAACCTCTTTTGTGGTTTTACACAAAATTAAGGTCTCTAAATCCATATTTGAATTCACTTTTCAAATTTAGCTTGTCATCTAAAATTTACACCCCACCCCCCCCCACGCAATGTGCATATATCAAACCTTGGGTGTGTACATATCAATTCCCTTAATAGAATGGTGGTATTTCATTATTTTAGGGAATTGATATATGCACACCCAAGGTTTTATGTATGCACACCGGAGGTGGTAAATTTTAGATGTTTATCATCAACAATTTGAATTTGGAAACTTTGAATTTGGTTTTAACATCATAATCATTAAAATGGGAGATTGGGCACCTCTCAAAATATCCATGTTGATCTCAACCTGAATTGGCAATTTCCATTAAAAGTAGAGTTTTTAGCTGAATTGACATAAAACCTTCTTATTTTAGGTCAATTTTGAAAGGTTTTATTGCAATTTACCTTGACTTGAGCTAAACTGCAATAAAACCTTTTGTCAAACTTCCTTTCAATTACCTCTCGGTTTAGTGGAAATCTCCCATATTAATGAATATGGTGTTTTTTGGATTTAGAGACCTTGATTTAGTCTAGAACCACCAAACAAGTTAATCACCATATTAAATAAATTGGGAAAAAGGGTATAATTTGGGACTTTTAGATTTGCTTTCAAAAGTTTGAGGTGATCTCCTTAAACCTAGCTCAGTATTTTTTTTTGTACACGTGTCCTCACTTGAGAGGAGGGATTTGCATGGGAAAAAATCTTAGTGGCTCAAACAAAATCTGATACCTTTGAATCTCACTTTTTGAGTTTGAAGGGGAGTACAAGTTGGGACACCTCTTTTTCCCAATTTATTAAATATGGTGTTGTTACAATTAAACAATGTCTAGTGGAAAAGCTTAGCTAGGAAGTAACTTAGTACTTTTATCTTAGTTCATTAAAAAAGCTCATCTTTTATACTAGGCGATGTTTAATTGTAACCTCTTTTGTGGTTCTAGACTAAATCAATGTCTCTAAATCCAAATCTACATTCAAAGACTCCAATTTCAACTTGTTGATGGTAAGTATCTAAAATTTATCACCCTCGTTGTGCATATATCAAACCCCAGGTGTGCATGTATCAATTCTCTTATTTTATGGCAATTCATGAAGAATAGCTCAAACCCAAAATCTATTTTTATTCTAGTTTCTATATTGGAATCTTATAGTGAAGATATAAGGTAGTAGCATCCATAAATGTGAGGTCTCCATAGGTGTGACCTACATTTGCAGTTTTGCACCTATATCTGAATTTTTTGGTCCCATGATTGACAAATAAAATTAAAAATTGGTTGTGGGTGACAAAGTAATGATTTTGGGTAAGAAGATAATGGTTCTAGGTGACAAGTGCAATGCATTGAAATGCCAATGGGTTTGGAAATAGATTCAATGGATGGCATTAAGTAGTTTTGCAATATTAGGAATAAATAAACCAAGGAGGTGAAGACACCATTCAAGTACCCTAAGCATGATATGTTGTCATCTTTCACAAAACCAAGCCCATGCACCCTCCTTGCTAAGAGCTTTCCAACAATACCAATCATGCAACTAAGGGATACATAGTTTGGGAGATCTCAAAGTGATAAACAAACATCCAAACAAACAAATAGCTTGATTTAAGGTATTGATTTTGCATATGGTATCTTTATCTTAAATGTAATTAGCTTTGTCAATATGACAAGGATTGCTTTTTTTATTGCCAAAATTAAATACAAAGAAAACTCTGGCTTTACCCTTGCACTTTTTTTACTTCAAATTCTTTAAAATTGCCATAAAAGAATATCTTAAACATCTTACAAGCTTGTGGCAAGACCCAAAAATTTGTGAGAAGCTTGTAAGATTTAGCCCAAATAAGAAGAAAATTACTAGATCCACCCCTTTTTTTTTGCTAAATCCACATATTGCATCATGTTCAGGAATTTCATAAACGAAAGAACGGCAAATTTCATATTTATCAGATGATCACTATTCTTCCCCCTTTTTCTTTTTTTTAGCTCTTCTTTTTCTTCTTCTTTTTCTTTATCCACGTTTTTTGTTTTTTTGGGTCCACTTCTCCATTTCAACTTTCTATTCATATTCCACTCTTCCCTTTCTTCTATCTTCTGCTTGGCTTAATTTCCATAACTCTAAATAAATATAACCTTGGAAGAAGTATGTTTACCATCATTGGTAAATGGTCATCTAATAAATATGAAACTTTATGGTCTTTTGTTTCAATGAGATTGGCCTAAACATGGTGCAATATGGTGAAATTTAGTAAAAGGTGTGATCATGGATTTAGCAATTCCTAATAAAAATGGCTACCACACTAAATATTGCATTTAGGTTGCATTGACACTTAGGTTGCCTTACCTTGGTAAGTTACCTCATGACTCATCACTTGGCTACTTAGAGGTGCATGCAACTCTCTAGATATTTGGATTTCATATGGTTTACAACTTGGATGCCGCTAGTTTTTTTTTTTTTTTTTTTTCCAGCTTCATTGCTATTGCCAAACCCTTTAAGAATTGTTTGTTGCAAAAAAATTTGATGAAAATTACTATGGCAATAGTGAATATTTATATAGTGTAAAATGTCATGAAGCTAGTCTACGGCAACCCAACGCAATAGGGAAAATTTCATGGATATCCTTGAAATTTGCGATATGTACATAGATATCTCTACTTTTTCAGAAATTGCACAAATACCCTTTGGACCATAATTTTTAGGCATTTGCTTGTTGTGCTTGAACTTTCTTCATGATCAATGTTGAAGAAGGGAATGTTATGAAACAAAAAAGAAGTAGTGTGCATATAAAGAAAGAAGGGAGGTGGCATGCACAACCAAAAAAACATTGGAAAAATTTGGTCCAAGGATATTTATATGATTTCAAAAAAAGCAAAGGAATCTATGAAAATATTGCAAACTTTAGGGGTATCCATGAAATTTTCCCATTGCAATATTTAGTGTACTCTAAATAGTGCACTTAGGTTACCCCACACTGATTTCTTGACATTTTACACTACATAAACATTTACTAATACTACAAAAAAAATCAGCAATAATTATTGCAATAAATAACTTGTAAAGGGCTTGGCAACAACAACCTATTGCACAAAGACAAATTAGTGACATCCACTTGGTAAACCATGTGAGATCCTACTATCTAAAAAATTGCATGCACCTCCAAATGGCCAAGTGATGAGTCATGAGGTAGCTTTCTAAGGTAAGGCAAACTAATTGTTCATGCAACCTAAATGCACTATTTAGTGTACACCAATGATGCATTTAGGTTGCCTTAACAATTAGGTTGCCTTACCTTGGCAAAGTTACTTCCGATGACTCACCTTGGGCCACCTAGAGGCCCATGCAATTCACTTTAAGCAAAAATAATACATGAATTTGTTTAAAGTTTTAGCTTCCCTACCCCATGGCTCTAACGCTTGTTGCTACGCCCAATCTTTCTTTGTTTCCTCCCTTGTTTATTGTAGTAGTTAATAAACAAAATTACTGGAGTGTTGGTAAATATTTAAATAGTGTGAAATGCCAAGATATTAGAATATGGCAACTTAAAGCATTTAGGTTGCCTTACTATGGAAAGTTACCTCATGACTCATGGCTTGGCCACTTGGAGGCGCATATAACTCTTTAGATATTAGGATTTCACATGGTTTCCGACATGGACATTGCTAATTTAATTTGTCTCTCTATAACTATGTTATTATTGCCAAGGACTTTAAAAGTTGCTTATTGCAATTATTATTGTTGAAATTATTGTAGCAGCAGTAAGTATTTAAACAGTGTAAAATGTCAAGAAATTAGTGTGGGGCAACCTGAATGCGACTATTTGGTGTAGGTCTTTTACAATATCTTTTTAGTGGGAGGAAGGGAGGCAACCAAGGTTTAATTTCTTGGCAAGTTTTTGCCTAAACCTTACTCCAAAAGTCCGCTGGCAAAAGTTACACTAAGAAATTTGTCTAAAACCTTGGATGAGATTGTTAGATCCTTCTTAGGAAAAAATCCCAATTTGCCAAATTTTGGATGAAAGTAGCTTATATTAGCAAGTTTTTGGATGAAATTTTATGTATCATTTGTTTATTCTAGTTTTAGACAAATTTTCCTTACTTGCCTGCATTCTAGGGTGCGGGTCACTTTAAGCTTACCTTGACAAAAACAAAAATTAACCCCTAAATGCCCAATTGACCATATTCTGGTACGGCTGTTGCCCTTTTTTGCGAGCTACCCAAGATGAAAAAACATATTTTCTGAAAAAATAAAAAATATCTTCGTACATAAAATCATGTCTTCTTTCCAACCCAATTTGAATCATGTCAATCCAAGTTAAACTACACCAAGGAGAGTTTTTTAAAGACAAACACTTCAATATTTGAAAGAGTTATAAAATTTACTATTTTGGGAAACTAATGATGTTCTCTCTTTCAAAAATATTGCATTTTTGAGTTTTAGAATAGAATATATATTTTTTAACTAATCATATCAAATTTTAAATTTTATGAATAAGCTTTGTAAATTTGATGAATATTAAATGGTAAATGCTTCTAAATTCATTAAATAAGATTCCAAATCTTTTTTTGAATGTTTGACCATATGAATAATGAACAACATGATTCTTAATTTCTCTTTGGAAACAAACTTCATTGAAGTTATGAAAATAGGGAATTGCTAAAGCCACATCCAAAATTACTAACGCCACACCCAAAATTGCTAAAGCCACACCCAAGGTGTGCTTAAAGGAACATAGGGCATAGTATATACATTTCCGTATAACTAGCATTTGCTACCAAAAAGAAGTTTGAATTTGGGATCTCTAGTAGCTCAGTAGAATAGCTTTGATCTATTCTCCAACTTCTTTGTTGATCTCAAATGTGTAGTAAAGATGTAAATCTAGTCCAAATACAAGAAAAACACCTTGTATTCTACTAATTGCAGTGGCATGCTATGTCCTTTAGGGGTTAAGCATGAAATGTGAGAATTTAATGCAGATTTTGTTTAATTTGGATCGAAAGATTTGTTTCACTTTTATCATTGTAATACTCTATTCAAAAAAATTGGAGGTGTTTGAATTTGAAACTAAGAACACAAGATTTTGGAATTACTCAAAGCAAAAACACATAAAAGAAAGTAACATTGGTCTAATAAAAGTTCGATACAAAAATTGATTTGTTCTTCTTTCCTTCAAGGAGGTGGGACTGCCATGATTGAATGATGAACCACATACTTGAATGAAAAGAAATAGCATTAAATTCTCAAATTACATGCTCACAAGGGTGTGGCGTTAGCAATTTTGGGTGTAGCTTTAGCAATTCCCTAAAAATATCATATTATAATGCATTTATGTTTTGCCATACCCCTTGGGCGTTTAGGGGTTAAGAGCATCTCCACCTGTAACTCCAACATGCTCAAAGTGAATGAAAAGTGTTTTGGCCACTCTCCAAACCAGCTCTAATAATTTCATTTTTTGTTTTTAGCTTTACCTCCCACAAACAAGGGTTGTAGGTTGAATTTTTTGCAACCCACCTTGAATTTTAGTAGCGGGCAAGTTGCAATACTTTTTCATATAGTTTGGTACTTTGGCTAAAAAAATTTCTTGCTTAAGAATTTTTAGCTACATGCATGGCAATTTCTTTGGTTAAAAATGGCAACTTTTAAGTTTAGTTCATATATTCTTCAGCTATGTGAATAGGTGATGTCTTTCAATAGTTGTTTTATTTTGTTAGTTATAATGCTAAACTTGGACATTTGCCAAGTGTACACTAACAATTTTGTCAAGAAGCCGCTAAAAGACTATTTAGTACATTTGTACAAGTGCCAACCCCTACTATGACACAATAACTATAAGTAGTCATTTGAGGGAGGGTAGGTGAATAAAAAGCACATTTACACTTAGCATTATAGTTAGGTGGGGGGAAATCAAATATGATTGATGGCTACTCAAGTTGTGTTAATCTGAGGTCCCATCAGCAACATGTCTGTACATCAAATAGTACCTCACCTCAAAGGCAGCGTTGCATCTTGAAACTTTGGCTACTTTTTAGACTTTTTTATTTATTTACAATACAGTTTAGCGCAACCAAATTTGAGATAGAAATTTTGCTAAATTTAGCCAAATTTATAACCCTTGCTCCAAACCCTCTCAAGACACTTGGTCTTACTATGTCTAGCAAGGGCCCTTCAAATCGTTATTGATCTTTATTGAGCCTAAGTTTAGTGGGCTTTATCCTCTACTTTCCTTGATAAGTGGTCAACTAATCATTTATGGGGTGTGTTGGAGTGCAAGGCCACCTTTTTGAAGAGCATGGGTGGAGATCAAGGGGCTTGAGGACTGGCCAAAACATATGGAATACTTCGAAAGAGCCCGGACTGGTGGAGATGCTCCAAGGTAGGAGGTTCTAAAATGGTGCATTGCTCTAAAACAATGCACTTCCTTAAATGTATTCAATTTATACATGTTGTTTTTATAGCCTTTCAGTAATGTACATGTGATGTACATTTGAGGAGGTGCACCACTTCAGAGCACCTATGGCCTTTCCACTTCAAAATTTCATAACTAAATTCACAAAGCTCCAAAAATATATGAAATATCTTGGATTAGATGGTAATTCCTCTTGTCTTTCAAGGAGAATTTACTGAAAAATATTTCAAAAATTTTCACCTCCCCAAAATTCAATTTTAGCCCTTCAACGCTCCGTTTTAGAACCTCCTACCTTAACCCTTAAAGGACGGATGGATCACTATGGCTTACCCCGCTTGTAGCATTCTACAATGTTTTGCACATGGGCACTAGTAGTATTGCTTCAAAAAGTTGGAAAAGTCAACAGTGCATGGTGCCCTCATGAAATTTGCAAGAAGGGCAGCTTGGAAGCTAACACCATGTTTTTGAATCTTATCACAATTTGGGACAAAAAAAAGAATGCATCTCAAGAGGTGATTTTTTGTCTTCCATGATGAACCATGTGTTTATGGTCACTTTTGAAAAAAAATCAGATGAAAAGCAACTTTTTTCTAAATCACAGAATCTTTTTTTAGAGCTGGAGGACATTTTTTGTCCTCCTTGACATTTAGGGGTTAACCCTTAAAGGACACTCTATGTATAATATAGTGTATACGTTGCTGTATAACTGGCATTTGCTACCAATAAAATGTTTTAATTTGGGATCTTCACTAGCTCACTAGAACCACATTGATCAATATTCTAACTTCTTTGTTGATCTCAAATGTAGTAAAGGTGTGGATACATTCCAAATACAAGAAAATACCAAATATTGTATTGGCCGCAAAGGGCTCCTTGGTCCTTTAACCCCTGAGCCCCCAAGCCATATTCACTCAAAACCATACCCTTGTCTACTTAGTCCAATAAAAGTATTACCTAAGTAGAGTCAATTAGCTTGAATTTTTTTGAGTGGTAGTAGACACATGCCTAAAGATACATGAAAAAGTACAAGTCCTTTGACTTTACCATTAAGAAGAGGATGAGAGTCAAACGTGGACATTTTTCAAAACTGAGCGCCCCATTTTGAGGTCTTGGGGCGCTCAAGGGTTAATCCCTAAATGCCCAAGCGACTAGATTTGGGTCTTTACAAAACTTTGAAGGTGAATAAAACCTTATCAAACCATTATTTTCAGTATTTTTCTATCAATATGAGTTTGTTGAAGTCTACTTACAACTTCAAAAATTTGATTTTGAAAATGAAATTTGATGATTTTTCTACTCAAGATTTCGTACAAGGGTGTCCACTGCAATCTTGAGTTTTCTATTGTTAGAAGATCTTGAAAATGAGCCTCAAATACATTAGAGCTTGGAGAAAAATCCACATTAGAAATCCATTTAAGAAAAATGTAAGAGTAGATTTTAAAAATTGTAAATTGATTACAGTTAAACATGTAATGACCTTAAACCTCATTTTTTTTGGTGACCAACTTTTTAGATTTGACGTGTGAAATGAGGATTAGAAGACTTTAAGTCACTTTTACAATTTTAACACCCTCATGTTCAAATGTTATAATTTTTCAAACTATTAGTGATATTGTTATGTGTTCTTTTTCCATGTAATCTCTAACATGTTTAGTTTAAATTTGTATGGTTACAATTGAAAAAAACTTAATGAGATTTATGAAAAGATTGATTGATTGTTAAGTTTCATGAAAAGTCCAAGAATCTCAGATAGGGCTTGAACATTTAGGGGTTAAGAGTTAAACCCTGTGAGCGACCTTTTCAACGCAGCCTGCAAATGTCGAAGCTGACGTGGCAGTGACGAGGCAGAGGAGTAGCATAGGGGAATGTTCACCGTTGGCAGGACGGAGACATCTAAGCTGAGCGGGGTCCAGGCAGGACAACAGCCAGCAGCCGTGCATTGCAAACCCAACAAGGCTCAAGGGGAACCCAACAAGGGGGAGAACCCAAAGCCCCTCCAATCCCCCGATCGCTCCCCCCCCACACTCCCCGTCCCTCCTCCTTGCTCCTCCTCTTTTGCTCCTCCTCTTTTGCTCCTCTTTGCTCCCCCTTGCTCCTCTTTGCTGCTGCTACTCCTCCTCTCACCCACTTCCTCTTCCCCGTCCATTGCAGCAGCATCTCTGCCCACTCACGCATTCAACTTCACCGGCATTTGCTGTTGTTGGAGCCCTTCAATGGCCATGGCGGCGTCAGCTCCTTCTCTCCCGCACTACCACGGCCTTCGCTCCTCAAGCGCCACCGCTCTCCAAGCGCGCCACCCGCGTCCTCACTCCGCCGGCTCCTGTACGCTCCCCCCTTCCCCTGATTTTTCGCATTGGTCTTTGCTGATTGATGCTCGTGAGGTCATTTGACGAAGTGATTTGCTCTGGAATAGTTCCAGATTGATTGGTTGCTTGCCCGCTTGAGAGGTTTCTGAGTGCATTGAGTTTTGGTACTTTAAGCGGAGTTTCCAATGTTGCGCAATACGGATTGTTTGTAACGAACTCTATGGGCAGCATTGGGTTTAAGTGTGTTTATGTTAGAGCAGGGTTGTTCAATTAGGAATTCGATGTTAGCATTCTTAACATTATTCAAGCCCTGAGCTGAAGCGGTGTGGTAGTTTTTTTTCATTTTTGGTTCTGATTGTGATGCGCAGCGAATGGCAAAGTGCAAGGAGTGCGGTGCGCGGTGAGCGCTCCGAAGAGAGAAACGGATCCGAAGAAGAGGGTGGTGATTACGGGAATGGGGTTGGTGTCCGTGTTCGGGAACGACGTGGACGTGTTTTATGACAAGCTGTTGGCGGGCACGAGCGGTATTGACATCATCGATAGGTTCGACATTTCCAAGTTCCCGACCAAGTTCGCCGGACAGATTCGCGGGTTCAGTGGAGCCGGGTACATCGACGGCAAGAACGATCGCCGCTTGGATGACAGCTTGCGGTATTGCTTGGTCAGTGGCAAGCGCGCGCTTGAAGACGCCGGGCTCGGTGGCGATGATCTCAACAAGGCAAGGTTTCTTCCACTCTCTACAACATGTTAATAAAAAGTAACATCAAACCTCTCTCTCTCTCTTTCTTGATGTCAATGGTTAGCTAGTTAGCTAGAAAGCAATGTTATAGTATCTCACACAACACTGAGCATGAATTTTGCGGAGCATCCAATGCAGCTTGATAAGCAATGTGAACGCTTAAACTTGAACATGGACTTGGAGATATGGATTAACGGGGACATTTCCAATGCAGCTCGATAAGCAATGTGAACGCTTAAACTTGAACATGGACTTGGAGATATGGATTAACGGGGACATTTCCAATGCAGCTCGATAAGCAATGTGGACGCTTCAATTTGAACATGGGCTTGAGATGTGGATTGACGGGGGACAGGTTGATAAGTAATGTGAACGCTTAAATTTGAACATGGGCTTGAGATATGGAATTGACGGGGGACATTTCCAATGCAGCTTGATGAGCAATATGAACGCTTAAACTTAAACATGGACCTGAGATGTGGATTGACGGGGACATTTCCAAAGCAGCTTGATAAGCAATGTGAACGCTTCAATTTGAACATGGGCTTGAGATATGAAATTGACGGGGGATATTTCCAGTGCAGGTTGATAAGCAAAAGGTTGGCGTGCTTGTGGGAACTGGCATGGGAGGGCTGACGGTGTTCTCAGACGGAGTGCAAGCGTTGGTGGAGAAGGGTCACAAGAGAATCACGCCCTTTTTCATTCCGTATGCGATCACCAACATGGGCTCGGCCCTGCTGGCCATAGACCTTGGCCTCATGGGTCCCAATTACTCGATCTCCACGGCCTGCGCCACTGCCAACTACTGCTTCTACGCCGCTGCCAACCACATTCGAAGGGGAGAGGCGGACATCATGATCGCCGGAGGAACCGAGGCAGCCGTTCTGCCCATCGGGTTGGGAGGTTTTGTGGCTTGCAGGGCGTTGTCGACCAGAAATGACAGCCCTCAGACTGCTTCCAGGCCTTGGGACAAGGAGCGCGAAGGGTTCGTGATGGGCGAGGGCGCTGGTGTGCTGGTATGTGTGGCTGCAATGATGTGCTCAAACTTTCGAATATCCACATTAAAGAGGATTCTAACACACCAAAGAATGCATCATGTGGATACCTTGAACAAAAGTTATAAGAACTCGGAATTGTATTGGTGTTCGATCTAAAATCGACACAAGTTTTGATGTTGAAGTGGTGTACATTCTCAGAGTCAATGTCTACTCATTTGTGCAAGACTTTGGAGTGTGTTGCAATGAGGCTTGAGTTCTGTATATTTGATTCATGGAGGGGTTGACTTTTGTGTTGTGCTGACATGCTGGACAAATGGTGCTTTTGTGAAGGTGATGGAGAGTTTGGAGCACGCACTGAAGCGAGGAGCACCGATTGTGGCGGAGTATCTGGGAGGTGCGGTGACGTGTGATGCGTACCATATGACGGATCCCCGAGCTGACGGGTTGGGTGTTTCATCGTGTATTGAAAAGAGTTTGATAGATGCCGGCGTCGCTACCGAGGAGGTACCCTTCTGCAGCTTACTGTGTATTAACGAATTTGTGGATAAGCTTTCTTTATATCAAGTGTTTTAGATGGATGTCTTTTGCATTGCTTCTGAGAAACCTTTTGTGGATACAAGCAAGCAGGTTTTGAATATTTTTTATACTTGGTTGAAATCTTAGACATGTTATTTTTGTGGATATAGTTATGGAAACTGTGAGTGATGGGGTGGCAGGTTAACTACATCAACGCTCATGCGACGTCAACAATTGTCGGTGATTTAGCCGAAGTAAACGCGCTGAAGATAGTCTTTAAGAACACGGATGAGATCAAAATTAATGCAACCAAGGTGTGTGCTTCTCTATCTGCTCTGGTGCTGTTCTTGTTGTACCCTCAGCCTTGAATGTTCAAGTACTAGAATTTAAGTTTTTGTCCTGGTTGGGGTTAGATTTCTAACCCAGGTAGACAAAGTTCGATGTTCAAGTTATTCATTAAAGACGGGCACTTACCTCATGTCCGAAGGCAGCCTCTGATGTGATTTGGATGGTTTGCTGAAACGTGTCGTGGCAGTCTATGATTGGGCATTGTCTTGGAGCTGCTGGAGGCTTGGAAGCGATTGCCACAATCAAGGCTATTCAAACTGGATGGTTGCACCCTTCGATTAATCAATTTGTAAGTGTAGTATCATATGGCTCTTTATTTTTGAACTGTGCTAAATTTTTGGTATCGGTTTGCCGACGTTTATGATTTAACCCCTTCCAAGCTTTCACTATTTTCGGAAACTAATAATATAGTACAGTAACACTCCAAACATGTTTCAATTGCCATAAACTGTACGGTATGATTTCTTCTTTCTATTGGTACGTTTTGTTGCCAAGCTTCTCAAACAATTTATTTTAACTTGTATAGATATGGATGCGGCCACTTTTGGCCAATCAGCGTACGTAGCAGGGTTGGTTAACATCTAGGAAGCAACTAAATGATATAGTATTTTTCAGGCCTTTTTCTTCTGCAGTATTTACAAGACCCTAACTGTTATTCGCTTGCAGAACCCAGAGGAGGCTGTGACGTTCGACACAGTACCAAATGTTAAGAAGGAGCATGAAGTTAACGTTGGTGAGTACCTGATTGAGATTGTTGTATAAAACCGTACTTTATTTGGCGTTGCAGCATATTCTTGCTTTTTCGTAGATTTTGAGTGCTATATATTTTAGCAAACGTGGAAAAGCAGGTTTTCCTTCCAGTTTTTTTTAACAGAATTTTTGTTCCTTAGGAGCAGATTCCATTTTACTTTTTTCTGCACGTATTTTTCACGTACCAACTTTCTAACACCTTGCCCTGGTGTGTTGGCAGCTATCTCAAATTCATTCGGCTTTGGAGGGCACAACTCTTGCGTTGTCTTTGCCCCTTATAGGGAGTGAGAAACGACACTAAATTTTTTTCCTGTTCCGTAGGGTATAGAGTTCGGAAACATTCATGATTGTAGGTTCATTCATATCATGTATCAGTAACGTAGGCGGTTTGATCAAGCAAAGCTCTGCATTCGAGGTTTATGGAGCTTGTTTTTGGTTTTGCATTGAGACTGGTTTGATGCCCAGGTGTTTTATGCGTGTAGGTTGAATTTTGAATAAGAGTCCTCTGTAGTGGTGATTTTTAAGCCTTGGTGATTCAAAAGGTGATGTTAGAAACAGGATCAAATGGTGTTACATGATTTGGAACAGGCCCAGAATGGTGTTTTTATTGTAACGAACTGCAACCAAGTGTGTTCATTTTTAGGCTAAGATTGGCCTTGGCAACCGTAAAGCTGAATGGGACCTTTTGAACTCAATAATCTTGTTCACATGGAGTTTATCACAATTCAGCAGAAGGCATACCAGAATACGATGGGAATTCTAGTTAAAAGCTTCAAATTCTCTCATCACCACCAAATATTTTCAATTACTATCAATGTGCACTAACGTATTAGACTGTCAACCTTACAGACGGGTTGAAATGGTTACCGCAATGTGCATGAAGTTAACATTAGAGAATTTAAAACGGTAGGTTTAACCCTTTTAGAGACCACCGAACCATATTTTGGTTCGGGAGAGTAGTTTTTGGTCTATACAAGAAAATCGCTTAACAATTTGGAAAATGAACTTGAAGAACACTTGTGACCACAAGAATTTTGTATCTAACCCAAGAAACGACAATGGAATTGGATATGTGAGTTGATAAATAATGGTGTTTATACATCATGGCCTCAAAATACATATCCATATTTGGTCAAAGATGGATCAAAGCAACAACACAATACATCAAATATCCAAGAAGAATGTCACATTTCAATTGTGCAATTCTAAAAAAATTCAAATTGTTTAAGAAATACGCTTGTATTGCACTCTATATAATAGTAGTACAATTGTAGTATTTGAGAATCCATTGAAATGATAATATCATTTTATTTGAAAAAAAAATCATTCTCATTGATTGGATTTTCAATTACAATTATTAATTTTATTGTAGAATTGTGTTAGGGTAGCAAATAAAATGGGATTTTTGACCCTTTTTGTTCATTTAGCTACACCTTGTGATTGCTATTTTTGTCTATTTTGTGTGAAACTAGTCTTGTTGGAAAGATGGAAAACCCTGCTTTCTAGAAATGTAAGGCTCTTCTCAATCAAAGCTTGCATGAAGCGGTAACATTCAAAACCACACAAGCATGAAACACAAGAGATTTTCCACAGACGGCTCACTCAATCATTATAATATTTCACCTCCAATGGTAAATCTAGCTGAAATTTTGATAGATTACAACAAACAAGGTATCCTTCACATTTGTACAGTTGGATTATTCAAACTGGATCCATACTTGATTCAAATGCACATCTAATTTTATTGCCCCAATTTCTAGTGGATTTTGGGAAAATGTGTGTGATTTTTAACCCTTTAACAATTGTGGTCGATTCTGCGGGTGGGCAATCCTTTGTATTTTCCATTTGGGGGACATTTTAGGGTTATTGAATACAAATGTCTATCACAAATCTGACCGTACAAATGGAAGCATCTTGTAACATTTAGTGTTATGCATCATGAATTATGCTCAAGCTTTAGTTGTTATGGCCATCTTTTTACATTTATTGGTATATTTTCAGCCGATATTCATTTAGTTTTTTCAACCCTCTAGCCACATGCCACCTCATATTAGCATGATTATTGTCCTAAACTATTCACTTTCCAATTCCCCATACCCGTCCCCTTTACCACGTCATCAAATTCCTTAACATGCTCTCTCTACAAAAGAGTCAAAATCGACCAGGAACTGGTCGACCAGTCCTTAAAGGGTTAAAGTGATGGCAAGCTGTAAGCTTTAACATTTGTTCAAGGTGAAGATATTGAAGGTAAAATTTGTACGTTTATCACATTTATGAGATGCGGACGTGAAGAATGTGTAAGTCCTATAGCTGTTTGACGTCACAACAAGTCTCTATCTCTCCAATTATTACACAAAAAATGAAGGCACTACTCACCATCATTGCATTCATTATATCCTAAATATATTAATGAGGAAACCGTGTGTAGAATATACTGAATCCACTGGTGAATATTCACTTGACGCACTCTGATGTATCCAAGCACCACACAGAAGTCAGATACATACGGTTGGCATATTTCCCGTTGCCCAAGCTGAAGAAAACAGACTCAAAATGGACAAAAAGATTGACAGGAGGATCATTGATAAAATGGAATTAACTACATTCTGCTGGTTATGAACTTGGAACACCAGTAACATTGTTCTCCGAACGTAATTATTTGCAAATTTCTGCTAAAGTTAACATATGCTCTTCGTCAGCACACTGAAATACAGTTAATCCCAAATCAAACCCGAAGCAGACCTTGATCCGAAAAGTGGACTCGGGCATCAAAGGCCCAGCCTTGTAAACTTTTTCATTGCAATTCCTTGTGCAAATTATGCTCAGTAAGAAACTAATTCTGCATCCAAACAGAAACTACAACCGCAAAGCTCGGGGGTCATGAAAGGAAGAGGGCTATTCGAGAGGTTTGCATGAACTTACAAGGTGAGCAACCTGTAGTCATGCCACTTTTTCTGAGTCCTTGCAATTCTGATCACAAGAACGGAGCCTAATTGGAGATACATGGTCACATGACGAAGATAATCCGGTTAGGGTTAGGGTTTCAAGGTCATGGAAGATGATCAACTCTCTCTGTCCTGCAAGCAAACCCTGTGAGCTCAGGGGTTTTAAGCTAAGATGTTTCTGTAATGTATGGACATGTACCAAGGTATTGCATTGCTCGGGGAGGCAAACAAATTCTACAGTAAAATTACAAGTGTCGAGTCTCACGCTCATTTCTTGGAGCTGAAACCTTCGAACCCCATCAAGGCAGCGATGTCAGCATCAGCGCCGTCGCCTAACAAGTCATCCTTCACTTCCTTTTCCCTCTTCTTCTCCTTCTTCTTCTCTCGTTTGCTCCTCTTCCGCTCCTCCTCTTCTTCTCGCTGCTTCTCTATTCTGGTATCAAAATCTTGTTCTGTAAACCCTCCCGCCGTCTTCTTCCGCTTCAGCGATTCAAACCGCTCCTGCACTTGCTGCAACGACGCCCGTTCCACGCGCATGGACATTCCCAACGCCCGCTGGTGCTTCTTCCCGTTAATGTGATCCAAGTAATTCGCGGAGTCTTTCACTACGCACTCACAGACGCTGCAAAAGTATCCCGCCTGCTGGCTCAAGGGCGCCACGGGCGTCACCACCTGCGTCTTCCCCAACCGGGAGGTTAAATCAACTTCATAGTCGCGATTCTTCAGCGGCTTCCGCTGCACGGGCGGCCCCCGCGGCTTCCCTCTGTGCCGCCCAGCTTCTTCCTCCTCCTCTTCCTCCTCCCTCTCTCTCGCGCGCTGCGCAAACTCTTCCTTGTCCCACTTCCGTCGAGACGTATTGTCCACTCCTGTCGCCATCTCGTCCCTCAATCTCACAACTCCTCTCGAACACTAATTCCAGCCTTCTCACTACTACACTCAGTTGCAAACCCCCTATAGGATTTAAGAAATCGTCAATCCGAAACCAATCCAGAAGCCGACAAGAAAAGAAACCAAAAAAAAAGAGAGACAGAAATCCGACCGTAGTAGGCTTTGGAGTTTGAACTGAACGTAATGAAACGTGGTGTCTCGGAAATCAGAGCTCGCATGGGATCGTTGGTGAAAACGGAGGAGCTCCAGGCACTCCAGAAGAAGAGTGAGGCTCGAATGATTCAAGCGACGCGGGCGAAGAAATGCTAACCCTAATTCTGATTCAGCACTGGGAATTGGGAAAGCAGTTCTTTTGAGGTCTCGATTCAGGTGTCAAGGATGAAGGGTGCCTCGTAGCGGATTTTTTTTTGGCGATTTTTCGCCAGTTGGCAAAACATATAGCGAATAATACATCATCCTGCCATTTATAGAGCAATCGGCTTGCGCCATTGCGAGTCTGGTAAAAACATATTTGTCCTAATCCCTTGTGTTTGGGGTGTTGATTGTCAAGGGTTTTGGACTACGGCAGGCCACCTAAAAAGTGGTAAATTCACTTTTATACAAAACTAGCTTAAAAGTGGTACATGGTTAGAGTTAAAAGTGCTTATATCCATTTTTAATCATTTTATCCATTTTTTTGGGTGTCTGTTTGAGCCGAACCGAAAGCACAAATTGCTTTAATTGCAAAACACCTTTCAAGGACAAATTGGTAATGGATTTGAGGTATTAGTCTTTCCCATTCAAGGATGGAGAAGTCAAATTTCACAACATGTTCCAAGGACAAATTGGTAATGGACTCAAAGTATTAGTCTTTCTCCCATCCAAGGATGGAGAAGTCATTCTTCACAAATACAATGTGGCAACACCTCCTACCCAATCTTGCAATGATTTGTATTGCGGACCAACATGGACATCATGGCTAGGCATAAATCCAACACAAGATTGTTTGGCAAATGTCATCTTCAACTAAAAACAGTCTACAAAAAACTAGAGAATAATAGACTAAAGAATGGTTTGTGAAAATGATCTTCAAAACATTGGACAATAGTAGAATGGAGAATGGTTTGTAATGCAGCAAAGAACCTCAGCCACAAGTCATGAATGACATATCAATCATATTCATGACATATCAATCATATTCATGACATATCAATCATATCCTTCCCTAGCTACACTAACTTCCCCCCATTGATGCCTCCCAAGTGGGTGAAGTGGCCCTTAAAAGTGAGAAACACCTAGTCTTAAAAGTGGTAAAAGTGGCATCTATTAATAGATTTCTACTTTTAAGGTGCCTTGGACTATGGCTCCAAGAAGTTGAGGTTTGTCGGTTATATTGGGCATCTAGTTGAACGTCTCCATTGAGCTATTTAGAGGGCTCACTATCTTTCAGTGCCGGCCTGCCATGTTGGCTAACATTGAAATTTCAAAGTTAATCCATGTTGACAAGGACAAAAATTGTCCTTTGGCCACCAAAAAACAAGCTGAGTTACAGAAAAAAATTGTTTTTCAGCTATTTTTTTGTAGAAGTGATCATGGACACATGGTGTAACATGGAAGGCAAAAAAACGATCTTAGCAAATGCACTCATATTTTTCAATAACCCAAATTGTGAGAAGACTCAGAGACATAGTGTTAGGTCCCATGCTGCCCATCTTGCACTTTTCATGAGGGCATCATGCATTGTTGACTTTTGCAACTTTAAGAAACAGAATTTTAATGGGTGGGCACCTACTACACCAGTGTAGAAATCATTGTAGAGGGGAGGCACGGCCACCCATCCGATGTTCAAGGCTTGAGTTACTATATTCGTTATTTCAAAGGAAATTTTCATAGATACCAACTTGAAGTTTGCAACATATTCATAGATACCCCTACTTTTTCAAAAATTGCACAAACACTCTTAGGCCATAATTTTTAGGCATTTATTTGTTGTGCTTGTACTTCCTTCATGTTTAACGTTGAAGAAGGGAATGTAATGAAACAAAAAATAAGCAACATGCACACAAAGGAAGGAAAGTGACATGCACAATAAAACAAATGCTTAAATTTTTTGGTCCAAGGGTATTTGTGTGATTCTTGAAAAAATGGGGGTATCTATGCAAATATTGCAAAATTTAGGATATCCATGAAATTTTCCTTTACTTCAATTGACTATGTCCTTTGTTATTAACGCTAACTTGCACAAATTCAAGAAATAAGTTAATGTAGTATATTATGGATTACAAAATTTAAATACTGTTTCTAATAGTGTGACTCAGGTGGCCAATGTTCTAAAGAGTGAGTATATATTTCAAAATATAGAATGTTTGGAAGATGCCTCAAAGTTGCTATTATAAGGGAGGCAAAAGGTGGTGACCAAAATCACATTTAAAAAAAGGTGGGATGTATGCCACATCTTCACATTAATAAAAAATAATCATCCAAATTAGTATGAACGGACCTTATATTATTCAAAATCTTTGCACTACCTGAAATAACTTCTGTAGCTTGTTTTTCAAAATTACTATGTATTTCTTAAAAACCGATTACACTAGAAAGACAACGCAACTTATGTAGAGTATTGTAGTGGATGTTTTCAATGGCATGTCTGTGATTGAGGTTTTTTGTTTGGCACTTTAGGATTAAATGTCATCATCAAAATATTTGTGAAGTTGTGAATGGGTGAAATGTGCTTTAGTCTACCATTTTTTATAGAATAACACAACAAAAATACAAACTAAAATGGAAATATATATTAGAAAGAAAGCATTCATGTTTGGGAAAATCAGAGGGCTTTTAATTGTGCAAGAGTGAAATTGAAAATGGACTATAGAATTCATGTATTGAAATAGTGAGTTGTAACACATTCTAATATGTATTGTTTTGAAACACAATCCAGTAGGGAATTTACTCTATAAGTTTTTTTTTTTTTTTTTTTTTTTTGAATCAATATATCATCCATTCATGACGTAAATGTCATGGGAATGATTGACTTTTGAGAAATGAGTAAAAGGAGATGCAAGTAAAGAGCAATATAAAATTGTGATAAAATCCTACTATTTAGATTCCACGTTTAAGAAATTTATAATTGAATCATGTGTTATAAAAATCAAGCTCATATAGTTTTTAAGTTAAAGCTTAAACATAATGAAAATTGTACAAGAAGGAAGATTATTGCATTTGTTCAACAACAAGCTCTCAAGCCTTGACATATCCAAATTATCATTTATAACCTTAAAACTAAAATTGAAGATGTAAATTGCTACATTTTTTACCAAGCTTATAAACAAAACAAGATGCCAAATAACAAGGGTTGAAAGGATGAATATGAAATTTTGGATTTCTACTTTCAAAGATCTTTGTGCATATATGTCAAGGGCTTACTTGAAATTTAGAATCTTAAACTCTGAATTAAAAAAACTCGACCTTTTTAGTTTTAATGTTGTAAATGCAATATAATCGTTGTTTTGAATAATGAAAATTTGCTTCATTTTTTATGATGTTCACCAATTCACTAATGCCAAGTGATGTTTTTTGGCGTAAAGGAAAAAATTGACATTCTTTTAATACTTTTGTAAAAAAGAACAATCTTTTTTTAAAACATGGGCATTGTGACTTGAGATTTGCAAAGAACTCACATTTTAAACAGACATTTGGGTGTGCATGCTATGCTAGCCACATGAAAAAAGAATGTTGTATACCCTCACAAGTTCAAGATAAAAGGACCCCCCGCAAGTGCAAAATTAGAAGTTTCGAATTACGACCTCATCGTTCGACGTGCCATCTGGCCCAGGCGTCACCTCAATTGGGAAATCCCCGAAACCCTAACTCCTTAAACCCTAGAACAGAGAAGGGGCTTGAAAGTTTCGGAGCCTCGGGCGAGACTGTCGATGCTGTCTGTCTGGTTTTTTCGTTCTTTTTTCAGCTTCGATTGTGTCTGACTGCTTGCAAACGTCTTCGGAGTGTTCGGATATCTGTTTTTGGCTCGATTGCGGCACCATGATTGCGGCGGTGTGCTGGGTGCCGAAAGGCGCAGCGAAGAATGTACCAATAGTCGCCGACCCGCCCACGGAGGAGGAGATTCGGGAGCTTCTGCAGCAACATGCGGAGGCACACGAGGACGCCAGCGAAGGGGAAGGAGACGAGGATGACGACGACGAGCAGCTGGCAGAGATCGAGTCTTCGAAGAAAGACGATGCCGGAGCCATCGCGACTGCTTTAGCCGCCGCTTCTGCACTTGGAGCGACGGTGTCCCGGCCGAAGTCGGTTGAACAAACCCTAGCAGACGGGATGGCAGAGCTCGACATGGACCATTACGACGAGGAAGACGAGGAAGGAGTGGAGATTTTTGGAAACGGCGGATTAGGCGCCGCGTACTACCCTAGCAACGACGAGGATCCATACCTCGTTGAGAAAGACGACGACGACGAGGAGGAAATCGAGGACATGACCATCAAGAACTCGGATTTGATCGTTCTCACAGCTCGCAACGAAGACGATGTTAGTCACCTCGAGGTTTGGGTGTATGAAACGGAAGAGACCGCGAGTGACGATCCCGAAGAGAGTAACATGTACGTTCATCATGACATCATGTTGCCGGCTTTTCCGTTGTGTCTTTCATGGTTGGACTGTAACCCTAATGGCGATGGGAAGGGGAACTACGTTGCCGTGGGAACGATGCAACCGGAGATCGAGATCTGGGACTTAGACGTTGTGGACTCGGTTGAGCCGGTGAGTGTGTTAGGAGGCGCATTGGCTGCCAAAGAGAATCCGTCGAAGAAGAAGAAGAAGAAGTCGAAGGCTGTGAAGTACAAAGAAGGTAGCCATACCGATGCAGTTTTAGGTCTTTCATGGAACACCGAGTTCCGGAACGTGATTGCGAGTGCAAGTGCAGATAAGTCGGTCAAAATCTGGGATGTTGTGAAGGGGACATGTGAGCATACCATGACGATTCATACGGATAAAGTCCAAGCAGTGGCATGGAATTTGAAGGAACCGACCGTGCTTCTCAGCGGCTCTTTTGATAGAACAGTAGGTTTAACTGACATGCGATCTCCTCAAGCACCGGCCATCCGTTGGTCTGTCTCTGCTGATGTTGAGTCCTTAGCTTGGGACCCGCATGCCTCGCACACATTTCTCGTAAGCTTGGAAGATGGAACCGTTGGAGGATATGATGTGAGATCTGGGACGGTGGACCCGCTACAAGGGAAAGCGTTGTTCACCATCCATGCTCATGAGAAAGCTGTGTGTAGCTTGGCGTACAACACCGTTGCACCGAACCTTTTAGCCACAGCTTCAACTGACAAGATGGTCAAATTGTGGGACTTGACAGGAAACCAACCGTCATGTATCGCTTCCGTGAATCCCAAAGTTGGTGCTATCTTTGCAGCCAGTTTTTGTAAGGATTCTCCGTTCCTGCTTGCTGTTGGTGGGTCCAAGGGAACTTTGCATGTTTGGGATACCCTTACTAGTGGCGAGGTTTCTAGAAGGTTTGGGAAGTTCTCTCCAAGGCCGAGGAGAGTGGTCAGTAACGAGCAGGTTTAATTAGGGTTGGGAAAGTTTTGAAGTATTTATTACCGGTATCGTTGAGAAGTTTTTCAAGGGCTGACTGTCGCTGTCTCCCTCCAATGGACACCAAGTGATCAGCAGCTTGTGCTTCTGAAAGAGGTTAATTACTTGCTGGCTTTTGATGTAGTGCTCTTCTGATGAGTTTTATAGCGTAGGACATTCGGCATTTTGTATCTTAGATTCATTCAAGGTTGTTCGAGCGTGGTGTTTGCTTGGTACACACGCTTGTTAGACCATGTAAATTGAGAAGAAAGGTTCGTAGCCATGGATCCTTCTATTGAGACTATCATTTTCTGGCCGTTGAATATCACTTGTTTTCTGAAAGTTTCGAGATGTAGTACTATTTGTATTGTATTTTGCTCAGTTTAGATGGGTCTAGTATGATTTATGCACAGCCTAGTGTGGAGCAACGCCTTGGGGCAAAGCAACTGATTCCATGTAACAGTCTTTCGCATGAGAAGAGCGAGTTGATCACACGTCCATCGGCTTTTGATAAGGAATATTAGAACTGCTTTGAAATCCCAGTAAGAACGTCGAAGCCCCACAACATTTTAGCATCATACTGTGTTGTGTGTTCTCCTAGAGACAAATCTCTTTCTTGTTCTGCTCTACGTTGCAATCATGTGTATTCTTCAATTAATTTTTACGCAGTAGTATGCTTCAAATGTCTAGACAAAGCAAGTCCATTCATATATATATTAAAGCACATTGATGAAGTGTGAAACTACTCACCAGGCACCCTGTAGTGCACATGAATATATTCTTACACATTGTAAATGCTACTACATGGAAGTTGGGAATATCGCAAAATACTAAAATCACAAATAATAGTCTCATGTTTCATATACTCCAATGTTTGGTCATCATGGTTTTTGCCGTTAGGGATTGCATATGATTTACAAGTGGTCTTTAGTGAATATCAAATCTTCTTCATGGAACATATTGGGCCTGCCAACAGAATCACAAAATCCTGGGCTTAAAACTGAGGTCACAAAAACAGTTCAATTGGAGATCTCAGCAAAAAAACCTAGGTAATTTTCACAGGAAATTGTGGTTAAATGTGATTCTAAATATAAACTTACAACAATTTGAAATTCGAGAGATCTCCAAGAAAAAATATCAAAATCACTTGGAATCTATTACAGCAATAATTGTATCGAGCTAAAATCCACAAAATATTAAATGTTACTTAAACTTTGAAGGCCTAAGTATAAATTCACAATTTTGAAGGTGTGCAAGGCCTCAAATCATTGAGCAAAAGCTCACCAAAATTTGGAATCAATCCAATTTCTACTCTAAAGGCCACCAAACTTTACTCAATTGGAGTAGTAACCAATAATTCACTAGAACTCAAAGTTACAAGAAGCTTTCAAGAAAAATCTACAAAAAGTAGAATTCAAACAATCACAAATTTTTCATTTTCTTTGGAAGTTTTGTGTCTTTTTTGATTTGGATGTATCTCTTGATGTTTTGCAAGTGTCTCTTGATTTGCAAACCAAATCAATTTCTTATGGACTTTGAAAAGTCCATGTTTAAATTGAATCTAGTAGTTATACAAATTGAAAGGGTTGCTACCACTATCATTGTTTGATATACTATATCACTAATTTGGAAAGGGGAATTGATATGTGTACCACACCCTTTCAATTACTGTACCACACCCCACAAAAAAATTTAGATTTCTACCATCAAAAAGCTGAATTTGAGAATTTGGAATTTAGATTTGGACTTAGAGACCATGATTTAGTCTAGAACTATAAAAAAAAGTTGCAATTCAACAACACCCAATGAAAAAATTTAGCTAGGGAGAAAAGTATTACTCAGTTTACTTTTGTTTGTAAAGAAAAATAAGCTTTTTCATTGGGTGTTGTTGAATTGCAACTTTTTTTGTGAATTTAGACTAAATCATGGTCTCAAAGTCCAAATCTGAATTCCAAATTCTCAAATTTAGCTTTTTGATGGTAGAAATCTATAATATACTCTCAGGATGTGGTACAGTAATTGAAAGGGTGTGGTACACATATCAATTGCCTTTGGAAAGTCACCAAAAAATTAGTATCACCTTTTAATCCAGAACCAATTCAAAAAAAGAAAACAAGCTCCTCTTGAAGATCCAAATTGTGTTGGACGGAATTCCTACATCCTTCTACAAAGTGTAATGCTGGTTTACGGGTAAATGTTACCACCATAACAAAAACACAGTCACTTAAGGTGATCAAATGCAATTCCTCCGTGCTGCTGGACATGTCGCCGGACATACTGAATGTTAGCGTATACATCCCACAGCAAGTTCTCAGCTTTGCTGAAACCATGCAAGAGATGTAAGTATGCTTCCTTTATCCTCTTAGCCTAACATAGGGACTTTTGCATTCATTGCTCCTCGTAAGATAATCCTTTGGCTAAACCAACAACTGAGCTGTTCATCAGATCTTGACCGAGCATTCTGGAAAGTTTACACATTACAAAGGAGATAGCATTTGGTAGAACTAGTGCCACCCTGCAATTGGTATTTGTTTACCATCACAAGTTTTGAAATCACAACACTCCTGTGCCAAAAAGATGATAAATAAAAAGCAAACAATATTTATGCATTCATGTTTGCTTTGCTATACATGCTCTGGCTCTGTACCATGTTGGTACAAAGAAAACCATAGGTGCTTCGGTCGGCACCAGACAGCTCTGACTACCTCTTAAACTCATATGCACACCAAAAAACAGAGGCCTTTCCAGGTTTTAGAAAGCTGCTTAGAAACTCAGGGCAGAAAACTTCAAAGTCATCGATGCTACACGAGCAGACTAATTTGAACTTCAAATTAGCTGGAATGCTCAAGATTTTCAAAGTGATACATAAGTAAATACTGCTCATTGCTTGTTTACAAAAGTCATCCAACAATAAGCATACGTTGCAGTCAAGGCCAACAATACCTAAAGCCACCGTGACCCAAAAGCAATCGGTCTATGTAAACAGTAGCTTGGATTAGAGCAGTCTCAATGATATCTTTTGGACATCACCTCGGAAGTATCTTACTCTATGCAGAACATGAAATATCTACAAGTGGCCAAAAACTCCAGCTTTGTCGTTACCATGACAGCGGTATCCAGGTCAAACACCTAAATTGCAGTAACGTACTTCGTCGTGATACATATCAGCCTCAGTACTTTAACTAAACCGAGCACAACAAAATGCTCTACAAAAAGTTGCTAACACGGCCAGTTCCTCCACAGCAGCACTTGAACAGCAAATTAGCTCGAGTTAATATCACGTACGCCATAGAAAGCCATTTGTCCAACAAAGGAGATCTGATTGCGTCAGTAGATATTATGTCTCTCAAACTTGACAGAAAGCATGTTTCTCTTGGGGCTGTAGAAATTAAGCCCCTTGGCCGTCACTTGTATGTCGCTGCGGCCGAAGAACATGGACACTTCCACTCTAGAGTCGAATCCGAGTTCTGTTCTGCTGGGAATCTGCACTGTGAATTCACCTTCTAACTGTACACCAGAGTCGGTTACATACGAGACATCCCTACTATCTGTGGAGTACAAGCCGAACGTAATTCTGGTCTGAGATTTGCATATTGGACCATAAACATTTTTGACACTGTCGTTGCACAGGACCTCATCTCCCTTTCTAACATACGTGCTAAACACACCGTTGCAGTGATATTCTCCTGCATCACCAACAATTCGTAAACTGACGGGGTGAACACCAGGAATGAAAGGTACTGCTACTTTAATGCCATAAGTTCTCTTAGATACTCTCGAAACAACAGTCTCCGACCGGATTCCCATCGTCACCGCTCCACAACAAACTGCGCTGCCTGGATATGGCGGACTCACTATGCTCCCCACTCTGCCACCGAACGTCTCTCGTATGCGCCTCATCAGGTACGGCGATGCAGAGAACCCTCCAACCACCATAATCGCCTTCAAGTCAGTCACCAGTCTCAGAGAAACCAGAAGCAAGATCTTGCTCACAACCGGATCGAAGATCGACTTCATGTCGGCGTTAGTCAGCACCACTTCGTCGTAGCAGACCGAGCTGTTGCATCGATCCTCTTCCCACATCTCTGCCAGCTTCGGAGGTAACTCCAAATGCACATCCCTCGCATCTCCGGCATAGTCGTACTTCACCTTCTCCCACTCCTGCCAGAAAGCCACCACAGTGGCAGGGTACTCGTTTCTGAATCGCTCGAAGCAGCTGATTCGGAGCTTTAGGAACCTGAAGAACTCGTCGTCCACATGGGAGCCTCCACAGAAATCTCCCGAGCTCTCCTGGACCTCGCGAACCGACACCAACGTCCCCGATCTCAGCTTCTCGTGGAGGACGAGATCGACAGTCCCGCCACCGCAGTCCACCACCAGGAACTTGTCGCCCTTGCTCCATGTGTGGTCTTTCACCTTCAGCTGGCAGTACACAGACGCCGCTTCCGGTTCTATGAACAGCTTCAGCGGGTGCGGGCTGCCGGCATTCACCTCGCCAAGAGGGCCTTGCACAAGGCCTGCCAGTTCAGAGCACTCTCGCATCTCCTTCTTCGCATGCTCGTCCCAGATGGCGGGTACCGTGAGACACCACTCGATGTCATCCATGCAGATATGCTCCCCGAACCTGTTGCGCACCTCCTGGAGGACGAAGATGGAGAGCTTACGGAGGTAATCCGTGATCGCCCTCCTGGCGGTCATTCCCCGCGGCAGAGCGGGTGCGGAGGTCGTGTTTGTGGCTGCCGAGGTACTGCCTTTGGTGGCCAGATGAAGCTTGAAGTGTTGAACGAAGTGCTGTCCTCCCGAAGCCTTCTTTCTTCCACCGGTTTGGTAATGCACGTCGATGCTCCGTGACACTGAAGCGGCAGAAGCAGAATCTGCATTGGAGGACTTGAACTGGACACATGCTGGCCAGCCCCACTCCAGCAGCTGGAAGGGGTCGTCACTGCGAGGGCCGCTCGCATGGGCATACAGCAAGCTGGTTTGGGTCTTGCAGTAGGGCAGCCCTCCAGCCTCCGCTTGCATGGGCCAGTCATAAAGGGGATATATCTGGTCGGGATCGGCTCGGAGAGCATAGGCAAATCCGGAGAACGTGGTGCCGAAGTCGACGCCCACCACCACTTTGGATTCCTGCACCATGCCCAGAGTGTTCTCCATTGTGAAGCTGACAAGGAATGCAAGTACGCTCGTCGATCTGGAATTGTAAACAGGGTACGTCTTGCGCTCTTCGCTTCCTTTACAAGTTCGCAGTTTTTCTACACACAAGCATCTGCATGCGCTTCTCAGGCAAGCTGAAAGGAATGCACAAAGTTCGCGGGCAAGGACCCAGATGGAGTCTTAAATCGCTGATTGGCATTGGTTGCAGGGATCAGCTTCAGTTGGAAAGCGAGCCCTCGATAATATTGGTTGAATCACTCGGCAGAAATGAGCTATTCTGAATGTTAGAACTGGTGATGGTTAGAGAGCTGAGTTCCTGTCATATGTAACTTATACTGGATCGAGATAGAGTACTTCTAGTGATTCTTCAAGCTCAGCTTGCAGATGATAACGCTGTAATCATTCCGGCGGCTGCTGGAGCTACATGGCTATGAGCTTATCTAAATTTGGTGTCGACAAGGACATGAACGCCTGAATTAGAAAATTGGCGCTCCGCAGCTAAGGCGGCGGTGGCGCGCGTTTTCTATTACGTGGTATGCATGGATGAATTTACGTCCCTACGGCAGGTGACTTTAGGGCGTGGTGTGCTAATCAAAGTCTACAAGGTATTTCAACTCACTTCGTACTATTAGAAAAGTGTGTAACTTATCAAGCAAACTTTCAGTAAAAGGACTTAACCCTATAGAGACCACCGAACCATGGGCCTATACAGTAATTTAATCGCTCAACAATTTGAAAATTGATCTTGAAGAACGCTTGTGATCACAAGAATTTTGCATCCAATCCAAGAAATTACAATGACAGATATGTGAGTTGATAAATAATGGTGCTTATACATTATGGCCTCAAAATACATATCCATATTTGGTCAAAGATGGATCAAAGCAATTACACAATACATCAAACATTCAAGAAGAATGCCACATTTCAATTGCGCAATTTTTAAAAGTTTCCAATTGCTTACAGAATACGCTTGTATTGTTTCTCTATACAATAGTAGTACAATTGTAGTATTTGAGAATTCATTAAAATGATACTAAGTATCATTTTGTTAATAAAAAAATTCAACCTACAATCAAGGCCAATTTTTTATTTCTTTCACCAATTGGATTTTCCATAACAATTATCAAATTTCTTGTAGAACCGTTTTAGGGTAGCAATGAAAATGGGATTTTTGACCCTTTTTGTCCACTTAGCTACACCTTGTGATTGCTATTTTTGTTTATTTTGTGTGAAACTAGTCTTGTTGGAAAGGTGGGAAACCCAACTTTCTAGAAATGTAAGGCTCTTCTCAACCAAAGCTTGCATGAAGTGTTAACATTCAAAACCACACAAGCATGAAAAACTAGAGATTTTCCATATACAACTCACTCAATCATTATGATGTTTCACCTCCAATGATAGATCTAGCTGAAATTTTGATACATTACAACAAACAAGGTATCCTTCACATTTGTACGGTTGGATTATTCAAATTGGGTCCATATTTGATTCAAATGCACACCTAATTTTATTGCCCCGATTTCTAGTGGATTTTGGGAAAATGTATGTGGTCTTTAAAGGGTCAAAGTCGGAAGCTCAAACTCCGTCAGGGCATTAAAGTTTGCTCACCTCCCTAAATGATCTCCGTCAATACATGTCTTATTCATAGCCTTTCCATAATGTGCAGTGGATGTACATTTGAGGAGGTGCACCATTTTAGAGCCCTATAACCTTTCCACTTCAAAATTTCATAACTAATTCCACATTGCTCTAAAAAAATACAAAATAATTTGATCAAGATGCCAATTCTTCTTGTCTTTCAAGGAAAATTTAATGAAAAATATTTCAAGAAGTTCCACCACCCCAAAATTTAGTTTTAGCTCTTAGATGGTCGGTTGACAAGCCTCTTACCTTACTGGTTTTGGGCCGCCAGGTTAGGAGTCAAGTAATGCAAGGCCATGGATTTACAGTGTTGCACCTTGTGGCCATGGTAGAGAGATGGCCGAGAGAGATGGCAGAGCAAGTTCATAAGTTATATTAAGGTAGGAGCACCCATAAACGTCACACTAAGGGTTTTGAACATAATGACTATTAATAAACAATTAGCAAATTATAGGATCTTGTTACAAACAGAAAAAAAATGAGTTTGCACTTTTGAATGTATTATTTGAATACTATGAGAATAAGTTGTGAATTTTCAAAGAGCAAAATGCCATTGCACCCATAACCACTTTTAAGATTTCATGTTCACATGTTGCACATCTTTGTCATTACATCTATTCATTTTCACAGATTTCCAAGATTTTAGAGGTGACAATTATGGGAACACTAACGCTTATGGGGACCCTGATGCTTAATATGGGTGCTTCTACCTTAACCCCTAAATGCCTAAGGCACCACATTTTGATTTTTAGTTAATTTGGGACCTAGCTGAAGGCAAAGATTTGAATGTTTTGATTTTTTTTTTGTTGAGGTTGGAAGTTTGCTTCAAAGTTAAATTTGAATGTCTTCCTTACTACATTCCAATTATTTTTGCTAGAAGCTAAAGTGCAAGCATGCTTGTTGTGCATTGAAAAGTATATTGAAATGTATTGAAAAGTGTCACTAAAGAGCCCATGACAAGTTGCCACTTTAAAAAATGGGTAACAAGCTGAGAATAAAATCAAGATCTTTCCTTGAGTAATGAGAGCATTATATCAAAACTCATCATCTAATAAAATTCAAATTATTATTTGCTAATTTTATTAAAAATGCCTCTCTTATGAGAATTAAAATGCACCTACCATTGCAGTATACTAAAGGACATTTGGCATAATTGTGTATCTATATTTGTCCAAGGTTGTTCAAGCACAATGTTTGCTTGTCAAACATGGTGGAGCATGATTGTAAGTTGAGCAGGGTCATAGCCATGGATCCTTCTATTGAGACTATCATTTTTTGCAGCCGTTGAATCATTAGCAAAATAATGAATCATAAAAATGTTTCTTCCATGCCACTTTCAAAGGACCCCAATAAAGGTTTTAAGTTGTGCTTTGAGATATGAAAAACACCTTACAACCTACTTTTTCAATTCAAAACTTTGGGTGCAATGATGGCTAAGAACCTTGGGTTCCAAGTTTCCAATGGAAATAAGGCAACTATTCAATCAGGTGCACAACACCAAGAAATCATGCATAAAAAAATTGTGTCATAGTACTTGATTGTGTTGATTCAAATTTGGAATACCATATTAAATTTGTAACTTTGTAGCGCTTAGTACTTATACAAGAAGAAAGTTATACGAGGTAGCAACACATCACAAACACTTCTAATGTACTTGGCCTATGCACAATGCATTTTAAAAGAGTCACAAATTAAGGAGCACTTAAAGGGCTCACAATATTGTTCATGATCTCTTGTTGTTTTTTGAAAGTTTCAAGATGCGGTTCTATTTGCTTTGTGCTCAATTTAGATGGGTCTAGTATGAATTATGCACAACTTGGTGTGGAGCAACAACGCCTTGGTGCAAAGCAACTAATTCTCTAGGTGACAATCTTTGCATGAGACAAACAAGTTGATCACATTTCCATCAGCTTTTGATAAGGAATTTAATCCTTGAATGCCTATGGGGCTTTTGGATACGGAACCATATTCTAACAATTTCCCAGCATTTCTCTAGGTATTTTGGGTTGTTGAAGGTTGACTTGAAGGCACCTATGCAGCACATATCACTTTCTTTTACATTGTCACATCTAATTCCACCTCCAACCTCCTTGAATATGTTGTATAAAAAAATATACCTACATCCACAAAGGGCCTTCCCGGCGTTCAGGGGTTAAGAAGTTATGTGCTTTGGAATTGTAAGAGTGTTTTAAGATAAATGTTAAAGCTCTGCTACATTTTTATTATTATCCTACATTTTGTGTTTTTTATTACCTTTGAATGCCCGGCTAGTCTTCATGATTGCCCTGCTACAATTGCTTTATAATGCTTCACACTAGCGTGGCCGGCATGTGTCCACACAATATATTATTGTCCACAAAGTTACAAAAGATTATAATGCATGCTGTTTGGGCAGTAAAAAAAAGGGGGAAAAATGACTGCAATTAACGATTGTATTTTAGTGGTTTATGGCACAAAACTACTCAGGTACAACTAGATGGGCTGCAGTTGTATTTTAGTTGACCATAGTTGCATGCTAGTGATAGTGAACGTGTCACTTTTGCCAACCACTCAAAAACAACTGCAACCTTTTCATCCACTGCCCCTCTTAAAATTTGGTAATAACTTGCTCCCTCTGCCATTCTTTCTTCTTTGTTAGAAGACATCTTTCTCTCTAATTCCAATGTCTCCATTAATGCACATTTGACACACAAATAACCAAGTGCCACTTGTCATATTTATAGAGGTTCTGGTCAAATTTAGGCAATTTCATGAAATGTGAAATTGATAATCTACAATGACACGTGTCCCTTGTAGTTGTAAAGCAGTTGTAATTTAGTGGTAAAGTAGTCACTTTGCAATTGTTTATATTAATTTAGTAAAAAAATGGTTCATCTATAAATTCATTGTATATTAGTCGTTTTTTAGTTGTTATACAATCGATTTATAGTCAAGTTTAGGACATAAGTGACTCTTCACTCTTTTTTGGTACTATAGTATAATTGCAATGTACACTAGATTAACAATGATAGTTGCAATTTAGTTGTAACTAAGTTGACTTCACAATTTACATGCCAAGTTGCCAACTACACAGTTGCAAGACAGTTGTATCTCAATGGCTTCAGTGACCTAGTTATCATTGATCAATTGCACCTCAGTTCTCACCTAGTAGGGACAAAGTTGTATTTTAGTCGCATTCTTATAAGTTGTAACTTAGCTGCATTCTAGTTACAACAGAGTTGCAAGCTAGTCATAAACATGACTCATTCTAGTCATCATTGGGTTATAATGCACTTGTTACAAAGTTATAACCTAATTGCATAGTAGTGGCAAAGAAGTTGTACGTCACTCACACATTGTTGATTAAATAGTATAATGCAATAGGAATTCAGTTTTACATGAATAAGGCAAAATACCTAATACAAGGACCAATTGTAATGTAGTTGCACACTGGGCTTCTCTACTACTACATGATGACATTATAGTATAGTTTAGGGCAATACACAATATGCAGCCAATCTCCGCGTGCTTCACCTTCTAATAAGTATTGGTCTTCAGTCCTTCTAAACCACTACAAAAATCATATCTAAACATCAAAGATTAATGACAAGCAACCTAACTTCAATGATACATATAAGCCCTTCTAAACTCCTCTAAACACCATAAAAGGAACATCTAATGTCAATGTTAAACAACCTAACTTCTACTATAGAAATGAGCCCTTCTAAATACCTCCAAACATCATACTATCAACATCAAAGCTCAATGGCAAGCAGCTTACCTTCAATGAAGCAAATTGGCTCTTTGGAACTCCTTTAAACACCCTAAATGCAACAACAAAGCTTAATGCAAAACAACCTAACTTCTACTAAAAAAATCAGCTCTTCTACACTCCTCTAAAAACCCTAATATTGACATCAAAGCTCAATGACAAGCAACTTACCTTCAATGAAGCAAATTAGTCCTTCTAAACTCCTCTAATCACCCTTAAATTAGTACCAAAGCTCAATGTTAAACAAACTAACTTCAATGATGCAAAACAACCTCCTCTAAACCTTCTTACACACCACAAGTTAAAAACAAGCTTAATACCAAGTAACATAAGTTCAATGATGCAAATCAATCCCTTCCAAGCATTCATATACACCACAAATGAACACCAAAGCTCAATATCAAACAACCTAACCTCAATGATGTAATTCAACCTCTCTCTAAGGATTTCCAAATACCATAGCTCTTGTGGGCCAAGTGCAAAATGAGATATGGACTACGCCGCCTTAAAAAAGTCGAGGTTTGGGCATTGACTAATACAACTGTAATACAACTATAAGTTAACTAAAAAACAACTAAATCACCACTCAAGAACAATTGAAAAACAACTACTCCACTAAAATACAATTGAAGCCGTGTAGCAATACTATAGCATTTATTGCTTAACCCTTAAGCGCCCCACCAATAGTATATTGTTGATGGGGCCCACAACTTCATTTCTTTTTAAAAAAAAATTTGTATGGTAAAAACAGCCATGGTTGGTCCCCATCAACAAAGAATGTAGTCATTTTTCAAATCCTACGGTCACTTTTTCTGGACGTGATTTTCCAAGCTGTGGTGGCTATTGAACCCCCCATTTTCTCCTAAATCCAAAAATAACTCTGGGCGCTCAAGGGTTAAGTATTGCATGGTGGCAACAAAAAACAACTGAAACATCACTAAAAAACAATTGAAAAACAATTACGTGACTCAAATACAAATGATGTCATCTAGCATTTTAACATTTATTTCTTAGTTATTGCATGGTAGCGAGGACTGTGACATGAACTGCATTAAAAAAAAACAAAGGTGGTTATAATTCCCCACTTACGATTTGCATGGCACAAATTTAGAAGCAAGCTCAACAACTCTTGCATCCTTGAATAGTTTGTAAGTATGTTCTCTCCTTCTCTATTGTGCTTGTGGTTTTTAATTGCTAGATTGATTGCAAGTGTAGAGACTAAATCTATACCCTTCATTTGACACAAGCAAAAATGAGCATGTAGATTCCACTAAAAACAGAGTACAAATAGTGGAGGAACCATAGAAGAGAGAGACGCCTATTCAGAATTATGTTGCTACTGTTTACGCAAATTTGCTTAGAAGTAGGGAAAAAATAATAAAAACAAGTAAGACGTCTCAGATATCTAGAGTTCAAGAACAACCAACTTCTTCAGTTGTATAACAATCATTTTTACTATTGCAATACATTTGTCAATTGTATAGTAGTTGTATGTCAAATGTTACGCAGTTAGTTATATCTTATATGTCATATTGTAGTGATGTATGAGTTGTTTTATAGTCACACTACAATTGTATTCTACAGATAAAAGCTAACAACACTCTTAGTCTAAATTGAATACAATTTCAATAATTGTTGGTCCTTTTCTATGTAAAAATAGAACATAAAAGTCTATGAGCTGCCCATTCTTAACGCGTATAGGATACACTTAATGGACAAAATTAATGCAGTGGACTAGAGAAATAAAAAGAGCATTGCTCTTTCACACAGAGCACTTCCACTAACCTGGTTGTATGTGCAAAGGGAGGAAGAAATGCCTATTGAGAACTTTGAAGAAGCAATCAAGTGATCACGGTAAAGAACTCAAATTTAAGGTTTGGAAGGAATTGAGTGAATGAGACGCCTCCAACAATGATTGGAAAGAACTACTGCAAAGACCTGTTGTATTGATGATGGTCAAAGTAGACTGTATAAGATTCTTTTGGGAACATTGTGTATCAATGTAGCATAACGATATTCTGAGATTTTTTTTTGCTTTGCACAAATCACAAACTGCAATCATATTTTGAACTTTGAAGTATCAACTTGCATTGCACAAATAAAATTTAAATCTTACTTGTTCTCATAAATAAATTGACTGTAGTTGTCAAGTAGTTGTATCTTAAAAAAAACAACTGTTCATTGAAAATGCAACTGCAGTACAACTACAGAGTAAACCTCCAAGAACAACTACAAATCAAATGAGGTCACATACAAACAACTGAGATTCAACTACAACACAACTACCTTATTATAGCGCATTCACATAATAATCATGAAGGATAATAGCAGCACATCTAACAACACATGAGAGTGAAAAAAATGAGGCAAATGCTAGATTCTTAAGAAAGAAATCATATCTCCAAACCCTATAGGAAATAGTCACATAATAGTTGTTTTGTAATAGTAAATCAGTCGTGTCCTTCCCAAAAAACTAATTTACAACTTTTTTACAATTGCAGTAATTTACCCTATTTGCACTAACAACTATGGAAGAAATTTCAGTTCTCTAAATTGCCCAAAGCTAGAAAGAAGGTCTTGGGTATTGTGCACTAGCATGGAAAAAATCAAAGAGATGGTAAAAATAGGTAGAAACATTGGAGTTGTTTCTGAGTTAACTTACAGTAGTAGAAGTCTAAGAACAACTAACACGCAACTACTGTATAACTCTAAACTCTAAAATGCATTCACACTAAACACCAAACATGAGTAGTTGAACGGAATTAGCTGCTCAAAGCAAAGAAAGGGCAGCTTGAAATGTTAATGGAGCAAAAAATAACACTAGTAGAAAATTCAGCACAAAATCAACAGAATTTCAACCAAAAACTGTTGATTTTTTCTGTGAATTTGGTCAAGTTGATTTGGGTACTTTTCTGTTGATTTTCTGTTGATTATTTACAGTTTTCTGTTAATTTGTTGTTGATTTCTATTACTTATTTTATGTTGTTCAATTCTATTTCTTCTCATTTTTAAATTTTTTTTTCATAGGATTTGTTAATATTTTAAGAAAATGTAAACTTTTTAGGGGGATGGGCAGCTGCCCGAACTTTTTGGGGCAGCTGCCCGAACTTTTTGGGGCAGCTGCCCGAACTTTTTGGGGCAGCTGCCCGAACTTTTTGGGGCAGCTGCCCGAACTTTTTGGGGCAGCTGCCCGAACTTTTTGGGGCAGCTGCCCGAACTTTTTGGGGCAGCTGCCCGAACTTTTTGGGGCAGCTGCCCGAACTTTTTGGGGCAGCTGCCCGAACTTTTTGGGGCAGCTGCCCGAACTTTTTGGGGCAGCTGCCCGAACTTTTTGGGGCAGCTGCCCGAACTTCTTGGGGCAGCTGCCCGAACTTTTTGGGGCAGCTGCCCGAACTTTTTGGGGCAGCTGCCCGAACTTTTTGGGGCAGCTGCCCGAACTTTTTGGGGCAGCTGCCCGAACTTTTTGGGGCAGCTGCCCGAACTTTTTGGGGCAGCTGCCCGAACTTTTTGGGCAGCTGCCCGGACTCTCGGGCAGCTGCCGGTAGCGGGGTTTGAACCCTCCACCTCTCCTCTCACACTCCACAACCTTAACACATTCTCTAAACCACTAGAGAATGTGCAAATGCACATGCATGCATGAGTGTCTTAATTCTATTTGTACATTAAATGTTCATGTCTTTAGTAATGCAGTAGACTTTGGAGGCTATTTTCGCCCATTAAAGAACTTTTTTTCAGAAAACTTTGAACAAAGAAAAGTTGGTAAATGTATTTTACTTTCACCTCCAACAATTTTTTTTGGATTTCAATCTTTTTATCAAAAGTTATGAGATAAAATCAGAGAAGGTGTTCAGAAATTTTAAATAAATTGTTTGTTTCCATCTTTTTGATTTTGTTTATAAATTTTTTTTGGAATTCACAAATCTCATAAGGATTGTTGCAGGCAAAGGTTGGATTCATTAATAAATATTATTTAGTGTTAGTTTTTTTGTAAAAAGAACCTTATTTTGTTAAAATAGCCTCCATAGTTTGATAGATTCAAATAACATGAAGTCGTGAAAAGTTACGAAATTAAATCCTTGCAATTATAAAATCAAAATTCTATTGACTTTTGAATAGTTTTGGATATTCTGTAAGGGCATTAATATGTGAACCACACCCTTTGAACTTTTGTACCACACCCTTGGGGTAAATTTTAGATTTCTACCATCAAAAATTTGAGTTTGAGAATTTTGAATTCAAATTTGGACTTAGAAACCATGGTATTGTCTAAGACCATAAAAAAAGTTGCAATTCAACAACACCCAATGAAAAAGCTTATCTTTTTTTACAAACAAAAGTAAAATTAACAAATTTCTCCCTAACTACGCATTTTCATTGGGTGTTGTTGAATTGCAACTTTTTTTATGGTTCTAGACAATACCATGGTCTCTAAGTCCAAATCTGAATTCAAAATTCTCAAATTCAACTTTTTGATGGTAGAAATCAAAAATTTACCTTGTGGTGTGGTATAGTAATTGGAAGAGTGTGGTACACATATCAATTCCCATCTTTTAAAGCTTATAAAAATATTTTATAAGATTGTTTTTCTTTAATTCATTTGGTTAGTAATAGAAGGAAAATTACTAAAAATACCCTTTAAGTCTTTCAAAATATCAAGTTTACGCCGAAAATATGTGAAACATAAAAAATAGTCCTAATTTTTTGTAGGAATATCAATTATACTCCTTTTATTTTGGAAAATTAATAAAATAACTCTTCTATTTTGAAATGTTAAATATATCCTTGTGTTATTTGAAATGTAAATATCACCTTTGGTTTCTTGTAAGAATTTGCATTAAACTATACACTTGGTTATCATGTAACACAAAGATATTTTTGGTACTTTTAATCCTTAAGGGACATTTATGATTTCTTCAAAGAATTGAGGAGCATCATTTATATTTGTTTGTAAAGAAATTTTGGTATTTAAAACAACAAAATGTTGTACTTTCTATATAAAATTTTGTTGAATTAGTGAAGTTGTGTCCAAAAGTATGTAGATCAACAAAAAAATGTTGAGTTTTTTGTTACTATGGTCATGTTTTTACTTGACTTTGAAGGCTGCTAAGTTTAAATCTTACCAAATTGTGAAAAGTAAAGAAAATAAAACCAGTCAATGTACACTCAAACTTCTAAAAGATTTTTTTTTTTTGAAAACTTCTTTTATTTTTGAAAACTTCAAAAAAATTTAATGAGGTCCAAAAAGGTTTTAGAAAGATTTCAAAAACAAACCTAAACTATTGTGAAAGTATTTTTGAAAGTATTTTGATGATTCACAAAAAGATTCCTAAAGGACTCTAATTCAGTCTAAGAGATTCTATTTCTATAAGTATTTTGAAGTACTTTAACAAATTTCATAAAGATTTTAAAAAGACTCTCAAAGATTCCAAAAAGGTTCTTGAAAATTCTTAGAGATTTTCAAAGACTTTTTGAATTTCAAAAAAGATTCTCAAAAGATTCCCAAAGATTCTCAAAGATTCTCAATTGTTCTCAAACATTCTCAAAGATTCCAAAAAACTTGAAAAGATTTCCAAAGATTTCAAATGATTCTCAAAGATTCCTAAAAGATTCTCAAAGATTCTCAAAGATTTCCAAAGATTCTTGAAGATTCCAAAGAGATTCTCAAAGATTCTCAATGATTCTCAATTGTTCTCAAACATTCTCAAAGAGTCCAAAAAAACTTGAAAAGATTTCCAAAGATTCCAAAAGATTCTCAAAGATTCCTAAAAGATTCTCAAAGATTCTCAAAGATTCTCAAACATTCTCAAAGATTCCAAAAAAACTTGAAAAGATTCCCAAAAATTCCAAAAGATTCTCAAAGATTCTCAAAGATTCCTAAAAGATTCTCAAAGATTCTCAATTGTTCTCGAACATTCTCAAAGATTCCAAAAAAACCTGAAAAGATTTTGAAAGATTCCAAAATATTCTCAAAGATTCCAAAAAGATTCTCAAAGATTCTCAAAGATTCTCAAAGATTCAGAAAGATTCTCAAAGATTCTCAAAGATTCTCAATTGTTCTCAAACATTCTCAAAGATTCCAAAAAACTTGAAAAGATTCCCAAAGATTTCCAAAGATTCTCAAAGATTCCTAAAAGATTCTCAAAGATTCTCAATTGTTCTCAAACACATTCAAAGATTCCAAAAAAACTTGAAAAGATTCCCAAAGATTTCAAATGATTCTCAAAGATTCCTGAAAGATTCTCAAAGATTCCTGAAAGATTCTCAAAGATTCTTGAAAGATTCTCAAAGATTCTCAAACATTCTCAAACATTCCAAAAAAACTTGAAAAGATTCCAAAAGATTTCCAAAGATTCATGAAGATTCCTAAAAGATTCTCAAAGATTCTAAAATCTCAAAATGATTCTTAAATATTCTTAAAAATCCTGAAAAGATTCTCAATGATTCCCGAAAGATTTTTGAAGATTCTTAAAGATTCACAAAAAATTCCCAAAAGATCTTCAAAAGATTCCAAAATTTCTGTTGATTTAGACAATGGTGTCCAAATCAACAGAACGTATTTAGTTTTTTACAGAATTCTGTTAAATTAGTGAATTAGCGTGGGCCAGTGCCCAAATCAACAAGAAACTGTTGGTTTTCTGTTGTTTTGGAAGGAGTTTTCTACTAGTGTAAAGAGCAGTAGTAAGAACAACTACTACAGTTGCAAGTGAGTTGTTTTTTAGTAGTTCTGCAGTTGTCAAAACCACTCAAGAACAACTGTGGTGGTACTTGGATGGTTAGTGGAGTCCATATGAACAGATAGCATCCATGACTAGATTGAAAGTTGATGATGATAAAATTTTCTGTCCTCATTAGTTGTTTAGCTAGTTTTTGCAGTAGTGCAAACAACTACAATATACATGTGAGTTATTTAGGGTACCCTCATTGTTGTTGGACTATTTTTTTGAGTAACCATGTGATTTTCTAGTGGTTTTCTAGTTGTACCACGGCTTAGGTGCATTTCTGTTGGATAATTGTAGTTGTATATTGCAATTTTTCTTCTAGTGGTAGTTATGGATTCTCTACTCTAAAATAAACTTTCAAGTCCTTTATTTTACTCAACTTTCAATATTAGAAAAAAAAAAAAATCAAAGGATGTAGATTGTTTATCACAACATTATAGCTGTTGGGATTTGCATTTTTCATTTTAATAATTAAATTCTTAACAAATTAATGTTGACTCATTCTCTACTTCTTTTTACTTACCAATTTTTCCCATGTGTTGTGTAGTTCCAATTGATTTGAAAATTCTCCCACACATACCTAACTTGATCTCCTACATGGAAAAAAAAAAGCGCAACTTTAGGTAGAGCAAACTTTTTGTTATAAGAGTGGTCAAAGGCTTCTGATAATTTGGAGCAACATGAAAAAAAACTTTCCTTTTCACTTTAGATGTAAATATCTCACTTGTCTCCATCTGGAATGACCTAATTTTTTTCCACAAGTACCTAATCCAATCTAGGGCAAGATTCTATGGTTGGATTTCTCAATTAAAAAAAAAAAAAACTACCTTCTTACTAACCCCCCAAAAGAGGCAATTGTGAGTGATTGAAAAAAATGGCTCAGTCCTTTAGGGATTAATGGAAATTGCTGATTTAGGTCAAGATCAACATGGTTATTTTGAGAGGTCCATAATCTCTCATTTTAATGAATATTGTGTTTTATTTAAACAAATTTGTGATGTTTTACAATGACATGCTCAATCACATAAGCTAAACACTTTATAACACCTACATGCAACACTAATATAGAAGCTCACTTGTTAATCAACATGTCCCACGGGCAACAACGCTAGAGTGTGAGCGGGGAGCAACAAGCATTGAACTTTGAACAGTGAGCAGTTGGATTTGAGCAGTGAAAATTCATGTCTTACTAAAAATAACATATTTTAGAGCTTTATTAAGTGAATTTAGGCCAAAAAATAGTAGTGGATAAACTATTAAAATGGAAAGGTTATTAAATAAAATTGGAAGAAGAGAGTTTTTATGAACTCATCCAATGTTCAAATAAGGTCACTAAAGGTAGAAATGGTAGAAACTATACTTTATGCACATGAAAGGAACTTTGAACCAGATGAAAAATAAATTCAGTCATCCATGATCAAAAACATTCATCCAATCATCCATCCAAGTATCATCCAATGAATGAGATTATGATGCAGATTTTGGATACAAAATGAATAGGCATGCAAAAATATGAAATTAAGATAATCTCTTCAGCTTCCAAAGAGACTTCAAGCTATGATATACTAACATTTACAAATTCACTTGCACACTACAAACTTCCTCTTTAGAACCAAAAAGGTCTCACATAAGCTACCATGTGAATTGTCAACTGCTAAACAACTAGATGTATATGCAAAATTTTGAATTTTAGATAGCCTCTTTGGATTTTGAAAAGGCTACGGGCTATGATAAACTCACATTTACAAATTTGTTGGCACATATTAAACCTCCTCTTTGGTTCCAAAGAGGTATCAAGAGAGTTGCCATGAAATTTTTCAAAGACTAAAAAGTTGAATTAATAAATATAAATTTGATACAATGACAACCTCCACAAACTCAAAGGAGGCTTTAACCATAAAAAACTCATGCTTACAAATTTCATGGCACAAGAAAGTCCTCCATTTTTAAATCTAATAGGTCACAGAAAGACAAAATTGCAATTTGTAAAAAACAAAAACTAAACTAACAACCTTGAGAACAATGCATGTTAAGCCTTCTAAGAATCCCAAAGAAGCTTGGGTCTACAAGATAAGTTTGTTTGACGAAGAATATGGTCAATTGGTTACTCCAAATGTGCTTTTGGTATTCCTTGACAAAAACAATGATACATAGCAATAACTATTACTACTTATGCATATTAAAAAAACAATTTGAAAAACATTACTGATTTGCAACAATTGGTGCTTATATATATATATATATATATATATGTACATATATATATATATATATATATATATATGTACATATATATATATATATATATATATATATATATATGTACATATATATATATATATATATATATGTACATATATATATATATATATATATATATATATATATATATATATATATATATATATATATTATATATTTTGATTTTATGATGTGACTATGCAGTCAAGGCTCCTTTGCAATCTAAAATGAGAAATCTAATATAGTGAATTTTTTTGGTCTCCTATTGCAATCTAATATAATTCAGTACCATGCAAAATGCTAATTCACTCTATATACAATTATGCCCAATTATCCCAATGAACAATAATCTTTAATTGTCACTTCCTTAAATCTCTAAAACCCTACATATGCAAGGACAATTTAGCACCATAGAAATCATGGTTCATTTTAAAAACTCTCTATAGTATTTTTGGCAATTCTATATGAACAATTTGAAATGCTTAATTGAAATTTGAGCCTTCTACTTTAGGTGACTTTTACAACTCATTTCTAAACAACAAAATAGTATCCTAGAACTCTACTACATGTTAGATTGATTCCTAGTCCTACTAAGCCAAGTTTTCACAAGTTAAGGAATTC